>BMAW01056026.1:464006-498436 GCA_019974015.1 Nephila pilipes
AGATCAATTGAAAAGTCCCCGGCCTGACACATAGATGGCACTACTAGAATTAAATTATGTTTTTGAGTTAACCCTCAAAAAATGCATGTATAAATTTGACAGCTGTCGGATCATTAGTTTGTGAATTATAGCATTTTGAGTGAAGCAACTTTTGTTATTGTGAAAAAAATGGAATTTCCCGCGTTGATAAAATATTGCTTTTTGAAAGGAAAAAATACAATTGAAGCAAAAACTTGGCTTGATGCCAAATTTCCGGACCCTGCTCCAGGAAAATCAACCATCAAGGATTGGTATGCTAAGTTTAGACGTGGTGAAATGAGCACCGAAGACGGTGAACTCAGTGGACGCCTAAAAGAGGTTGTTACCGATGAAAACATTAAAAAAATCCACAAAATGATTTTGAATGACCATAAATTGAAGTTGAATGAAATAGCAGACACTCTAAAGCTATCAACTGAACGTGTACATCATATCATTCACGAATATTTGGGTATGAGAAAGCTCCATGCAAAGTGGGTGCCACGCGAGCTCACCAAAAACAACAACGAGTTGTTGATTCGGAGCAGTGTTTGAAGATGATCAAGCGTAATAAACCCGAGTTTTTGCGTCGATATGTGACAATGGATGAAACATGGCACCATCATTTCACTCCGAAATCTAATCGACAGTCATCCTTTTGGACTGCACACGATGAACCCTCTCCAAAGCGTAGGAAAACGCAACTGTCGGGTGGCAAGGTTATGGCGCCCGTATTTTGGGATGCGCATGGAATAATTTTCATTGAATACTTCGCTAAGGGAAGGGCGATCAACAGCGACTATTACATAGCATTAATGGACCATTTGAAGGACGAAATCGCCAAAAAACGGCCGCATTTGAAGAAAAAGAAAGTGCTGCTTCACCAAGATAATGCACCGTGTCACAAGTCAGTGAAAACGATGGCAAAAATCCATGAATTGGTCTTCGAATTGCTTCGTCATCCAACGTATTCTCCAGATCTGGCCTTCAACGACTATTTCCTGTTCTTAGATCTCAAAAGAATGCTCGCTGGGAAGAAATTTTCGTCGAATGAAGAGGTGATCGCCAAATTTGAGGCGTATTTTGAAGCAAAGGACAAATCGTACTACAAAAATGGTATGTAAAAGTTAGAGGGTCGCTATAATCAGTGAATCATCCTTGAAGGGAATTATGTTGAATAAAAAAAAAACTAATTTTGCCAAAAAAATGTGTTTTACAATGGTAGGCCAAGGACTTTTCAATTGAACTGTTATATATATATATATATATATATATATATATATATATATATATATATATATATATATATACATCATCTAGTTAAATGTACTAACAATAAGCCTTAGAAACATTCATTTTTTTAAATACAGCAAATGTTTGCTAGATATTTCCCCTAAAAGGCTGAAGTTAGAATTATATTAGCGTGTTTGTAACTGAATACCTTTGAGATATCTGAAAAAAAAGCAGAACAAAATGAGTTTTTTTCTCATATATCATTTTTAAAAGAAAATTTTAATCTATATTTTAACATAATTACCTCCACTATTAAGGTATGTATCATATCATACAACCAGTTTTTGTTTTCCATCATCAAAGCAATCTGCTTCTTGGTAGGCAAGCGGCTCCAACAAGTCCATTTGACTCCTTCATTTTCATCCAATTGCTGCCCCACAAATGCTTTTTTATAAGTAGTAACAAGTTATAGTCCCTGAGATGCAGATCAGAACTGTATAAATGAAGATTATGTTAATTACATTCATATAGTGCGATGAGATATCGAAGTCAACTTGTCACGTGAGGACTTGCATTGTTATGTTGCAAGAAATCCCTTTACTGAGCATGCTACTCCTTTTTTTTTTTTTGTATTGCCCAACGCAGTTTAATTAGGCTATCCCAATATTTCTTGAAATTTATCTTGTTCTCCGAAGCTAAAATTTCACAAACAAGATCATGTTGCTTATCCGAAGTACAATGCACATGATTTTGCGAGGAGAATTAGCTGCTTAAGCTTCATTTTATGGTTGAATTTTGATGCATGTATTCCATGGATAGACGTTTTGCTTCCGGTGTCACATGAGTTACATCTCCATACATTTCATGAATTTGGTGATGGGTTTCAGTTGCTCTCAGTCCTTTTGCATACAGAAAACGAATCATAGTGCGTGTGTAACGATCAGTGGCTTTGTCGATTGTTTGAGGCATTTTAAATGGGTACAAACAAACGTAAACAGAAATGAATGCTTCCGTGATAGCATTTGTGATTAACCAATTGATATAATTACTCGGTTTACAAGGGTGTAATGGTAACTATAGTGATGCAGTTGTCATAAAAATGATACTTACTTAAAATACTCATAGTTTTTCCGAGAACTTCTCGAATATACCATTGTATGATTAATAAATAAATTTGTTTCATTTAATTACAAAACCTTCTTTTCTTAAACTATTTTTATAGATATGAAAATTCTTAAAAACTATTTAGCATTTTTCATAATGAAATTGATTCAAAATTCGCATTTTATCACCCAAGTACTAACCAATATTTTTGTAGAATGGAATTTGTCTTTAAGATTTTTCATAATTTACTTCGCCCTAGATATATGAATTATAATCTTACCAATAACTTACAGCCATAACTTACAGCAATAACTTACAGCCAATAACTTAACACCAATAACTTACAGCCATATCCTCCATTAATTTGAAGACATATTTTGAAATCTTTATTCCATAGCTATTCATTGAAATGACAAATATTGCCTTTCCTTCACTTAAGTGACTTTTATGATTTCTCCATCAGCATAAATGAACACAGTGTGGTGTCTTTCCTTTCTAAAGACTCTATAGATGTAACCGATGTAGCTCGATATTTGTTTTAAGGCGCATCTACTTACCGACTCGGAGTTCAGCAATGCATAAGTGCTAAATTTTCGACTTAGTAAATTGAAAAGTTTGTCGTAGTCAATCAATGTGTTCAGATTAAGAGCCGAAATAAACTCGAGGAAAACATTTTAAAAAGAAAGTGATTGGTTGACATTTTAAATGTATTTCCTTACATGAGATTTGAATTGAAAAGTATTTTATATCACATTACGTTGCGTCCCACAGTTAATTTGTTGAAATTAATACTTTAAACTTTAGATATTTTACGAATTTGGAAAGGATTTACGAGGATTTATCTTAAAATTTGAATTATTACCAAGCATAATATATATGACTGAAAAAAATTGATTTGATACTTTAATTGTTTTAGTGTAAATAAGGCTGTAAAGTACATATATTAATGTTGATTTATTTGGTTTCAGAAAGTAGCAGATTGAATTAACCAACAGTATCGAGAAGGAAAAGACCAAAAAGCACTGAGTTCCACATTCATGGCTTTCAAAAGGCCAGTAAACGTGCCACACCTATTTCTTGAAAAACTTTAAAACTGTACGATACACTCTAGTATATATATATGTGTAAATACTTGAAATAGGAAAATTAGGATTTATCTATGAACTATACTTCGGAGTTTTTGAGAAATAAGTAGATCTATTTCTCCCTCTTTCTCCTTTCTACATTTATTTGCCTTTTTAATTAGTAACGTTTACAGTTAAAAGTGGAGTAAACATCCTAGTTTACACTAGTTATTAATATTTAATTATATCTCATTTGAAGGAATTAATTGTTAATCAGATTAATCAGAATGTTAAGTAACAATAATACCTTATTAGAGTAATACATTATTTCCAAGATTAATTTCTCGAAATAAAATAATTTGAAACTGTATCACATTTAGCTATGTTAGTAAATAAGGAACAAATAAAATACTTTTAAATGTATTTTCTTGAAGCATCTCAGGGTTCTCAAATTTATCTCGACTGCTGAAAACATAAACAATTTTCGAGTAACGATTTCGATTCTTTGAAATCAAAATTAGTTGTATCGATATTTTTATAGATGCTTTATAAGAGATTGAATTTTCTTAGACTAAGAAAATATCTTTATAAAAAATAAAGCATTTCAAAATTTTAAAAATTTAACAAAAATTAAATATTTTCTCACTTTTTTTTAAATAATAAATACGTATATGATACTAAATTTAAGTTCAATGTAGAGAGGGTATCATACTTATTATTCCTACAAAATTTGAAGTGTCTATAAAAAATAGTTTTTGAAATATACTACGAGCAAATGAAAAAAACTCAAAGTGAAATAAATACATTTAAAGTTTTGACATTTTTATAAAACTAAACATTAAAACATATGTATAAAAATACTACAGAATGATATAATTTCTCTTCTGTTTGCTCAAACAAATCTTTTTCTTTATTTTTTATCATTTCTTTGCTATAAGATCTTAAAACAGGATTCCATTTTTTTCAACTTTTGGATTCGAATTTTACCATCTCCTGCCAAGTCATATGCCTACATTTCAAAATACTTTAACCCAGATTGCTCTAAAATAAAAGTAAGTAACACATCGGCTGATAAGTTCCCGGTCTAATGAAGAAAACATTTTTAGTCAAATTTGATTTTATTCATCAACATGGTCTTCATTTAAAAAAGGGTAGGGTCTTCCAGCGCTTCTCTAACATTTCCATACATTTCTTGAAGAGCAATTTAACTTTGACGTCAAAATAGGCATTTACTTCTGCTATGATCTCATCATTAGATCCAAATAGTTTTCCTGTGAGCATTTTTATTCGGGTATGCATACTTGTACTAATCGCTGAAGACCAAATCCGGTGAAAAGGGTGAGTGCGGGAGCAATTCGAAGTGTAATTCATTCAATTTTGCCATCGTAGCCTAATACTTGTGACACGGTGCATTGTATTGATGAAATACCTCTTTCTTTCTTTGCATATGTGCCATTTCTCTGAAATTTCCTCGTTCAAGCGATTCAGTTGGACCCTGTAGTGATCACTATTGACTGTCTTGCCTATTTCAAGGTAGTCGATAAACAAAGTACCGTACGCATCTCAAAATACGAACGACATAACCTTTCCAGCATTCTGTTTCGCTTTTGGCAGCTTTGGGCGAGGTCCACTAAGCTAACTTTAGATTTCACTCTAGCGTATAATGATGGATCTAAATTTCATCCATCTTTACGTACAAAAGCAAAAAGTATCTTCTTCTTTCGCAGAAATAACTTCAAACAGCACTCGGAATATTCGACTATTTGTTTTTTAATTATTCTTAGCAAATATGGTACCCACTTCGAAAATAGCTTTCTCTTAGACAAGTGTTCATGTAAAATAAAGCCTGTACGTTACTTTGATATATTTAGAGTATCTGTAATACTTTGCACCTACACTTTACGGTTTGTCAAAAATATTTTGTGAACTTTTTTTGATTTTTCCGGTATAACTACCTGTTTTGGGTGACCAGAGCTTGGTGCATCATCGGTGTTCGTACGACCACGTTTAAGTTCAGTAAACCAAAATAGTGGTTGATTTTCGTAGTACAAAGACTGGATAACAGTTACTGGATAACAGTTATCAAGAAATGCTTTCGTTTCTACTGTGTTTTTTCCAGTGAAAAAGCAATGTTTTATGAACTCACGAAATTCTTCCCCATTGTTTTGAAAAGGAAATAAATTGTTTCACTAAAACTAATAAAACTTTTGAACCAAAAATTGGATCGTCATGATACTTTTAAGGCTACCTTTTGAAGGTCAGTACTTACTGAAAAATTATTACATCTATATATCTTGCACCATCTGTGAGGTCGACCATGAACTTATCAGATGATGTGACTACATATGAAACATAACTTAATAAAGTTCTTAATGCATAATCTGAATAATTTATAGAATAATAAATAACTTATATTCATTCAATAATAATATTAGTTAATATATTACTCATTAGAATAAATATAAATAATGATACTTATTAGAAAACTTTAAACACGGATAGTATTATAATAAGTATTAGAACAATTTAAAAACATTATTAATTTAAGAAATAGAAATGCATTAACTAATTAAGATTATGCAACATTCAAGAGAGAGAATCTATGCAGGTCACTAGAATAAATTTGAAAAAAAAAATGTTTTACTATAGTTTGAAAATAAACACGAAATAATAATAATTGCCCCAAAACATATTCTTCGTTTGAAACTTGTCCTTTTTTTAATAATTTAGAAAAAGAAATAATATCTTTAAAAAATGAGAACTATAACACTTTATTCCTTTCCTTACTGTTTGAATCCTAACAATGCAATAAATTAAATCAAAACTTTTTAAATAGAAAAAACAAGAAACAAGAGTTGATAAGTTATTTTTATTTTTGTATTTTGAATAAATTACTCTAATGAGCCCTTTGTTTCTTGGAAGCTTTGAAAATTCAAGAGAAAAATATTTTTCTTCTCCCCTTTTTAAAAAGAAATCCATTTTTTTAGTAACAAAGTATTTTAATTGAATTCTTGGAATATAATATTATACTTCTTGAAAAGATTTCAGTTAAAAACATTAAAGCTGGTTTATATTTAGAAAATATTACGAATATGATCTGAATTCTTTTAAATCAAGAATTATAAATTTATATTTGAATACGAAAGTAATTGAAAAACTTGAATAGGAATAATTGCAGTTACGTACAATTTAAAATTTTCAACAATAAACTGTACAGTTTGATAATTATCAGGAAAAGAATTACTTACATTTGAAGAACTTTGATTAGATTGAAAAAAGTAAGAGACCGGATTTTTTTAATTTTATGAGTTATAGGTCTTTACTATGCCTAACATTCAAACTAAATACTTATGGTCCATTAATATTTTTCTATAGCTCTTGAAGCATCTTTCGAGACATTTATGAAATAGCAATGCGTGACACATTACATATATTTATTTTTTATGTGTTTCTGAGTAACTCTTATTTTCTTCTGTTTAAACTTTTTCTTACACACCATATGATAATATGATAAATGACTATACTTAATGCTATTATTTTAACATTTAAATATTTTGCATCTATTGGAGATTATAAAACACCACACAGAAGCAACGCGAGGGCTGTTGGCGACGGATCTCATGGTTTGAATCTTGGTCAAGTAAGGAGAATGACAAGTGAGCAAGCACCTTCCTCTCCTAACTTCAACACCACATCATTAGGAGGAATTTGAGAAATGATAAATATAACGTGTATCAATCCCGTCCTAACGGTAGTACTTTAGTGGCATGAAGTCTCTGACCGATGGCCTTAGGAAATGGCGGCTACAATAAGTTTTGCAAATAAATTGTATTTTAATACTATATGCAAGCAAAGTATACTTCAAAAGTTAGGGTCATGGAAATATAGTGATAGAAGTATGAGTTTCATAGTGTACTGCCGTTATGCTAAGAAATACTTCGGTGAAAACTGAAAAACTCAGAACAATTTTTTTTTTTTCAAATGCTAGTGTGTCCCAAAATTAATATTCTATAACAGATATGTTTTTAATTTAACAGCTCTTTAGAAATCCAAACAATTCAATAAACAGGCATGTTTTTGTCAAATTAGCTTAATTTGACCACTCATTCTAATTCTTACACCAGGTAACATTAAATAACTTTTTTTCAATTTTTACTTGATATTGGTCCATCTCCAAAGAGTTTATGTTAAATTTACTGTCTGTTCACAAGTTGTTAGTTTGAAGGAACGGTCGGATTATCTTATTCATGTAAAAGGAGGCAAATTTAAATCAAAGCCTTATTTATTAAATCATATTAAATGTCATATTTAATTTATATAGTATAGGTAATATCTAATTGACATCGTATTTGCACCTACTTTTATATCAGAAATGATGCACATACGGTGGGAGTTGCGAAAAATCAATGAATTTAGGACCGATAGAATTAACAGGAGAGTTAAGAAGAAGATTGAAGTTTCTTAAAATTGGTACAAATTACCTTATAAAGGACAAAGAAATAAAGCAACTATCAAACATATGTTAAGTCCCTCTGAATGAGCCATAATTTATGCCTCTTGGCTGAAATTCTTGGGAGATATAATGGACTATAGCTCGGCCCTGTACTTGTGAGGAAGAACACAAGATATATTAAGAAATCCCCACGTGCCCAGAGGAACTGCATTTAAAAATAAACATCATCAATGTATCAATATTTTATTCTTAAGATATTTTGCTTAAAAATTAAAAATACATAAAAATACTCTCATATTTCATATAATGTGTACACATTTCCTGCCACTGGATATCTCCCAATTTATCTAATACTTTCGAAAAATTTAATGTTGTTTTAAAAAATAAATTTGTAAGGTTTAGTAGAAATAAATTTATTTTTACCATCTGTATAAAAGTAAAAAACAACAATAAACTTTAAGCTTCATTCAGGTTAAGAATTATGTGATGATTTAAATTTTAAAAAATAGTTCTATTTCTCAATAACCAACATTTTTTTTTAGAATAATATTTTTTAGCGCAATGTACACTAGTTCTATATGACAATTTTGATTATAAAGCACGCAATTTTTACTATGATTATTGACTGTCATAGCATTTAAGAAAGTAAAAAAACAATTAAAGTCGGAAAAAATTCCTAAATTTTATTGAATCTGAATATCATGGAAGGAGTAAGCTCATTATTAATAACTCTTCTCTATAATTTTACAATACAGTTTGTTCAAATCTTAGTTTTTGTGCAAAATTATACATATTTTGTTCTTACTAGGATACATGTAACTATATTTTCTATATTAATAGTATTACTGATTTTCTGAAGTTTTTAATTGAAAATATTTATGAATTGAAGTGTATAATACCAAGAAAAGCACATTAAAGTTTCATAACATTGATCTCCTTTGTCAGTTTATACAACGAACACATATTGTACTAGTAAATCATTCACAGCAACTCAATTTTAAAACTCCATTTTCGAGAATTGTAAAATTAATTTGTTCCATATAATAGATTTCGAAATAATAAACGCAGGATTTAATCACGGATGTACGGATGTTTTCAAGTATAAATTTATATATAAATAAGCCGAGCATAACAATATTATTCTGATATCTTAATAATTTTGGATTCTGGAAAATTAATGGAGCTACTTATACTTTCTATTTTTAAGATTAAATTAAGGGAATATGTACTTTTTTTTTAAATGGCGTGAGTTTCATGCTTAAGAAACCTGAGTCTGTCTCAAATGACTTTGGTGCTATCTAATCAATTTAATACTAAATTATGTTTTATAACTATACCTATATACTACGTAATAAGCAAGTACTTTAAAACACAAAAGTGAATCTCAACTTTTTATATATAACTATTTGGAGCTGGAAAAGTAATTGCTTTAATAAAATAAGATTTCAAACATGTAATAAACATAGTAATTTCCTCCGATCCTTTTGTAATACAAAACTATATCTTTCGATGACATTTATGTCAGAATTAATTTTAGTTCCTCACTGGGGAAGCCTTCCCACTATTTATACAAGAGACGTTTGAAATATTTCAGAAAATGGTCCACGTGACTTAATGCCTTATTTACGCACTAAGTCATGAGCACCTTTTAACGCTTGGTACTTTTTTGATGAAAAAGGTGAGATATACATCAAATTTGTTTGCATCAGATCAATTTTTACATTTGCTAAGGACCAAATATGTATAAAAATAAAGCACGCATTTTTACAAAGCTGAATGTGTTTCATAATGAAACTGAAATTCTTCAAGATTTTAGAACTGTTCGTTATATTCTTAAGGTAACAGAGAGATTAAAATGTTTCAAATATTGTATTTTTTTAATTTATTTCTAAAAATGACAGGGCGATTCGTCATTTCCTTAAATGAATTATTTACAATAATTTGGGCATATAACTCAATTAATTTGAATTTCAAAATCATAAAAAAGTATATCATACCATAGAAAAAAATCTGAACTTGCATTTTTCTCAATATGTGTTTTTTTAAAGAGTTTGGTACATTTTTTTTTCAAACTCTACTTTTTTATTATGCTGATATATTTGAAATTATAAAGTGGAAATATATCCTTAACAGAGAAAAACATTTGATTTTTTTTGTAACAATCCTCAAGTGGTAGGTATTGCACAGTATATGAATAAAAATTAAGAGGAATTTAAATTTAAAAATTAACTTTTCTTGTATTTTATGAAATTGAAATTTTGAATTTACAATTACACGCGGTTTGGACACTTAAGGCTCCCATCTACCCGCCATTTTGATTTCGTGGATTTATTGTTAATCCTATGAAATTTCGACTTTAATTCTCCTAACTTTACTATTTGATCTATTTGAATGCAATACAGTGTATCTGAAAGAGCAAAGAATAACGAATGCTTCTGTGGAATAATTTTTTTCTTCTGAGTCTTAAAAATATTTTAAAATAATTTTCAAGGATCGGAAACTCACACGCGAATCACTAAAATAAGAATAATAATTTTTTTACAAATCGGAGGGAAAAAATAATTCCACAGAAGCATTTATTATTTTTTGCTCTTTCATATGCACTTTATTGCATTCAAATAGATCAAATAGTAAAGATAGGGGAATTAAAGTCGAAATTCCATAGGATTAACATTACATCCTCGAAATCAAAATGGCGTGCAGACGGGAGTCTTAACGAATCTGACACTTCTACAGAAGAAATACGTATTAGCCAAACGCCAGCGATAGACAGCTGTTTAGCATAAAACCTTGTCTTTCGAATGCAGTGCCTCTAGCTTCTGTAAACAAATAATTATAACCGTAGTTTCATTTTGCATTTGAGTCATTTTTGTGTTTCTGCCGAAAAATGATAAGTGTAACATTAGAGCAGCGAATTGTTATGAAATTTTAGGTGAAACTTGGAAAAAAAAATACTGTAATTTATTATTATTGTATTTAATGCATATAATGCTGTTTATAAATAGTCAGAAAATTTTCAGAACTATTAACACTGGATATTTCATCCAAAATGTACTTAAGTAAGTACATGATTTGCAAATGTCAATACAGCTGTGGATTATTCCTCCTACATAGTTATTTATGTATATATAAATGTCGTTTCCTTAATAAAAATAGACACACAAGTATATAGATATTTCATTGTTAAGCTACAACTTTCATTACATTTCAATTAAAAAAGTGAAGAGTACTTAAACTTGGAATAAAATGAGTTTATTTCTGCGTCTCGAAGACATCTTAGTTATCTTAAAATATTTTGCACATGGATCTGATTTCCTTTTAAATACATTATTTATAAATTTTAAAAATTAATTTATATTTCAAATATTTTCAAATGTTCAGAAAGATCATTTAAGTATGAGAATTTTGGCTGAGAATGTTTATTTGCCTTTGTAGGTAAAACAAGTAATAGTTTCATAAAGGGACAAATTCAAGAAAGTATGAATCACTAATATATAAATTTTTTGCAGTGTGTCTCGCATTCATAGAATATAATGATTATAATAACATTTGCTAAAATGATAAAATGTAATTAAATAAAGCGCATTTTTAGATAAT
This sequence comes from Nephila pilipes, assembly GCA_019974015.1. Taxonomy (NCBI): domain Eukaryota; kingdom Metazoa; phylum Arthropoda; class Arachnida; order Araneae; family Nephilidae; genus Nephila; species Nephila pilipes. Next base: position 475,476 of record BMAW01056026.1, read on the forward strand.
TCACATAGAAACAAATCTTCAAGAAAAATGAAACAGAAGTTTCTTACTCTACACCACATACCTAACTTATATATATATATATATTTATTTCATCCCTAAGAATTTACAGCAATATAGTAAAATATTTAGCTAATAGTATTTAATTTTAGAAGTTCAATATAGTTTGAAAGCTAAATTAAATTTCACTTGATTTTGGTACATAGACATAGATGTATGTATTGGAAATGTAATATAGAATTTCAAATTTCTTATATGCTTAAGTTGGCGAGTGAAGTTTCCTTGGAATAATAAAACTTCTACATGTTCTAATGGATATACCCACATATTTTTCACCGCTTTACAATATATCTGTTATCTTGACATAAAATTTCAATCCATATCTTATACAATGGATGAACAATACAGTTCAAATTTACCTAAACAAAATTCGTAGTTTTGATAGAAGTTTCAATTGACATATTTGCAGACACATTTTATAAATGAAATGCATTTACAACATTGGTTTTTAAATTGTGAGCAAACAAACATGAATAAAGGAAAACACTTCTACAGTTAATAGTTTTTCAACAAGTTAATGATAAAGTAGAATACACATAATGAAACCGAAGCAGACATTTAAAATTAGATTCTTTAGAAATATCTACCTGGAGACTGTACTTCGCACAACTCGTGCAAAAAAATTAATTTTCCCCATTAAAGTGTATTTGTATTTAATGAATTATTTCTTAGACAAGTATTCATATATCTTCGAAGAGGAAAAAAAAAGAAACATTCAAAAGCATAATGTTACATTATCAATTTTTCGACTGTAAAGATATTATTAAAAATAATAAATATATCTTCCCAAATGCTTTCATGAAAACAATTTTCTACTGAATAGTTACTAGTTTATAAACTATCTAAACTATTTTCTGTATATGTATTAAACCCCCTTCATTTCAAAATATATCAATACATTGGATAATATCTTTGAATATACTCGTATGTAATAAATAAAATGCCTTTCAAAAAATTATGAAGCATTAAAATGTGAAAATTCCCTTTTTGTATATTTTATGTACATTAAGTGGAAATAAAAAAAGTAATTTAAATTATAAACTGATTTTATTTGAAATAAAGTTTCATATACAATAAAACGGAAAATTTATTAATATGCTAACTAAAGAATGCTAAATAAAGTCACTTCAATTAATATTATATAATTATTAATCATATAAATATTAGAAGTAATTTTATATCATCCTAATAGAATTACTACTATTTACTATTAATCAGGAACTATGCTAAAAAACTTTTTTTCAAGACCCATGCTTAAGAAAAGCAATCAATTATCCAAAGATAGATATGAAGCAAGATTATACACATATTGCATTCCAAATTCAATTTTTTTTTCTCGAAGTTATATTTCTTAAATATTCATTTTTCATTTGAATGTAATTTAGTTTAATAAATAATTTAGACAGGAAAGTAAATCAATACAGTTGAAAACTGATACTAATCGAATGTAAACAAGCCTACTACGAATTTCTTCGTAGTGTGGCGTTGGACTATTCGCGATTTCTTCACTAACCTTGACTACTTTTATCGAGTTCAATCGCATAAGAGTACAATTTCTTCCCAACCAAAATGAGACATTATTTTTAAACTAGATGAATATAGAAATGAAGTGAAAATATTTAGATATATTGATTTATAAATGATATACAATGAATGGAAAATAAGGGAAAAAGGAGGATAGTGATTGATAATCAGAGGATTTTTATTGACTTTAAAATTGTACAGTTAGTTTTGTGGATTGAGATGAGTTCCCTGAACAGGACTTGAAAGAAATAAATTCATCATTTGTATCATAAATTGGGATTGTGAGTTAGGTTTAAGTTCTGGAAAAAATGACCTTGGATGTTCTGCAGTGACAATAAATAACATCACAGTAGTATATGGATTATATTCTCTTCTGATGATTTTAATTTTGCGAATTGTTACAGCGTAAATTTGTGGCTTGTAAATTCATAGAAATTTGATTACACAATAATTTTTGTTTATTGTAAAATGCATGAGAATATTATTTGTAATAGAATTAATTGCTTAACTTTGAGATTTAGACGTACTAAATCTTTGGAAAGATGAAAAATGTCTGCAATTGTGCAAAATTATTTATCATACATAGAAAACTAATCAGTGATTTTTATTTATTTATATCAAATATTATAATATTACTTAATTTTTTTTTATAATAAATTTTTATTTTAACTCAGGTTTTGTATGGAATAATATGTTTTCAGGTTATTTGTGAATCCAATTTTGATATGGCATACATAAGTGGGGTAGGACATTTATTTATTTTTTTTTTCCGCAGAAATGAAAGCTTAAAAGAAAACGATTGTTTTAAGAATAAAAATGCATTTATAATTTCGGATGTTAAGTTTACTTATTGTATAAAACAGAGCTCAAAATAATTTGAATATTTCATGCGGATAATTTATAAAAATTCTTATATAAAGCAATATAAGGTTATATATAGCCTTCAAAGTGTACAAAATAATAGAATGAATTTCAATTACTTAAAAAAAATAATTGGAATGTTCTTTCTCTCCGACTCTTATATATTTTGGTAAGGTTTGTTATTTTATTAAAATAATTCGGTATATACAAGAATAAGTAAAATTTCGTATTACGCTTACGGAAGTGTATTAAAAAAATTTAATGCGTCTAGTTGGGAAATAAAAGAAAATATCGTATTTTTTTTTTCACAACTGCATCAGTCTTAGAAAAAACACAAAATTGAAAGCCTCTCTTCTTCATAAAAACAAGACAATATGTCTCTCTTCTATTACATTACTTTTGTATTACATTTTTATCGGAAAATGTTTCATAAACTCGTAAATGTTTTTTTTTTTAAATAAGAACTTACTTAAAAAAGGTTTTATCCGAAGTCTTCCAATTTATTTCAAATTTATATGTTACTTGTTTCTCAATATTATATATAACACGATTTGGACGTTTTCATGCAAGCATTTATGTTTATATGAAGCTTTAAAACGCATATAATAAAGCTTCTAATACTGAATATATATTTTGAAAACAAATTATAAAAGAGTGAACATTAAGAATCTGGACAAAACATATATATTTTACAATCTAAATAATTTATATTATTTTTGTAAGATATAATTTATGATACTTCTCAAGTAAAAAAAAAAATAATTTTATTAATGATTAAAAATATATTTCCTTCCCATTTGTGAAATGCTATGGTTTGGTTTTATTTATTAACTGCTTAACGTTATACTTTATTACTTTCAAGGTTTTAGAATAAGCGTGATATATTTTACTATTTCTCAACACGAAATATGAGCAAAAGCGTTTCTTAAAAAATTATCACTTCATATTGGAAGAAAAGCTTAATCTTAAAAAAATAAGAAATATTTTTTAAACATCATTAATGATACTTTTCTAGACAAATGAACATAATTCACAGAGAAAAATACCATTACATTTTTCTCTACTATTTATTTAACGATGTTTTTGAGTATTGAATGAAATTGACATAGCTCTTATTAATTATTTGATATATACGAGGTTCGTTTATAAGTGTTTAGAAAATTCAAGAAATGGCACTTGCGTAACACCGAATAAAGGTAGTTTTTATCAATTATTATGACTCACTAGACAGCTTTCTAGGTATCATCTACTAGTATTCGTTACCATGTCTTTCACAACTATAAAATTCATCGCAAAAATTATTCGGCAAATTAAATTATCCTCACTTTCTTTTGAAGTCTTTGAAAGCTTTTTTAAAGTGGTAAGTTGAGATTCCATCAACCGTGAACAAAGGAATTTTTCTTAAAAAAATATTGCTACTTTCTTTAATATAGTAATCCTTTCATCGTATATGGTTTTCTCAACCATCTAGATTATTTCATCGGATATTGACATTTTTCACTTCTTTCATCATTACGACCATTTACCAAGTCTCCACACCACCTGTTGTAGTTTTTGACATCGATGCAAGAGGTTCCATTCATTTCTCTCAAAAGGAAATGATTTTAAAGTGGAGTAATCTGTTTTTTGTCGGCTTTTGGAATATCTGCGACAACTTCACACTTGCTGGTAGTTCCAAGAGGTGCTAACATTACAAATGACTGTGAAGCCAACAATGAGTTCCCAGTAAAATGAAAGCAAGCATTTTTGGCAGTAATGAAAGTGAGAAACAAAATAAAATTGACAAAAACTGCGCAAGCAACTATCCTGCGTCCTTATTATTTCAAATATCACACTTTTGGGATCGTCATCTATTTTTTTAACTGCATACATCTTAAATCATTTTATGCTTTATGGAAACTGATTGATATCAGTAAATATTTAATAATTATTATATATTAATTAAAATCATGAAAACTTTAGTGTTGTAATGAAAAATTCATTTCATGAATTACATGTTATAACAACTTAAGCAACTATGGCACTTTTGGATACTTTGTTTTATGTTATTTATTAACAATAACTTGTGAATAACGTTTTTTTTTTTTTTTAAATGCAACATGAAAACAATTAACATTGAATTTCAGTTTCACTAGTACAATTCTACAAAAATCTTAAATAACTAGATTGTAATGTTTACGAATCTATCTTTAATAAATATATTGTTTTGCTTATGAAAAAGCACATTTTGATATCATTTCCATTAGTTCTGTAGTATACATAATAGAGTTTCTCAAAATTAGTAATTTCAGTTCAATATTCAATCATGACTTTCATTGCACCTCCTCTTCATGAAATTACAATGTATACAATAATAATGTATTTTGAAACTAAAGCCGCACTAAGACCTTAATGACAAGTTTTACACAAACAACAACAAATATGTTTATTGATATTTGGCAACACCGATTGTAAAACTATATTCGATCCACTCTATTGCTCTTTATATTTTATCCACCATATCGAAAATTATTGCGGCTTCGTAATAAGTTCCTGTCAAACTGATATAGACATAAACATGTATAAATTCCAGTTAGTCTCTGTCTGGTCAATTTTTCCATCTCTATCAAAACTAGTATGAATGTACATGTTCTAATTTGTCATTAAGCCGCAATTCATAGAATTTAATATTTACGGCAGTAGATTAAAATAGAATCATGGACATGGAAGAGCGGACATGAGTGTGCATAATACGATAGTGAGATATCAACAAGTTCACATAGGAGAATGGTTCTGAAATTAAAATAATTTTTTTTCAAGTACACTTACATTTTTGTTTATTACTGAAGTAAATAAAGAAGGAGAAGAATGGCTCACATGTGTAATTTCATCAAAACGCAGGAAACCTAAAAAACTTAAGCAACATTTGGAAATGCTTCATAGTTCAAAAATCATTTGAATAGCAAAAATCATTTTTATAAAACGTTTTCTGCCAGTGAAAAAAAATATTTGCTTGCTTTTACAAAGTTTCATATAAAATAAACAATTATAAAATACTTCACACAATTGGTGAAGAACAAACTTATCCAGCTACAATTCAGAATGTAGAAGCTATGAAAGTTTTTCCAAATAAATGCAGTCCATACTTCGACCAATTGATGCGTTTGTCTATTGAATTGCTGATATTGATGAAGCTGTACAGCAAGCATCTTTAGAGAAGCTGGATGACAGTTTTCAATTCATCTTATGAGGCACATATAGCTATAATATATATTTAAATATGTTCATTTTATTGCCTATGTTAGAGATTTTGGGTATGACATTCGTAGAAAAATAGCTTTATGCAAGCAATATATCTCAAAGCAACAAAAATTGCATTATTTTAAACCTTCAATGATTTTATGAAAGAAGCAAACATAGAGTGGAAAAATTTCGCAGGAAAATGCATTGATGGTAAAAGTTCAATATGTGGAATAATCCGTATTATAAAAGCAGTTGTGAAACAAAACTCTCCGCAGTGTGTCGGGAGACAGTAGAATATCCACAAAGAAGGTTTGATTTCCACTGAATTGAGTGCTAATCAGAATATTGTTCTAACAATGTTAAAACAATATTCGAAATGAGTGTATTAACATATAAAAGTGAGATCTCTAAATTCAAGAATTACACTCATTATCATAAAAAAATTACGCACCTGTAAGTAAGTGTGGGATTGTTACGAAACTTGGCATGAAGGTAAATGTCAAGCAGATTGGTAAATTAGAAATGTAGCGTGATTGAAATGTAGCTTGATTATGTATTGTGTAATGACATCAAAGGATGTTGAACTTTGCTCTCATTGGATTATAAAACTGGTTGTCCATACTTGTTTTCGTGTATTTCATCTGCTGCAGTAGAAACGATTTTTAAGAAGACTCCGCAATCGGACACAATATAAGCAGCTGTCAGAGTTCAAGAGGGGAAGAATCATAGGGATGATAAAAACCGGATGTTCAGCTCTTTGAGTAGCTCACCACCTAAAACGTTCTGACTTTAGTGTGAGGAGGTGTTGGCAACAATGAGCAATAGAGAGGTTTGCTTGACGGCGATTAGTCTCAGATCGTTCTCTACAGGCCAATATCTGAAAAGCAACATATCATACGATACCATCATAGCAACACATAAAGTTGGCATAGCGCCAACTTTCTCATTGTCCATCATCCATACACAGGCAGCACCTTCACTATGAGCCTTTGTGTCAGTCCGTATCATCGCAAGGCACCTGGCTGAAGAACAGTTGATATCGCGGGGCCCATTACGTATACTGATGATCCTCCTCACCGTCGCCTCCGTTTGTAATGGCTTCGAGTTAGAAAGGCTTGGATAGCGATCAAATGAAATCAGAAGTAGTCTTTAGCGAGGAATCTAGATTCAATTATGACAGTGATTACAATCCTGTACTTGACTGGAAACATGTGGTGAACGTCTAAACCCTTCATTCGCTGTATAGTGACACACCGCTCCCACAACCAGTGTATTGATATGGAGTGTCATCGCAAACGAAACACGGTCAACTATAATACTGACCCACCACACCCTGACAGACCAGAGATACGTTCGTTACATTCTTCAGCCAAATGTGTTACCACTCATGGCATGGCTCCCAGGAGCCATTTTTCAACAGGATAATGCTCACAACAAGGGTTTTCACAGGATTGCCTCCGCTACATTTCCACCCTCTCTGGCCTGTTCAATTCCCAGATTTATCACCGATTGAGCATATATTGTAACGGTAAGTTCGATAGCTTATGGTATTGGACAAATTAAAGGCGCGTTTACAGCAATTGTGGAACGAGATGTCGCAGGACATCATATGGGACTTGTATGCTGCTATGCCTACCGTATCACACCTTGCATTTATGCTAGAGGTGACCCAAAAGGGTACAAAATCTCAATTCATTTATAATTTTTCATATAGTAAATCATAATTTTTCTTTGATTTTAATCATTTACCTACATCAACGCTGTGCTCACGTATACAAAATTTCGTTTTATTGCGACAACTGTTACTTTGTGTGCAAATGTTTATGCCAATGAGAGTAACTTACATACTCAAAGAATCGAAATTAAGAAATTAAACTCTTAATTTATTCTTAATTTAATAATTAAATTTATTACTTACTTGTTGTTAATCTACGATGTACGTTGAAAATAATAACAAAATATATTAAAATAATTATATAAGACATAAATTTATCCACATTTTTTTTTTATTTTATTGGAAGTAATGTATGGTTTTAATAATTAATACTCCCAGTATTCTAAATATAAGTTATCTAAAATAAAATTTCACTGCAAATATGAATCATTTGTACTTTTATTTCTATATTTTTGCAAGGAATAAACTAGAGGGAAATGCATTGCCTAATTTCTTTTCATACATGAATATTGATAATTTAATTTAATAAATATTCTTAAACCTAAAATATGAAATCATTGAATTATATTAAATAATGTTTATATTTAACTACTTTAACAACATTTATACAAGAAAATATTTAATTTTAAAAATTTTGTAATTTTATTTTTCAATCGCCAAGCTATAATTATCTGTTACTGACGTTTTCAATTGCCAATTACAGGATTTAAAATATATCTGGGATTTTTTGTTGATGATGGTTACTGATTGGACGTATGTTCAATTGTTGTGTAATGTATGCATATCGAGTACCTAATTAACCCGTATGTGTATACTTTTGATTAATCTTTTTCCCATAAAAATGCTAACACGTTCTAAATTCAATGTCTTGGTAAAAGAATATAATTATTTGTAAACCTAATTTGTTTTATTTTATTTTATTTTATAGCCGTTAATATTTCTTATGTTATTAATTATTTTAAATAAATTTTTGGCTGACTAAATTAAAATGCCTTTGAATTCGTATATGTATGAAATGAATGGATCGTATTAATTCATAACCTTTTTTCAAACTACCTTCACAAAAAACTTGAATGCCATTTTAAACTTGATGTCGCGTAACATTAGGGCTAACACAATAGTATTTTTTAATAAGAAATTCATAACTGAATTTTAAAAATAGTATGAAATAAATTCACCAAAATAAAGTGTTTCCAAATAACTGAGTGCCTGGGTTGATAAAAGTTACACTTGTTATATAAAGTAACATTTTATACTATGACAATAGATTTATGTTTCACAAGGCAAGCTGATACAGATTATTGATTATCAAGCAAGTACATGAAAATCTTCCACCAATTTTTCATACTCAACTGAGTCGACAATAAATCAACGACTCTGAATCACCAAAAAGAAGGAAAACATTCATCATTATTTATCAGTATAACGTATATTGGGATGAAGTGAATAAAATAGATTTGAAGTAAAGCATATTTTAAAAATATAAGTACAGAACTACTGTTTTAAAGAGAGTTTAAATATTTCACGCATAGCCCGGGAATTATTATCGTTTAAACGGACACTTATAATTCCATCATTTTGTAGTATTAATAGATATGTGTTTGTTTTGAAATAGGAATCGAAATTTAATGGCGTTAAATGTGTATTCTCTAGAGTATAATGAAAGTATTCAAGGATATTCGATAAATTACGCTTCATCATTTGAAGATATACATATTAAATAATATGCAAAGTAAAATTATTATTTCGTGATTTCGAAAAATTTAAAGAGCTTTTGAAATTCATTATTTCGATATCTGTTATTAATGTTTGTAAATAATTCGTTTTAAATACCTTAAATGTTTCTATTAAATTATTCCTTATTCTAATTTGCCGAATGTCCTATCCTTGTTATTTCGATAAAGCTCTTAGTTAAAAATTGATGAATGTCGTTCTTTAAAATGATGCTATCACCATGGCATTCCTTTGTTTCTAGATCACATAATATTTTTGTCCTTGTCGCTCAACAGAGGTATGTTTAAAATCTATCTACATGTGAAAGATTTATATAGAAATCGGCTTCTTATTCTTTAATGTTTTTAACAAAAGACGTTCTGTTTGCTTTAGATTTTACAAGACCATTTTGTCTGACTTTATTATATTTCAGTTATTCAATTTCTTCATGGAAATCAAATCAGTCATTATATAACATTTAAGATATTTCTTCTACAACATGAATCTACAAAATTTGTCCATGGAAGAGACTATGAGTAAAGTTAGTGAAACTGATATTAAGCTCTATGTAAAGAGCATTACACTTACAAGGTTGCTGGCATGGACTACAAACGTGCACATAGTTGAGACATGAATCATACAATTTTAATTTTTAATTCATCTAATAATACAGGGTGATTATAATTAAAGTGATCCTATTCCAATCCATCTAGAATCCATTCTAGTATTTAAATTTTCATGAAACTTGATATATACGTTATATGAAGCATGGAAAAACTGTTTCTGCAATAAAATAAATTAGTTCAAATTTGGACCACCAGGCGGAATTGTGAAGCATAAAGAAATACAAAATATCCGTCAGAATCGCAAAAAATTTATTAAATTACAGATTGTGCTTAACATAAGCTCCACTGACATGAATTACTTGTTTAAATTGCGTTATATACAGTTTAATGGTAGAGCGAAGAAACTCTCGGGGGATTCTAGCAATATTGCGTAAAATGCTGTATTTCTAATGAGATAGATGATGTCCTAATTCCTCCTGCATAAACACGATCTTTTAAGCCAGATATCACACGGATTTAAGTCGGCTGAACGAGGAAGCCAGGCATCAGGAAAAGCTTTCGATATTACATAATTCTCACCAAAATTACCTCAAAGTAGTTATTTGATTGCTTACTCAGTGGGAGGGGGGGTTGCTCCATTTTGCATGGAGACATTAATCTTCTTGTAAAGCAAGATTGACCTGCTGTCGAGGGAGTTTACTGTGCAGTGCACTCAAAACACATAACGTCTTAGGACCTTCAAAAGTAAGTCTCTAAGAAAAGTTATCAGGGTATAAAGGATTAGCAAATCCTCAACTCGCAATAACGTAATCAGATTTCCTCGGTTGTTGGTGAAGGACTTGAGGAAATGAAGCAAACCATATGTGGAAGTTATGATTATTCACAGTTCCTTCTAAGGAAAAGAGTGCTTCCTCCAACTGTAGAATTTTCGCAAGGCTATGTGTCTTCAATTTCCATTCTAGCAAAATAATTGGCAAGCAATATTAGAGTGTATTTGTAGGTCTTAAGGTAGCAGAATTTGCACTACGTGGATCCTATACGGATACTGTTTTACAATGGATCACATAATTTTTCATATTGTCGACCATAGAATTTATAACTCGCATAGCACCTAACGATTATTTGCTAAAGATTATTTGGAACTGGAGGTTCTTACAACATTTGTGGTAGCGACTTCTTCGACAGCTTCATTTTCAACTGGTTTTCAGCCGCCTTCCGGGCAGTAGGCTCTAGTCTCAAGTCTCTTTAAATTTCAAAATCTTCTTCTTTAAACAATTCATAGACATGGACCCTTTACGCAATCACTTTAAATTACGATATTCAGGCAGTGCAGATAAACTGTTGTTGTCTTTCTGATGTAACAATTTTACCATTGAGCTAGATCTTTCTTCTGAAAGGGCAGGACAGAAGCACGTCGAATTATATTCTGGCTCTACCTGCAAGTCGCTTTATGTGTTTGATTACTTTAAATAAAAAAAAAATTAAACGCGTCACATGGGGAGTAAAATAAAAGGTGAAATAATTTTTACTGAAAAAATCATTTTTCCCTGTTCCATATACTTAGTCTTATCAAAATCCGAAAGTCAGAACGGCTTCTACAAAAAAATGTGGTCTAAATAGTACCACTTTAATTATAACCACCCTGTATTACCTTTCAGCGTCTTCAAATATGGGTTATTTATGGTCACACTGTCTCAAATTGTCACAGATCTTAATATAAGACATCATTAAGTACTTGCGGATGAATTGTACTGAGGTTTCACCTTCGTATGTGCTTTAGCAGACGAAATCCCATTCTCGTACCTTTGATGAATGTTCGATTTGTGACGTCTTTGTGATCACCAGCACCACCAATGCACTGTTGAGTGTTGACATTCGGAAATATATCACTTGGCTTCAAGAGTAGCGTTTCCAGTTGCAATGCTGATAAACATTCATAGAAACGGAAAATCCTGTTAAGCCAGGGACCCCCATATTTTTGTAGAGGACCAATGCAGTTAGTTGGACTATATCATATGATGAAGTGCAAGTGTATATATATATATAGAGAGAGAGGGGGGGCTTGCTTTACAAACTCAGATTAAACTACATAAGAATATTACAGGCGACAAATCTGTCACAATTCTTTCCAATATGTACCCTTATTAAAAATATGGACCCTATATTAAAAAAATGGAACATTAAGACGAAGTTTGGCAGTTATAATAAAATATGTGGAAACATACTTGTCGATATTTTCTATCAAGTGAATCAAGGAACACTTTTCTGACAGACTCTCGAAAGAATAGTATGACTATGGTTGAAAAAAAACATAATTTAGAGGATAGATGTAGTTCCTAAGGCTAATTGATGTTATCTTCGTTGCTGTTAGCAGTCAAACGATGTAAAATAAAATTCACAGTGATTCATTAGGTAGTTCAGATTTTGAAACCGATCTGACTTCAAATTAAACTTTGCTTGCAGGTGATTCAAGTTGTTATTGAAATCCTTTATCTTCGAGGTCTTACCATTGATGAGACCTAAATTCATCAATATAAATTGAAAATTATACTATAATTTAAACAAATGATTATTTCTGACAAATGTGCTTGAATAATGGAGGACACGGTTTCATCGAGTGAAAAGGTAAAGATTACCAGATTTTGGGATAAAAAAAGGTGTCATATTCAAAGACTTCTTCAAGGAGAATAGAACAATGGACAATACTACATTGATGGAATCTATTTTCATATCCATCAATAAGCGCGAATACTTTTCGAACCACTTTAATTCTGAGCTATATCTGGGACGTACAAAACGGATCTACATCAATTTACGGTCCTACGGATTGTAGACTGTCTTGTAAGTATCAAGTTGTGAGTTGTATTTAGAATATGCATACACATTAGAGCAGTGACCCGTAGTGTTAAGGCTGTAAATTTTGTGATACCTTAGAGCGCTTCCCTGAATCGAAATCACTTAGCAAGACTCTTCATCTGATCCTCAAAATTACCATATATTCAATAGAGACTCTTTTGGGCATACTATTCTTAACATAAGTCTGAAATTTTATCTATCACTGATAACTTTTAGTTTTCCTCCAAAACTGGTTTATATACAAGAGAAATGATGGTACATAGCAAAAAAAATACATGTTACACTGTTGAAGTTTGCTATATAAAAGGACCGAAAACTATTATTTCCTATATGTATAAAAATTTTAATCGCAAAATTCTCAGTATTTGCTCTTTAATCTGTCAATCGGTTGTTCTGAATCGTCAAAAATCCAAAAACAATCCAGACATGTCTGAGCCTTCTTACGTGTGTATTCGGTCTTGGTTGACCTTGATTTCCAGATAACGACAAAGCTCTGCTCGTAATTTTTCCAAGTGTTTATCTTAATTATTTTTTTTAATTTCTCTACAGTATTTCTTATTTCATAAAGGGTCACATATCTCTTTTGCATAATATTACATCTCTATGGTATATCCAGTGTACTAAACAATAAAATGTTGACCAGGAGAATTTATTCAAGGGTTAAGATATTAATCAGTGTAAATATGTTATGAGAGTCGCTTGTCACAAAATGTTTTAACTCTCATTATACCCCCATAGATTATTCTATTGTTCCGTATTTTTTATCAATTCAAGTATTTTCAATTAAATTAATGTTCTTTGTTTAAATCTGATATTACATTTATTAGAATGTAATATACTTTATTTGTTCTTTGTAGCAAAAAATTAGAGTTCAAATGTTGCAAAATCACTTTTAATACGTATTTTAATCGATTAAGGCTTTTTGTTTTTTTGTTTTTTATTCAAAAATTATTTATCTTCGGTATCCTAGTTAAGACTACGTTGATACTATAATTCAACCAAATATTTTACCTATTATGGCCGCGGTACTGAAAGCATCTAATAAAACTACCCTTAACGTGCTAAATTTCAAAATCAAATAATTATTATTTGTCAGTTAAACCGAAACAGGTTTAAAGACTAAAAATAAAAAAACATACACATTTGAAGTACATAAAATAAAATTAAAACATCGTAAGCAAAGTTTCGAAAAGAACAGATAAAGCCACTCAAAGTGCGCTTTGTTTATTGAGATTATTAAACTACTCAATTAAATAAAAGAATTAAAGTAAACAATGAAGTATCCAGAAATGAACAATAGTATACTTTTCCGATATGAAAATTATAGGAAACGATAAATTATTAAATTAAATATATATAAACTACATATATTTAAAATTAAAGCACACGATAAATTATTAAACGGAATCGTATTTCAACTAAATGTAATTAAAACTAAAGCAAACAATAAATTGTTAAATTGAATATATTTACGTTAAAATTAATTAAAATTTAAGCAAACGATAAAAAATGGTAGAAAATTGAACTAATATGCTAAAAGTGATCCACCTAAAACAATAGCCCCTTAAGTGGCTAAAAAGATGTGTGTCTCGCACCTGTCTTAATATTCTGAATAGCGTTATTTATTCACACTCATATTTTGATTATAGTTTACATATGTTTTAAGGTAATACATAAATCGATAAGTAAATAAAATACTTAATTTTTATATTTGTTTCACTTCAATAGAACAAAAAAATTGGGGAAAATTTATTATGACATATTTTTGAAAATTGAGTTAATTAGTGACGAAAGCAAGTGTTAGACATATATTACAAATATTAGCTACCCAAGGGGCTATTGTTTTACTTAACACAGAAATAACCTGGCCCCTTTTCAATAATTTATCATGTTTTTGCGTATATTTTTGATATCTACTTTCACCAGTAACGAACTTAATTTTCAAAAATACGTCATAATAAACTGTTGAATTTTTTACTGGATTGAAATAAAATAATGCAATATATGTCAGATTCCTATTTTTCTCACTAATTTATTCAATTTTCAAAAATATGTCATAATTGATTTTTCCCGATTTCTTATTGGATTGAAGTGAAAAAATATAAGTATTAAATATTTTATTTACTTATCATTTTATGTATTATCTGAAATCGTATATAAATTGGAATGAATATATGAATGAAAATGAATAACATTATTCAGATTCTTAAGACAGCTGTAAGGCAGCCATTTTTTTAGCCACCAAAGGGGTTATTGTTTGAGGTTGATTACTTTTGGCAGACTAGGTGACTGTTCAATTTTTTTAAACATTTTTTGCTCTAATTTTAATTACGTTTAACTTAAATGTATTCATTTTAATAATTATTATTTTGCTTTAATTTTAATTACGTTTAACTTAAATATATTCATTTTAATAATTATTATTTTGCTTTAATTTTAATACATATAACTGATTTAATATTCAATTTAATAATGTATAGTTTGCTTCAGTTTGAATTAAATTTAGTTCAAATATATTCAATTTAATAATGTTTAGTTTGCTTCAGTTTTAAATACATTTAGCTTAAATATATTTAATTTATCTATTTATCGTTTGGTTTAATTTTAAGTTTATTTAGTCCAAATATAATCAATGTAATAGTTTATCATTTCCTTTAATTTTAATATAGTAAAAGTTTACTATTGTCCAATTCCCGATAATTAATCGTTTACATTAATTCTTACATTTAATGCGGTAATCTACTAATAATAAAAAAAAAAACGCACCTTGGGTAGCTAAATCTGTTCATTGTAAAACCTTACATAGAGCTGTTTAATATAATTTTACAATATTTTCCATTTTAGTTTCATCCTTGTACCCAGGAAATCAGTACACAGTATACCACGTAAGAGGTACTCATTTGCAATGGATATGTCTATATGTGCTATATATTATATTACTTATAATTAACTCTTAAAGAGTCACATATTTAATGTTTTTAAAAAATGTTTCTTAAGCAATTATTAATAAAACTGTTTTACGTAACTGATGATCTATTCCATGATAACCCTATTGGAAGAAATTGCCGTATATTTTAATTAATTAATTATAAAAGGATTCCAAATATTCGCATCATACGATGAAATAATTTACGTATGTTTTAATGAATAACAAGTTTATGATTTCTAGATTTTTTTCTTCCTGTGGAAATTTAACATCTTACTAATGTAAGGATGGGAAGTAACAACTCGAAGCTAAAATTTGTTCAAAAATATGCGGAAAGATTCAAAGATTCAAACGTAATAAAAATTTCTTCCGAAGTCAGCCGAATATCAAAAAAAAATTAAAAATTTATTTGTAGCTTAGAAGAAAGATTCAATTTTTTTATTATTATTTTATTATAATTTTACAGGATTGTTGATAATTATAATTACTAATTTACTGAAAATCCAATTTTTAAAGAAGGGAACTTTGACTCAACTTAACCATGCTGACCGACAGCTCGTAACCATGACAACTCTACTCCGACGTCAATCTGCAAGGTATTCGTTGATTGATTGATTTTGTTAACGCCGCACTAGAATCAGCATGAAAATTATTGATGAAGAACATCGTAATTTTGAACTTGGATAAAGTGACGAGAATTACACCCCCTTCTAAACTTCCTCACCTCGCAAGTGAAAGGAATTTGAGGCTCTATAGGTTTAACGTGCATCAACTCTGTATACAGGGTGAGACTAAGTGGTATCAAGGCTGGAGCCCATGACTCGACGAAAACCGTCAGCTGTGAGTCTGCGATCATGATCACAAGGCTACCGTGGCTACAAAGTTCTTGTAAAAGTCATTTTAAGTAGAATAGAATAATGTCTGCGAAATCCTTCATAAAACATTTATAAGAAAATTCCTGATTTTAAAATAAGTTATTGGAAATAAGGCATTGGCATACTTTTAAGATTTTTTATAAAATGACTCCTGATAATTATTGACAGTCCTTCAGAAATTTTGCATTAGTAAAAAAATAATATCAAATTCACTTTTACGCGTTTGATATGCCATAAACTAGACGTAACCATAACGCGTTAATTGTAAATGCTGTTTTGGCGAAAAGTGTGCAAATTAAATAGGTATACAACAAAAAGAACTTTTTCAGTTAGAATTAAATTTTTAAAAGCATCTAATTAGAGATATTTTATCCAATAAGGCCTCTCAACAACCATTTAGAATTTTTGAGCAACCTTTATTTTTAGCAGATTTCATGGTTTAATTTACTCGGTATCTATTTATTCGAAGTTTTAATGAGTCAGTTATTCACAAAAATGGAAGATTATTATTGAATTATTAAAATGAAGTATTTTGGCATCAAAATCATGATGTAAGTACAGAATAAAATAAGCAACGATTATATGCCTTTTCGTAAGGTAGTAACAGGACTTTATCAATTCATTATAATAATGATGAAAAGTAATTGATTTCACTAGCAAAGATCTTTATTTAGTCATTTTAGTAGGAAATTTATTATTAAAATTCTAACTTTCTAAATTTGATTACGTAGAACTTGTGATTATTTCAGACATGTGTGTGAAATATATCTCCAATAGGATAATATAGTGAATTTAATATTCTCCGTTAGTAATCTCTTCGGATATCAGTGAATATATAAACAAGTCTTGTGTATCTAATTTATGCAAGAATGTCTTATTTTGAGTCAGAATGCATATAACACAAGCACATAGAACAGAAAAAAAATATTTCTATTTTTCGAAGTTAACTTATTTTTAAAAAGACTGAATTAGCAACTTCTAATTAATTGAAAGAGGATTAAATAGGCATTCCGCTCCAAGAGATGCAAATAACTCGAGAGAATAAAAGTAATTAATTCTGCGGGAATTTAAATTTGAAAGCCTAGCAAACATTTTTTAACTTACAGTCTATTGTATTTTTCTAGAGGGAGATAAAATTTGTATAATGTTAGAACAAAATATTTTATGATTGTTATACTTATTTGAAATCAATTGAGAAACAGTTTATTTTAATACTAGTTGAATAACTTGCTTAGGTTCTATGATATTGAACTTATTGCTTACAATTTAATTATAGAATATCTTCGCCTTTAAATATTGTTCACATACATCTCGATTAGAAGATTCAATGTTACATTTCCGTTAGGGAAAAAAAGTTTTATTTATATATAAATATCATATATTTTTTTATTAAGTTTTGAGATTAGCTTAAAGTACCAACCCTCTATTTTTCGCTGTATGTTTAATATCCTACAAAGATTAATTATATTATTAATTAATTGGATCAAACATATTTCATTTCTGATTTCTGATATATAACACATCGATCAATAACTCCCGAGTCTAACATTGAAAACAACATTTTTTTTGCAAATTTTTTTTATTCATCAAAATAACACCTTTTGTTAATCACCTTTTAGGGTGATACAATCGTTCCACGCTTTTCCAAATTTTTTTTTTTTTTTTTTGTTTTTTTTCCTCTTTTTTTTTTTTTCGCAAGAACTCTTTTTTTTGCTGGTGAGTAACATGACAAACAGCTTTCTGAATCATCGACTCGTTGCTGTTTTTGTTCCATCGAAAGCAATCGCGGCACCCACTTGGAAAAAACCTTTTTCATGCTCAATTTTTCATGAAGGATAGTAAATACACTTCCATATGATATCTGTGTCATCTCAGCAATCTCACGGAGCTTCACTTTACGATCTTTCATTATAATTTTTGTCACTTCACTCACATTTTCCGGTGTAACGGCTTCCACAGGTCTACCCGAGCGTTCCGCGTCTTTTGTGTCGGTACGACCACGTTTAAACTCTGCAAACCACCGACAAATCGTTGCTTTTGATGGACAAGAGTCCGGGTAACATTTTTCAATCCATTGTTTCGCTTGCACGGTGTTTTTACCCATTAAAAAACAATGTTTTATCAGAACACGAAACTCGGTTTTTTCCATTTTTAAACAAACTACAAAACGACTTTACTCCAACCTCGATAACTCAGCTGTTTCTGGTCCGATCGACTTAAATTTTTGACACGTTTCAAGCAAAGGTTAGTACTCTAGAAAGACCTGGTTACTGGTTTACTACGAGCGCCATCTCTGGGTTAGTCTTTAGAGTTATTGATTGATGTTATATATATATATATATATATATATATATATATATATATATATATATATATATATATTTGCGGGGAATGACGGACTTTCTGAAGTACCAATGATTCGCAAACGGATTTTCAAATATTATAAGGAGAAGTCCCCAATTGAAATTGGACTACAAAAAGCAAGGTGAAAAAATCACAGGATCACTTGACATTTAGGTCACTGATGATATAATTGGATGATTTTGTCAGTAATGTGTGAACTATTACAGTACAAAGTGCAAGGAGTTACCTGTCATTCGACAATAATGAAGGAAAGCGATGCCAGGTGAGACAAACAGAGGCTGATGTGTCTTTATAACGATATGGTGTGTAACTGGGATACCAGTGACTTCAGTCGACAGGTGACTCAGCAAATGCTAGCCTAGATCAAGGTGACTATTGCAAGTATTTCTCTCACTTTTGCATACCACCAAGCCCGATTGCATTTGTGCCGGAAGCATTCGATCTTCTGATTTTACTGCTAAAAACAGAATGGTTTTCAGCCATGAGTTATTTATCGAAATGAGTTCCAACGTCCAGCAACGACATGATTGGAGACGTCTTGGACAAAAGCAGAAAACATACCATACTATCGTCATCCCCATATTTCGACAACCAAAATATATATTATGGCGTTTATTTCATTTGATTTCAATCCCAGGTTTGTCATCCATAACACCTTTAATACACCCTTTCACGTCAACGAGAATGTACGCTTAACAGTACTGTACCTTTTTACAAAGAATTATAGAGTTACATTTCAAAAGAATTAAGCCCGATCATCTACTCTGCACTTTTCTATTGCTTGTCTTTGTATTTATTAAGTAATTCTTTGGCTAGCAAGATTGCAAGATCTCTTTCCAATAGTTAGGGATCTAACGAGCTTGTATCTTCCATCGCCCTTGGATCACTCCGGTCAAACTTACCAATTGCAGTAATTCTCAAATAATTTCTCAAAAAGACATCTATCAACTTTACGAGACTTTTTCCTACCAAAAACAGCTTGTACCAGAGCTAGCAGAAGATCAACACATAATTGATTTTTATACTTTTGTAGATGTATTTTGTAAATAGAATGCTATTTTTATTGATACTGACAGCATTTCGATTTCAATACATGTATATTAAATCAATCAATGTTCGTCCCTTTCGGAGAGACACTTCTTGATGCGTCTCTTCATAAGCTATTGATTTTATGTAAAACGGATAGTAAGAAAAATGTATATAATAATAATAATAATAAAATATTTACAAAGTGTGTGTGAGGGAACATTTATTAGCGTTTCACTGAGGAGTATAACAGTACTATTGGTGATAGTCCACTCAATTTTTAACCTCTGTCAAATGACAAAGACGACTCCAGAATTGGCCCTTCCCTCTTCAATTTTCCACGCCTCTTCAATAGTAGAACTTGGAAAGTCGACCACACTTAACGAGTATCAGCTCCACAACATAGCGGGTTTTTAGTGGCATCAGGGCTTGAATCCAGTTTTGAAAAAACAACGTTGGCCGTAAATCAACAGCTATGATCACTAATTCACCATGGCTTCACATACTTACATTGAGTCATACTTGTATTGAATAAATCAAGTATAAATCATTTTTATAGAATACGCAATAAAACTCAACTTATAGTCGTTTTATCGCACTTTACATTTAGGCAATGTAGCACCGTATGCCGTGCTCACTGGTAATAACAAATGTAACTAAACCCTTATTTCATTTGCACAGAATATTTGTAAACTACCTTTCTCCTCCTCTTTCCCTCAACACATTTACAGCTTTCAGAAGATGCACACGGACTGCACACGATGAACCCGCTCCAAAGCGAGGGAAAATGCAACAGTCGGCTGGCAAGGTTATGGCGTCTGTATTTTGGGATGCGCATGGAATAATTTTCATTGACTACCTTGAAAAAGGAAGGACCATCATTAGCGACTATTACATAGCGTTATTGGACCATTTGAAGGACGAAATCGCCGAAAAACGGCCGCATTTGAAGAAAAAGAAAGTGCTGCTTCACCAAGACAATGCACCGTGTCTCAAGTCAGTGAAAACGATGGCAAAAATTCATGAATTGGGCTTCGAGTTGCTTAATCATCGACCGTATTCTCCAGATCTGGGCCCCAGCGACTATTTCCTGTTCTCAAATCTCAAAAGAATGCTCGCTGGGAAGAAATGTTCGTCGAATGTAGAGGTGATCGCCGAAATTGAGGCCTATTTTGAAGCAAAGGACAAATCGAACTACAAAAACGGTATCGAAAAGTTGGATGGTCACTATAATCAGTGTAATCACCCTTAAAGGGAACTATGTTGAATAAAAAAAAACTAATTTTGCCAAAAAAATGTGTTTAACTATGGTAGGCCAGGGACTTTTCAATTGACCTGTTAGTTTATCGGAAAATGACAAAAAGTTTTTTTGTTGTTAAAATTTGGACTATCTTTTACTTGCGAGTCAGATGCTCTTGTTTCAGTACAAACTTTTATATCAAAATTCGTTAACAATCCCATGAATCTAAACAAATTTTCCAGTCTCATAGAATAGTTGTATGCGGATCACATAGGAAATATATATACTTTTTAAAACGCAACGAGATTACATAGAAAATTTACTGATATGGGCAGTCTACACTTTTTTACATACAGAGTGTAGCGCCTCCTATACTATTTCTAAAAACTATTTATCTTTTGTGGTTTGACAACTCAGTATTTTTTTTTCTGTTTTGAAAAGGAGAAGAATAAAATGTTGTTATCAAGATTAATCCTGATTTATATGTATTCAAATAGTTAAAAGGTAGATTAAGGGGAAGGAAATAGATAATTTCTATCTCCTCTTCAAGAGGTAAAGTAGCAATCCTATAAAAAAAGCACTATCGAGGTTTCATGTATTTTGTCGAGTTATTGGTCTTCTTTAACGAGCAAAATAATTCAGGACAACATGTTTTTGAAAATTAAAGAAATCTCTTATTGTTGATAAAACTCTGGGGGAATTTTTTACAAAATTCAAATAAATTAACTTATGATTGCAAGGAACGGATGTTACAAATTCAAAATAAAACATAAAATTACGTCTTTTCAGTAAAAAATAAAGTTTTATATTTGGATTGAACAGAACGATTTTAACTTATTTTCCACCTTAGATGAAAGTTTGATGGAACACAGTTTTAAAATCGATGAAAAGTTTCTGAAGTATTCTTAGAACCACTAGCATAATTAAAAATACTCTTCTAAAATAGTTTAAGAAGATGAGTAATGTTAATTCTTGTATTCGAAAATCGTTTTCAGTACCAGCTAAGGCAGCAAGCATTAGAGCAAACTACTATGAAAACTTCAATGAATTAGTAAGTGGCCCTGGTTTAAAGCAAATGCACAGCCATTAGGTAATTTCTGGTTAAAAGTATCCAAGTTCATCAAGCAATCTGTTATTGGTTTTACTTCCGACTACCTCGACAAATTTATACGAAGCAGAATTTTCTTATGTTGCAACGAATTCAAAGTGCAGAAATAGGCTTGACGCTACACCAACTATTAGAATCAATGTTACTTTGTTATACTTAATATTAAGAAGAATTGTAATTTAAGGACTCAACAACATTGAATTCGTTAAAGATTACATTACATTTTATTATGTGTCATGTCTTAAAATTTAAATAGTCGCTATATATGCCAAAAATAAAGAATTGAATTTTTTCTCATTTCTTAAAATTATGTAATTATGAATTTTTTCTGTCATATGAATTTTCTGTTATTTTTGTTTCCTTTTTTTCTGATATTTTTTTCTGTTATATTAGTGTGGTTCATAATTTAAATAATTACTATATTAAATTTTTTTTTTTCACTTTCTAAAAGTTATTTTCATTTAATCTATTCTAAGATATTCAAAGTGTTCCATCGAAAAAAGTTTGAAAACCTCCGAGCTAAGTTTCACAGAATAAAATTCTTCTTGTTTCAAAATATGATAGAAATATATCATAACAACATTCTTACATCAGAAGCTTTCTGTTTGAATTATCCGATGACGGATGTAGAAAATCTCGAAATTGTCTGTTTAAATTCGGAAATATCCCTGCTTCCTCCTCTGTGAAAGAGTCCTTATTAATCACGCAGAAACTTCTATCGCCACATTGCCGAACATAGATTATTATATCTCTTAAAATTGAGTCATTCTGAACAGTCTTATTTTGAGAGAAACTGGGAAGTTCTTTTACATATATTGGAAATATATTCCGTATAAAATCCTTAGATATTGTTGTCCTTTTTTTATAATGCAATTTGGAAATCAATTGAGAAATACATCACTAAGGCATTTGAGACGCCTTTTACAAATATAAGTGATTTTATTTGAA
>BMAW01056026.1:500594-559765 GCA_019974015.1 Nephila pilipes
CAATATCTGCATTTGTATTTTTAAGTCATGTAATTACATTAAGTACATAATATTCTGAATTTAACATTATTGTTAAAACATCAAAATTTTAATATTTAAGCAAATATTATAAAGATTTTCTTAAATCAAACTTTTAGGAATTTTTATACAATTTTATTTTACTGTGCGTAAAAGTTGTGGGAGCTTATTAAAGATAAATTACACACACTCCCTGTAAAATAATCACCTTTATAACAAGGCAAATTTCAGCTCTATGAAAATACTGATTTTCACTAAAGTGCTATAGAATCCAAAATAACTACATTAGAGAAAAGCAAAAATATGAATATATTACTCTACATTGAAACAAATTTACTTATATTCTGAAGGTTCAGTTTTCCACCGTTCTAGTTATTGCATTCTCAGAAAGAGAATGTAATAACTATAATGGTAGCAAATTAGCAAGAATGGTAGCGGTTTATTCAATCAGCAAAGCGCTTCTAATTTTTATCGAACAATACATAATTTATGCAAACTGTGAAGCATTTTAAGATCTGGTTTACCGTAAGACCTTTACCTTAAGGTCTTCCCATATGTATATACATATAGCAATTTGGGTTTTGGAGCTTCTAAAGTATTTTTAATGCATTTTTATCTGGTAGATGTCCAAATTTACGAAGAATCTGATAAAGTAACATATATATGTGTGCTTAGGAGAAAAGATTGTAAGTTTAAAACATAAACATTCAAGTTAACATATTTAATTTTGAAGTTATTTTCATCTTTATGATCTCATTTTGATTTCATTAATATGTGAATGGAATATTAATAAAATATTTTTTCAATTTATATTTATTTTTATACACTGCAGTTAAAATAAATTGAGAAATATTTCTTTGCTGATATATTTGTTTCTTACCAATAAAGTTACATTATAAATAGTTACATTTTAGAGTACCCGATAATACCTATCAATTCAGTAAATATTTTTAAGAGAAACCTTTTTATTTTTCAGTAATAAATCAGAAGTTTGATAACATTCCTCTTAGAAAATTAAAATTCCTCAGAGGAAAGGAAATAAAATAAGAAGATAAATTATTTTTTAAAAAAAATATGTAATTTCCTATTTCAGTAAATTTACAAGCTTTATTTATTTTCAAATAAATATTAAGAAATAATTTTCTTGCGTATAATATCTTTCTGTCCTTGAAACGAAGCTCCTTACCATTAACAGACAAAAAAATTGATCATCTGCTATCCATAGAGACATGGCATTTGTATAAAAATTGGTTTTAGAAATTACCTCAAAATTAGAAGAGAATATTCTAGTAGTGTAATAAAAATATAATAAGCACTATTTATAAGAAAGGTTTGTAAAAATACATCAATATATCAAAATTATTTATTACCTATTCAATTTTGTGTTTACAATTTACGCATGACTCACCATGATCGTGAAGTAGCGACTGTCAATTCGGAACGGTAACAATTTTCAGTCCTGCATCCACCTATGAAAAACCCATATAGGGTTATTGTATATTTATTCACATGGCAGCAAAAAGCATTTATCTTCCTATCTGGAGAACTTTCGCCACTTACGGTAAATCTGATATAAAACGAACTTTTCGCCAAGAGTAAAAAACAGACATTAACAGAATTTCATCAGACACACAACTTGATACACACCTCAACTAGATAGACATCGCACACGTGACACAAACATGAGCAGAAACACAATACATCTAGCTGTGAAATAATTTAACTTGTGAATATAATTATTACCAAATATAAAACGAGAACTATGAAGGTAGTTTCTGCAATTGCGCAACACATACCTTATTCCTCAGATATGTCAATTTCAGTGTAAAGTAACCTTAAGATTTAACTATCACTTCACATAAACTTAAGTGCACGTAAAGATATTCTTCTGTCTTTTAACTAAATTTGTCAATAAATCTCTTTCATTCTGTTCTTGATCGGAATCTTCCTCTCATCCACTGTACGAAATCATTTGGATTCTTTAAATTTAAGATTCGCGGTTCACTCAATAATTCATAGTTTTAAAGTTAATAATTACATTGAGAGAGGGAATCTCCATATCGTAATGTAAAATTTTATTAGATTTTTTTCTTATTAGGTTTAGCGAAATTTTCCTTGAGTGGGAAACTAATGTTATTTTTTTTATTTTATTTTAAAGGTCAATTAGAGAGAGAGAGAAATCTCCTATGAATTAAAACGTTGAAAAATATATATTTAGATACAATTTAATCAACCAAAAATTAAAAGCTATATGTACTGTAAAATTTGATTATGAATATGAATGCATTTTTGAATAAAAAATTATAAAACCATCCAATTTTTTTAAAAAAAATATTTCTGGTTTAAATTTTAAACAAATTTGGTACTATTAGCTCCTTAATTATTCAGCAGTATACTTTGCGCTTTTCATTTTTGGAATTGTATATATATAACTATATTGGAATAACTTTACTAAACTAATAAATTCTAATTATAGAGTCAAATATCCAATGACTTGATACTTTCCAAAAAGGAAAACTTTTTAAATACTCATTAAAAATTAATACGATAACAGTTTAATAAAATGCAAGTTTCTCAAATTAATTCTCACATTTTCATTTTCGTTCCCAGACTGAAATTTTGAGAAAATCATTTAAATTATAAAGATATCATTTAAGTTCAAAACTGTAGAACTTTTGCCAAATGATTTTGTAAGCCACTAAATAATATATTACAAAGACCCAAATGAAATTTTAAGGAAAAAAGGCACAATAAAATACAAATTAGAAATCTTCAAAAAAAAAATGTGGTTAATTTAAAAGTACTTTTGCTCACTAAGCAAATATATATATATATATATATATATATATATATATATATTAAGAAGTATGTTAAATATTCTTGTATAAGTTAAACAATATATAAACATAATATTTCATAAAAATATCACTTTTTCGATAATTTAATGGAGATATTCCGTAACATAAACTATTTTGCTTCATACTTTTATATTGTTACTGATAATTTATTGAAAATGCTAAGAAAAAAGCTAAAGTAAGTAAACAAAAGCATTCCATTTTTGTACGGTATATTAAAATAAAATTTAACAAAATGGAGAAAAATTGATGTATAAATATTTAGCTAATACCTTCTTTGAAATATTTACATATATTTAGCTAATATTTTCTTTAAAATATTAAAAATTATGAAAAAAAAATGCAAAAGCATACATACTTATTTTGCTTAAAGCTTTCAAATAGTTAATACAAATAAAAGAATATCTCTAAATCTCTCCACTTCAGATAGGCTTTCAAAAAGTTTAACGTTATCCATAATAATACAGTTTACCACTAGACACGCAAACCATACTTTATTTGAACAAATATATGATTGATTATGCAAAATTCAAAGGCAATCTAACATTAATTTTCAGTATATTCAAAGAGGACAATAAATCATCGACTTTTAAATTACAGAAGACAAGAAAAATGTTTACAATGATTTATCAATATAGAGTTTCATTTCTGGATAGGAAATAAAATACTTTGAAACAGAAAACTCGTTTCTAAGCTATATATATGTTGCTTTATTCTTAAGCCAATTTCATAAAGAAATTTCCAATGGGACCAAGTAAGTAATGCTATTAAATAAATGTAAGTTTTTTATCAGTTTGAAAAACTTATATTTATTTAATAGCATTACTTAGTTATTACTTGTTATTACAAAATAAATTAAGTTATTATAAGATAAATTTGCGTAAAACAACAAACATTCTCAAACAGTAGGACGGAAAATATTCTAAGAAATATAAAAAGAGAAATAAAATTTTCCTTGTTATTACTTCTGTTAATTACATGTCTCTATCGAAATTATAAGAATGATTTCTAGACTAAGAATTAAAATTACGTAATTTGGGGAAACTTTATTGACTCCGCCATTCTGCATATATCATATTGGAAAGGACCAACATTTCCCAAATTTCAATAATCTTGGACTTCTTAACTTAAATTGACAAAAACACTAGAGTATCTATGTATTCGATTCGTATGACTTAATCATCGGGTTACCACAGTCATGATAAGGTAAATGCTCAGATACTAAAAGAACAAATTATTATGTATTCTGAGTAAACCTCATTCCTAGTACCTAGAGTAAAATATATATTTTACTTGTATCTCAAAAGTGTGAGTAGAATTCATTATAGTCTCTTTGGTTTAACACATAAAATTATTTTAATATTTGTCTGAGAATATGCTCGTTAATGTCTAAAATGCAATTCTCAATCACGCAGCATTTTTTGGAATAGATTAACATGTTATATATTAGTATCCAATTTAATGGATAACTGATCCTTTTACCCAAAATTCTGAGTGAATTAATTCGAAATATACTTATCAAATGATACAGGAACATCATGGGAGATAGGAATGTCATCTTGTTTTAATACAAAAAAAAGAGAAATTGGGGGAAAAGAAACGCTTTTTACAGTATTTGCAGTAGAACATTTATTTCACTTTTACTTAATGTTACTACACTTGCAATATTATTTTTCAGTAATTTGGTTACTAAATGATGCATTTGTAGCATATTCTTAATTAATTAAGTTGCTCTTTTGAGGCGTGTGTGTTTGTGATTTTAATTTAAGAAAAAATGTGTCTATTTTTATGTGTTAATTCTGATTTTGTGTATCAGAAATGTCACATATACACTTTTCTTGTGAAATATTACACACATGGCAAATTTTTCTATTCATTTTAAATCATTCTTAATTAATGAAATATCCCTAACGATATCAATTTATAAGTATGAGTCAATTGTTTCAATTCTCTAGCATTTATATGACTACTAATGAGATATTTTAGACAGCTTCTTCCATAAATTATGCTACATAACCTTTTTCAATACCACAAAATTATTATCCAGTTGGCCCTAGTAATCTATTATAAGCACTGAAACAAGTAAATACGTAAAAGTTTAGATATTTCAATCAATAGTTTGAATATTATATGAAGTTTAAATTTCAGAGAGTGTAATTTTTTGTCGTGTACGCAGATGTTTGAGTTGATATGGCATTTATTTAAAATTTTCTTCACAAATCTGTGTGGCATTTGAGTAAAAATATAGTAAAAATAGCTTAAATAATAATAAAATATGCCAAATAATGTAAATAGTAATGACAATAGTTTATAAACTCATCTACCATATATCCTTCTATGAAAATCAATTTCTTGTAACCATTCCCGAAGATATACCTGGAATACTTTCTCTTAGATGTTTCATTGTAAGGATGGTTCCAAATTTACCTTGTGTAGAAAAAAAACAAATTAAAATTGATTCAAAAGAACCAGATCATTGAGATTACAGTCCAATTTAAGTATCATAAGAAGTTAGATCAATGAAAAGACTCAGATGTTTAGTGAATTTAGTTAACATGTTTAGAACCACTCAGTTCCCTTTAAGGTGTGCTTGAATCTTAAGAATAATTTTGTCTTAATATATGTTTAGGAAGCTAAGAGTTAAGTGTGGCAGGAGTAAGTGTTATAACATGCACGTTACGCACTGATTTTAAGATAACAGTACAGCTTTAAAGAAAATTTTTGAGTCAGTATAAATTTTGCCTACAAATGCATATTTTGTGATCTGCAGGAGTTGAAAATTAAAGAAAAAAGAAAAATTTTTTAATCCCTAACGAAAGAAAAGTTTTATTAATCTGTATTTTAAATAAATATAAAAAAACATTGACTTTCCGCAAAACGCAGTAGCTCAAAAGGAAATTATTCTATTGATCTTTCGTAAAATGAATAATGCAGAATATAACTTTATTGAGGAAATAGACTATTATCTTGATCATATAGCTCTTGCAAAAGTAACTATGGTAGTTCGAATTCCGAACACTGAAATTTTCTTTAAAAGTCACATATTATTTTCTTTTTAATGCAATTTTAAAAAAAAAGAAACTTCTGCTAAGTATGAAATCTCAAGACAAGTCTATATAACACATCAATCAATAACTCCCGAGACTAACCCAGAGATGGGGCTCGTAGTAAACCAGTAACCAGGTCTTTCTAGAGTACGAACCTTTGCTTGAAACGAGTCAAAATGTTAAGTCGATCGGACCAGAAACAGCTGAGTTATCGAGGTTGGAGTAAAGTCATTTTGTAGTTTGTTTAAAAAATGGAAAAAACCGAGTTTCGTGTTCTGATAAAACATTGTTTTTTAATGAGTAAAAACACCATGCAAGCGAAACAATGGATTGAAAAATGTTACCCGGACTCTTGTCCATCAAAAGCAATGATTTGTCGGTGGTTTGCCGAGTTTAAACGTGGTCGTACCGACACAAATGACGCGGAACGCTCGGGTAGACCTGCAAGCAATCACTAGTATATGTTGCAAAGCAACATATACTAGTGATTGCTTGCTTTTAACAACAGCATGTTGCAAAAAGCAAGCTATCACTAGTATATGTTAAACACAATTATGACGAAAATTGACCTTTATGGTGATTGGTAAAACATATTTTAATTTTATTTTAGTAAAATTCAATTAATATCGTTCAATATTACTTTACCATATTAACATAATAGTCAAATGTCTGTATTCCATAAGCTCATCAATAAAAACCATCATAAAACAAATATAATAAATTAAAATCAAAATTATCATATTAATTAATCAAAAAATAATAATGAAAACATTTTTAAATATTATCGCTTATATTTTTACTATTTGCTCTACTTCTTTTGCAACCTGTCCCTAACCTGTGACAAGTTGTAATAAGCTTTTTCTGAAAAAGTTTTCTTTTGTGAAAACCAATGAAAACATCAAATACAATTAGATTTTAATAAAAGAAGATATTATAACAAAAATTCGGAAGTACATTTTAAAATGTAAAATTTTTTTTCTAAAAATTAATTCAATTCGCTCTCCTAGCTCTCCTTCTTATATTCTTTCCGTCACAATATAGTGACCATAGTTGCGTAGTAGTCATGGTCGTGAAATCACGACTGGCGTTGATTCCGTCGAGTTGCGGTTTCGAGCCCTGATTTCTCTTAAGACTCATCGTATAACGGAGCTGATGAACATTGAATCTGCAGAGGCTCAATGGTGTGGTATTGAATTGTTTAGGAGTAGTATAGTTGTCACCCTCGTCACTTGAGTGATGCTCAAAATTATGAAATCCGCAACCAAAATTCCTTTAGGTTGCTTTTGAATGAGACATTAATAAGCATTCAAACAGTTAATTCTTCACACTATACCAAATTATGTATTGTATCTTATATCTGTAGCCCTACTGATACCCTTTATTTCGAACATCCATTTAATTCAATGGAAATGAATTTATAATAAGATACCAATTTTACTCAAGGCAGTATATTACAAGGACCTGGGGTGACACATACTAAAAGGATTTATATGAAATACGAAATCATTGCCTTTTTATAACATATAACGCACTGTTGAATAATTTATTATTTTTTAAGTATAAAAATCACTTTTTATTGCTAAAAAAAAAACCACAAAATATATTTTGTAAAGAGATGTATACAATGCAATTTTTTTCCCTTTCTTAACACACGAAATGTATAATAATTTAGATTTTTTAAAAATAAATGTATTAAAAAACCACTTTAAAAACTTTTTTTCGAAATCAAAATAATCAAGTGAATAAAAAAATTACAATTTTTTTTTATATAGCAAAAATATATCTAACAATTTATGAATTAGGAATTCTACTATTAACTTAGAATAGTGTGATACAGATAATATATATATGCAGATATATATAATTACATTTGAGGTTTCGGATTTCCTTTGTTTGCATTTCTAAAAGTGAATCAACATAACAAGACACAAATTGATTCGATTTTATCATGCTTCATTTTTTAATTCAGTATTGTTTTTTACAAAACTCTTAAAATACTTTTTCTTAAGATCATTTTGACTTTCAATTTAACTTATCCGAATATTTTTCACAAACTAATTAACAAATTTTAATCCGTAAGATCCAATTATAGATTTATTAATTTATATGTAAATAATTCGATATAAAAACCAACGTTTTTAAAAATAACGTTTTTATATGGTAGCAAAGTTTATTAAAGAAAATTATTGAAATATTAGTTAAAACTGTTAGTTATTTTTAACTTTAAAATTTACTTAAAAAGATACATTTGTGAGCATATTAAGAAATTCATAATACTCATAAAATCAAAACATGCATTTGAAAGTTTGTAAGTCATTCTATTAAAAAAAATGGGAACCAGAATTCAGGAAAGGTTTATCCTTGGCGACAAGAATTATTTGGCAGTATTTTGCCAAATGTGGCTACCCTGTTCCGTTTCACGGATTTAACGCTCAGCAAAAAAAAAAAAAAAAAAAAAAAAAAAAAAAAAATCACCAAGTTTGGTGCCAATTTTTGAAATCGCGCCAAGTGTTTGGGCTAAACTGCATTATTAAAGAAAATATTAGTTAAAACTTGTCGCAAATGTCTAAATATTGCATTGTTAGGCGAGTACGAACGATTCCCAAAATTTCAAAGCTCTAGCTTGATGGGAAGTTGGTTAAATTAACGATCGAAAATTTGATGACACACACACACACACACCAAGTGAAATTCAGAAAAACGTTTTAAAAAACATGGGTACAGATTTGAAAACTCTTTAATTTAGCAAACGTATCTAAATTAGTTTTCTGTCAAATTTTAATGCAAAATGCAAATTGAAAAAAATGTAATCATGAAGTCCATAATTGATTTATTTTTATTTTATCAGTTATTTTTACAAATAAATATGAAACGATTTTTTGTGTATTAAATACATATTATTCTGGAAATTCAGCTAATTTAGTTCGGAATTTAAGAAGCATATAGCCAGAAACTTAAAATTGCACCGGAAATAAATGGAAGAACAAAAGAAAAGTAATTGTAGAAAAGTATCGTAATATAATTTCGATACCCTTAAATCACTAAACAAATCGAAATAGAACTATTCTTTATTTCATTAAATTTATTATATTTATTTAAAAATAAATTATTTAAGAAATCCTTAAAATTATTTTTATAAATTAGAATTTTTTTGCCCCATACTTACTGAAGAACCTATCTATTATACTTGAACTAGAAAACAACCAATAAATATTTGTTACAGTCTCTAGAATATTAAACTTCCTGGGAAAGCAGTTTTGAGCATTGAGCCCATAACTTTCCCTTGAAAATGACTTCTCCAAAGTTTATTTAGTTGTACAAGATCAGCGGATTTACTCCCGTATAACTGCTTGCTAAATCGGATACTTTGCGCTCAACGTTTACACATATCTAACTTCCGCATCCGGTAAATAGAATCGCCTCAGAACAAACAAGGGAATGTAACACTTGACCATGTAGTGCAGTTGGAAGGAAAAGCTCTGCTGTGAGATAATCAGCGCTGACGAAGGAGGGGTGTATGCTGTTTAAGATAGAACTGATAAGCTCTTTCTTTCGCTGAGTAATTACAGGTTAATTTTTTTTTTAAAATTTTGTTTTTTCTTAACGTTTATGATTAGGGCCTATAATTGTTTCATTCTATCTACTAAAGAATGACAAGAAGGACAGATTTAGGTTTGATGAGGGTGTATGCTCCTAAAACAAATGTGTTTTTCCACAACGATACATTGGCTTTGAATAACTATCGTTTTCTACTGAACATATGAAAGTTAAAATTTAAACCTAAGAGATAACTTAATTTATAAGTCTAATAAAAGGATTTCTGCGTAATAAAATATGTATTTTACAAAGTAATTTCTAAATTTTATTACAACTAAGAATATATTAAGCAATTTTCAAATTAATTTAATAATTACTTAGAAATAACTACTATATCGGCATAAAATTTATTCTGTATATTAAATCATTCTTATGTACATAGTTTTGTAAATTACATATATTAATATTTATTGTTTGATTTCAGGAAGCTGTAGATTGAATTAACTCTGTGACGCTGCACTTCTACCCGACTCTTGTGCCATAACTCAATTAAATATAACTAACACTAAAAGTCAATAATCTACAAAAAGAGACTCTAGACAATTCTCACACAACTATTTATTTGATAATCTTGAGGTACAATGTCTGAAATATATGTGTTCTCCTGGATAACACCCTAGATCTATTCACCCATTCAACCAATATCGAGTTAACAGTGACTTACCAAAATCTCTCCAGATCAGGTTGACTTGGTCTCTTGACTCCACTACGATCACTATCACCCATAGCAACTCTTGATATCGTCTACCGCTTATAATGAATATACTCAGCGCTAGTGCCACTCGGCCTGTATCATAAAAACTTCTCTTTGCTTATATACTCTCCCTCTTCACTGTATTTCTACCTGCTTCTATTTAGAATAATAACGTTTCATTTTGACAGAAAAGAAACCGTTTGTTTTGTGTAATCAATCTCAATTAAAGTCCCCAAGGTTAGTGAAATCTCGAATAGCCCAACGTCACAACTCGCAGTAAAGAGACGATAAATAACCATCTGCAACGTTTAATAATAACGGTTCAACAATAACTGTCAAAAGTCAGGAAACGCTGGAAGATATGCATATTTCTGGATGGCAACTATGTAGTGAATTCTTACGAATAATAAGTTAATAATATGTCTATATCTCGGTATTTTGTTTCGTAATAACTACAGCTCTACATACCATGGATTTCTCAATCTATACTTCTGAAACCAAACAAATTAACATGAACAATCAGAACGTATAACGTTATGTATCGGAAGATCATATGATATGAAGACCACATTTTCTCGACATCTTGGTTATTTCTTAGTAAAACTGAATTTATTAAATAAGTAAACTACTATCTTAATAAAGATAATCTATTTAATACATCATATAACAATAGAGAATTTCAAAGAATTAGAAATTTTAAGTTAAACTAACAGGATATAGTTTGAAAGATTTCAGCTTAATTAATTATTCATTAAAAAGTATTTTTCATATTTCTTTTAAATGACATGATAAAAATTTCCACGATTTTATTTTATTAGCTATTTGTATTCTTACAAATAAATTTTTTAAGTTCATGGTACTTTAGATTTGAGATCTAAAATATCTAGTTAACAATTGAATACTGTAACCATAAACGACAGTTTAAACAAGTTATTTTAATGAATTTGTGGTAATTTGTGTCAAATGTGTAAGCAAGTAATACTTCATACGTACAATTTCTTAAAATTTATTACCCCCCTCCCCCCCAAAAAAAAAAACATTTATGGAAAAAAAACAGGAACATGCTTGAGGATAGATAAATCGGGTCATTTAATTTATAGATTAGTTCTTATGGATATTTAGGAAATATTGTGAAATGTTGGCTAATACAGAATATGGTTTTGTTTGTATATGACATAAGCATCTTATGAAAAAAATCATTTCATCAACTGAGTTTAGTAATTAGAGCTATACAATACCCGAAAATAAGAATTGACTATCAGTGTTTAACATAAAGCAAGAGCTGCACATGCCAAAGACATAATGATGAAAATTTATAATTTGATATATTTCAACCTCAAAGACAATAAACATTTCATCTTGTGGAACTAATTTTCTTCAATAGGCGTTTATTCCTCTTATTGGTATTATGGAATCAAGACAGAACTGAAAATTCTTTCTCTCTTCAAATATCTTAAACTTTGAATCAAAAGTAGGCTGAGAATTGTTTCATTTCGTATTTCATTTGTTAAAGCAGTTAAGGTGGATATATGAATTAGTGATTCTTTTAGTTTGAAAATTAATTAATTAAATTTGCTTAGTATATGTTTGATAGCATAACATGGTGTTTATGTATATCCCACTGAAAAGTTTGAAAAAATATTTTTTCAAACTTAAGAATTTAATATTTTGCATTTTAAACAGATATTTTCTTCTGAATTAAATTTGAAATATAAATACTCCAACTGTTAAATATACAACTAAAATTACAAAAAAGTAAAAAAACAAATTAAGAAAAAAACATAACTATACTAACAAAAAGTAATATTTTTATCACGAAAATATCTAAATAATTGGAAATACTCTCTAAGGGAAAAGTTATCAATTTTAAATTCATCAAACGCTTTTTTAAGAAATGGAAAAAAATAATGATTCTGAAGGATAGCTTGAAATTGAAGTGGTAAAATAGCTTCAAATTATTTAAAAATTGTTTTCCACAAATACAAAAAATACTTTTCTACCTAGCTCTATTTAAAAATCTGATTTCGTTTTTATTGATTTTTATATAGACGCTGTCCAGAAAATGTTTTTACCAAAACATAGATAAAGATAAAAAATTTTCTTTTGGAAAAGGACTTAACAGCTGATATTTTTATGTTTCTGTGGTTTACACTGACACTGCTTAATTTAAAACTAGACAAAAAGAAATTTTTTAATTTAAAGGATTCAGATTCTAAGCTAATATTAATAATATTTAGTAATATAAGTATTGAAATGAAGTCCATTACTTCACTGCAGATTATAATCAAAAATAGATTTAACAATTAACAAGAGTCACACATAACTTAGGAGATATCACCATTAATTAAAAACATAAGAGTATACATAAAATTGTTGTTAAACGTTAATTAATTTAAATTTATATCCTATAAGTATTGCTTTGTTCCAGAAAGAGCATATTTTTCTATAAATTTCTCAAACACAATTTTTCCTTACACATAGCTCTCTAATAATAGCTCTTATTTTATATTTATAAGTTAATTACATAATTTATTTTACTAAAATAATTCGTATTTAATATTAAACAATGCATTAATTTTAATTTAAAAGAAGGTAGTTGTGGTTTCTAATTATTAAATTAATTTAACTAATAACTCTTGAAACTGTTGGATAGAATGAATGTTTGCTACTTATACAATACCTAGAAAAACACTTTACATATTTCTTTGAAAAGCATAACAGTAAAGATATATATATATATATATATATATATATATATATAAAGAGTTTTTTCAATATATTTCCCCAGCGATTATTAAATATTCATATTATAATTTATAAAATATCCCTTTTTATTGAAAAAACTTCTGTCATTTCACTACACTGAAGAAAAACAAAATTCAGGCATGGTCAATATTTATTCGATGGTTTTTGCAGAAATTCATAAATATATTTTAAGATTTTAAAGAAAATATTTGCGGTTATAGAAAAAAGTTTGATTTCAGGATTTTCTATTCACTATCCTATCAAAATACGATATATTGATGAGATATGACAAACCATTTTCTTCTCTTTTGTGATTTCCGAGTCAATGATTTATTATCTACTTAGCAGCGTATGGAAAATTAATGTTGGTTTACCCATGCTTATTGGACAATCAATCATTTATTTGTTCGTATAAAATATGATGATCTTGTCAAGATATAAACTGTTTTATTATGTAAAAGTTACAACTTTTAATTTAACAGACAGAGTCTGTTATTTTTTATTAACCATTTTGAAAAAGAAGACTTAATAAGCTTGTTTCCTTCCTGTGTGTATTTCGACGTTTCTTAGATGTTAGAAATACGTGCTAAATGTTCAAACATTAAATTTTTAATTTATTTTATTATTTTAAAGCAATATTCAGCATTATTAAAAATAAAATGTAATTGTTTGCTGGAACAATTTAAAAAATCGCATATTGAAAAGTAATATTAAATAACGTATTTTATTTAAAAGAAGTATCAGAAATTTAATAGCTAGAATTTCTAATGTAAAATTAATTTTACCTTTTTTTTTCAATAATTTGAAAAAGTCGAAACTTCAGTGTCATTGTTTTAAGGTATCTGACTACGTTCGGAACCATGATTTTGAAAAAAAACGTATAAATAAATAATTTTTTTTTATATTTAATATCATCTGAATTAGAATAAAATAAGAAAAAAAGTAGCACATTTTCAAAATGTTCTCCTTTCATGAAAAAACTTTCTATAACATTGTTATTCAGCATATGTATTAATATGACACCTATACAGAGCCCGAACTAGGAGTTTTTAATAATTCACAATATTTACGGAGTTATTATGAGTCGAAATAACAAAACGCGTTTTTTCAAAAAAGTTCCTCCACTCTTATGCATTAAAATATGAATAAATCCACTTATATGGCATACATTACAAAATCATATTTCAGAATCTGAAGAATAATATGAAAAATATTTCTACCAAATTTTATTATTATATAGAATAAAACATTTGAGTTCTCACCTTGCAAAAATTGTAAACATAATGAAAATTATATTCCTCAGGAAATAGATTAAAAATAAAACTTATTCAGAAAACAAAGGAGATGTATGATATTAAAATACTTATATTTTGATTTCTATTAATCGTAGCTGCAAATGAAAGGTAGGTTTTGAAAGAGAAGTTTTTGAATATTTTAATGGATTAATAAAAAAAATGGTATTTTTTCTCCGAAATTCGAATTTTTAACGTAGTCCGTTACCTTAATAATGAAAATTTATAATTCTCTTTTATTCAATATGACTTCCGTCCTTTGTTGTTTTGCACGACTTCACTGAGATATTTATGCAGTAATTTTATATTAACTTGTTTTCCAAAAATATTATTTAAAGTAAAATATTCGCGTAGCTAAATAAATTAAATACCACTAATTCATTTAATATAAAGCAATTTCAGCTTTCTAATTAAATTTGATCAAATAATTATCCTTAATTAATAAGAAAAACAAATAAGTCGGTTAAAAAATCTTTACAAGAGAATTAATGTTTCTTAAGCATATTTAATGCAAACTAGAATTAATAGCTGTTATAAATATCAAGACCGCTCATCGTGCTTAAAGGGGGAACATCGATTACTTAGACCTATCATCACAAATTTTCAGTATTTAATTAAATTACATTTACAAGCAAGAAAGGAAAACCATAAATACATTAAATATAGTTAATGAGTTAAGAATATAACAATCATTAAAAGCAATTAGCTAAGAGATAATTTAGAAATTCTATAATTTTATATTTTCCTTTGGAAGGAAAGTGAAGGTAGATAATTAACTTCCACGAAACTATTTTTTTATTATCAACATATTATGATTCCTTTAAAAATTAATTTAATTTATTTTTGGCAGTGTATGCATGAAGTGTTCTAATGGAGAATTTTATTATAAAGTTATATATATTTTATGAACTTATTTTTTCAATTATTTGACAAATAAATGAACTAACTTGTAAACCAATAATTACAAAACTTAATCATGTTTTCTTTTAACAGCAGATGCAAATTACTTTTTTTCTAATATGCCTTTCTCTCTCAGACCATATGTACTAAAATTAAATATTCTCTATAAGCACAAACATTAAAATTTACATTTTCGTTGCATGAGCTATAGATGAAAGAAGTTAGATCAATAAAACTATTCAAACTTATATATATATAAAATTTAGTATAAATATATACATTTACAACAGGAAAAGAAAGCGATATACCATTCAAATGTCACTCTATGCTTACAGGATTATTACGATTTCATGTACATGTTTAATTTTAAAATTTCGTTGTAGGATTATTTCTATTTCTTTTTTTAGTATTTATATGATATAAATAAGTTCCATTATTCTGTCTAAATATTCCATTTAGAAGAATATATAAGTGTATATATATATATAACTAAATATATATATACATATATAAATTTGCATATAAAATTAAGGGAATTAGAGCTTTCTGAATAGTTATATATTACGGTCAGTCTTTAAGGAAATTTAGAATAAATATACATTTATAAAAGAGAACATAAATTTAACATTTAAAAGTAATCTTATAACACATGGATCAATAAGTCCCGAGACTAATATTGAAAACTACATTTTTTTTGCAAATTTTTTTTTTTATTCATCAACATAATCACCTTTTAGGGTGATACAATCGTTCCAACGCTTTTCCAATTTTTCAATACCATGTTTATAATAAAAATTATCTTTCGCTTCAAAATAAGCTTCAGTTTCAGCGATGACCTCCTCATTTGAGCCAAATCTTTTTCCCTGGAGCATTTTTTTAAGATCAGCAAAGAGCCAGTAGTCACTGGGGGCTAAATCTGGCGAGTATGGGGGGTGGGGAAGCAGATCAAAGCCCAATTCGTTCAATTTTGCCATTGTTTTCATCGACTTGTGGCAGGGTGCATTGACTTGGTGAAAAATGATTTTTTTTTCTCTGCATGTGTGGTCGTTTTTTTGTGATTTCCTCCTTCAAACGCACCAGCAAGTCAATATAATAATCACTGTTGATCGATTTACCTTTTTCGAGGTAGTCAATGAAAATCACGCCATGCGTATCCCAAAAAACTGACGCCATGATTTTGCCAGCTGACTGCTGCGTTTTCGGACGCTTCGGACGGCTTTCGCCAGCTGTGCGCCACTCAGATGACTGCCGCTTCGACTCTGGAGTGTAGTGATGTATCCATGTTTCGTCCATGGTCACGTAACGACGCAAGAAATCTTTTTTGTTGCGAGTAAATAGCGATAAACAGCTTTCTGAATCATCAACTCGTTGCTGTTTTTGTTCCATCGAAAGCAATCACGGCACCCACTTGGAAAAAACCTTTTTCACTTCACTTCAAAAAACCTTTTTCAGTAAATACACTTCCATATGATATCTGTGTCATCTCAGCAATCTCACGGAGCTTCACTTTACGATCTTTCATTATAATTTTTGTCACTTCACTCACATTTTCCGGTGTAACGGCTTCCACAGGTCTACCCGAGCGTTCCGCGTCATTTGTGTCGGTACGACCACGTTTAAACTCAACAAACCACCGACAAATCGTTGCTTTTGATGGACAAGATTCCAAGTAACATTTTTCAATCCATTGTTTCGCTTGCACGGTGTTTTTACCCATTAAAAAACAATGTTTTATCAGAACACGAAACTCGTTTTTTTCCATTTTTTAAACAAACTACGAAACGACTTTACTCCAACCTCGATAACTCAGCTGTTTCTGGTCCGATCGACTTAAAATTTTCACTCGTTTCAAGCAAAGGTTAGTACTCTAGAAAGACCTGGTTACTGGTTTACTACGAGCGCCATCTCTGGGATAATCTCGGAACTTATTGATCCATGTGCTGACATATGCATGACGATCAGTAATGGTCAAAGTGTAGGGATGTACAAAATACACAATATATATCTGAAAATAAGTGTAATAGTGTGCATGAGTGCCACGCATAGCCGAACAAATCACACAAAGTAACGATTCATTGCATTGCAGTAGTTTGAGGAGTAGCTCTTTCTTTAGATTTGCACTCCTGCTGCAAGGAAGGTTTTAACTCCAGAATGGTTTTTACGAGGGGATGGACATGCAATTGTATTTAAGGAGTATCACAGACATGCTCTATACTGCTAAGTTTGGGATATCTCATTAGCCAATCATTGCGTCAAATGCTCTCACTTTCCATGTAATCTTCAAACAGCTGAAACCTACATCGATACTTCGCAACAGTAAAGGGATATTAGTAAAACACGCGGTCCTCTAATATAATGCCTGCCCAAGCGATTACAGATCCCCCTCCATAACGTTGTAATTCTCTGATGAGGAAGAGATATTGTTGTTTCCCAAGCAAGCTATAGATACAGATACTCTTGTAATCAGAATCGAAGCTTAATTTATATTCTTCTATAAAATAAGCGTTCCTAAAAACAGTTTGGTCCATGACACATGTTTTTTGCATCTTGCTAAAAGTGCTTTCTTGTGGGATGTAATAGTCTAGACTCAAATTGCAGATTTTCTGGCAAATACACTTCTCTCGCGAAGCCTTTGGGTCACTCTAGTCGGATTCCAGTGGCAGCTTAGAGCATATGTAAGAACTGTTAAGTTAAAGTGATCATGTGTTGATGCGCTGAATGTGATAAATAACGATTCACATTTGTCATTATAGATCTTGAGTGACCTGTTCCAAATTTTCTCAATATGGATTTAGTGTGGCCATGAAACTGTTGCAAACGTCACTTGGCGTTACACACATATATACACTCTCACACACGCAACAAAGCTTTTTAAATGCAGATACTTAATCAACGTTCAAAACTCTGTACATTTTCCATTTCTCTAAATAAACACCAGCTTCTGGCTTCAATCGACATAAAATGAAACCATGTGAAAGAAATAATTGAGTATTAAACTTCTTTCTAATGAGTCATGATGCTTACTAATACTTTTTCAATGCTATTAGCACTGTCTTGAAATTTCTACGAATATATTGAAAGATCAAATTAAGGCTACACAGTACCCTAAAAATGACAAATTTATCGAAATTTTTTTTTTTGCATTTTCCTGTAGCCCATATATTTGGGAATCTTGGCCCCAAATTTTAGATCTCTTAACCAATTAGTTTTTAAGATATTTGAATTTTTCTGAGCATTGTCAGTCACTATTTTTGACAGCTGAGGGGGGCGTGGTTAGTTTCGGTTTCATTTTAAAGCATTTTTCCATTCTTAAATTTAATTAATTACTGATATTTTTTAAATAATATCGATACTTGCAGAGAAGTAGATATTAACTTTAACTTTCACTACTAAAATCATTTATGTTTGTTTATATTTTGAGTTCTTGATGTGCTTATAGTTACTTAGCCAAAATTGATAAGAAAAGGTATTTCTCAAGACCAATATTTATTCTGCATATAATTTTTATAATTTAAAAGCTTTTTTAAATTGTTTAAGTTAAGTTTCTTCTGTTGAGAAAATTCCACGGACAAAACTTTCATAGCTTGAGAAGAGAAGCAACATTTCTAAGAGATGGAGTACTGCTAAAAATGACAATTCTAAATAACTACAAAACTTCAGAAAACAAATGTTTTGAATACGAGTGCTGCAGATAAAAGTATGTTTCAAATTACATTATAGTGGATACTGAATGTTTGTTTACAGATAATTTAAGCAATATTTGTCATATTGCATCTTTAAAACTTTGCTATGGTCAAAGAAATAGATTTGCATATAAAGTGAATGTTGTATGTGTTAATTGTGACCAAACCTAGAGTGAAACATGTTCATAACAATTAATTGATGCTATATTACATCAAATATCAAATGTTAGCAAGCATCAATTTTTTAATGTTCCATTTGATGTAAATATGAGATTAGTGCAAGGTATGTTAAGTTTGTGACTTGGCTACTCATCGTTGGAAAAATTCTGCATGCATATGAATTGAAATATAATGTTTAGTAAAACTTATAAAAGACATTATGAGGCAAAAGTTCTGATTGGACATCTTGTTGGGTCAAATCAGCCGTTGCTTTATATTCGTAAAGATGTCATTGAGGCGTAGGGCTCAAGGAATGATAAAGATATAGTCGGTATTGGAATGTCATATGATGGAAGCTGGTTGACAAGAGAACATACGTCAACGTCAAATATCGGAATAGGATATGTTATCGACTTGCTGACTGGCTTTGCGATAGACTACGAAGTAATGTCAAAGCGACGTGGAGAATGTGAACAGACTAAATTTGAGCTTGGAGAAGAAAGTGCTGAATTTCGTATTTGGTACAAAGGACAACAAAATGTTTGTAGTACAACACATGTCGGATCATCTAGTGCAATGGAAGTAAATGCAGCTGTGAAATTATGGGAAAGATCTGAGAGTATTAGTTTCCGGAA
Source organism: Nephila pilipes (assembly GCA_019974015.1). NCBI lineage: Eukaryota > Metazoa > Arthropoda > Arachnida > Araneae > Nephilidae > Nephila > Nephila pilipes. The sequence continues at coordinate 520,220 of BMAW01056026.1, forward strand.
CACAATCTTGCTCTTTGACTCTTGGTGTTTTTACCAGTTATCATTAGCACGTGGAAAAAAATCAGGTATTCACAAAGATTGGGTAAAAATAACAATCAACGAAGAATATTTGCCCAAAATCTTGCCTATTTATCAGCGATTAGCATCAACTGAATTATTAAGCACATGTGTCAGAGGTTTGACACATAATTCTAATGAAGCATTACATTCGATGATATGGGACAAATATTCCAAAGAAAATACAGCTTCTAGGAGTCGTGTTGATTGCCATGTCGAGTGCAATACCTGAATTTATTGTTGGAACATTAAAAGCTCTAAAAACATTTCAGGATGCTAATTGAATTTGTAACAAGTTTGTCATCAGAACATTTAGTGTACTTTATTCATTGTAGGAGAACCTATTTCAGAAAGAAAAGGAAATCTGCAAATTTTAAAGTTGCGCAGAAAAAAATAAAACTTGCTAAATTGCGTCGATTTAAAATTCAGAAAAAATTAGGTGCTATGTACAAACCTGGTAGTTTTTAACTTTTTTTAAACTTTTATTTATATCATTATTATTTTTTATAAGTGTATTGTGTTTTAAAACTTTTGTGAAATTATTATGTTAACTTTAAGCTGAATAATCTGTCGTCGTAACAAATGCTATATCGATATTTTGCAATAACATATTTTGAATAAATAAAAATATTTGCCATAATATTTAATTAAAGTAGTGTTTTCATATATTATATAAGTAGTTAAATAATATATTAAAAATTTAGATCTTTGCAAGCATTATTAGTTTTTGTTTTATGCCTTTAAAAACTTTAAATGCATTTTTCTCAGACTTTTATTTTTGAAGATGTAAGTGTTTTCTAATCCCTAAGGCTTTTTTTCTGTTCAAGATAGAGTCTTGAAATGTTTTATACATACTGAGATATATGTGTTCTATAAAAGTTAGTATGGATTTAGGTCTGGGATCCCTAGTTATTTTTTTAAAAAATGTTAAAGTTAATATTTTAAAAATTTTCCTGTTTTTTCCAGGTTTAGCTAGAAAAATAATTATTAAAAATCAACAAGGGAACAGATTTTTAAATCCATACTAACTTTTGTTTGCAATAATGTATGAAATATAAATCACTCAAAATAATTAAAAAATTTCAAAAATTGTGTATTTTATAAGGGTTTAAAAAAACTTCAAAATTTTTAAATTTTTTTAAATTTTAAAATAAGGACTAGTTAAATTGACTTTTTATTTTCAGAATCAGTTTAATAATATAGTATGAAAACAATACATAAATTACTTTTAATATTACTGTCTCCAAAAAATTTTTTTGAAAAAGAGTACCGTGTAGCCTTAAAAAGCTACTAACAAAACTCGAATTTAGCAAATGAACTCATAATTTCTTTCATTGTCATACACATTCAAAGCAAGCCTTTTAGAAATGATTTTGTATGCATTATGGCTGAAAATTAAAAACAGTTAAGCCATCAAAACTGTTTTTTTTTGTAATATGTCTCTCAAAGTTTCCAAAGCGTAATATACTTAAAGTTAATTACAAATGCAATTTATATGTGGTGTTATAAAGCTTTTTTTGATAAGAGTTGTATAAGTCTTTTGTGATTATATTATTTTAGATTCATCTTAATGTAATATAAAAATTTATTTAAATTCTTATAATAGGCTTATTTTAGTTACAGCAATTATATGATATTTAACATCAAAAACATTTTGCGTGAATATATTTCACTACATTAAATATTTTTTTTATGAATAAGTAATTGTAATTAATCTATTTTCTTCAAATTATTCTCTTAAGTAATTAAAAACAAAGGAGATTACCTAACAATATGTACTCTTGTTCCCGAATGCTGATTTAATAATGAATACTAATAAACTCAAAGCTGTTCTAACTATCTCTCTCTAACTCTATCTCTCTAAGTAAACTCTCAGGTTTTTTTTTATAATTACGAATCATACATTAAGTACATTATTAATGAAAATTATTATACTATATATTCTCTACAGTTTAATTATGAGAAAAGTGTGTGATGTCCCTTTTTTAAAATTATATTGTAGATCAAATTTTCTTTAAGAATGTAAACATGTATTTTTCATCCTTTTCTGTATCTATTAGAGTCTATTACATACGTGCAATGCTTAAAATATTACCGAGTGAAAACCTTTAAATCAGATAACATGAAATCAAAATAGTGCAAATATTAGGAGCAGAATAATGTTTAACTCATGTATTCTTCATTATTTATGTATTGTTATATAGGATTTAAAAGTAAGATGGCAGCACAGGTTTCAAAATCATCTTTAACCGTAATCGATGACCAGGATATGTATTATCTATATTATTCAGTTTAAAGCTTATTGTGTATTCCTATTACAACATGTAATAGATGGATAAAGTTATATATAAAGAAAGAACTTAAGTCTCCCGATCGTAAAAAAAGATCATAATAAATATATCTATTGCTAGAAAATTTGAAAGTTAAACAATTTTGACTCTCAGGATAAAAAGAAAGAAAATAAAGATAAAAAGGAGTTATATAAATGATTAATTATATTTCAAAAAGAATGTTATGGAAAAAAAAAAAATTCCCATCCCATATTTTGGATGATTAAGAATTAAAGTGTTTTATATTTACAGAGTTTTTCATTAAATCCACACTTAATTTTTTTTTGATAACACAAATATTGTAATTAGCTCATAAACATTAATTTCAGTTAGAAGTTCTGCATAATAATATGGTCTTAAAATATTATTTTTTGCCTTCATGTAAAAAGTCTGTGAATTTTATTTTTTTTATTATTCATTTCGAATATTTTATATCTGAGTGTTTTAAATGTGATTTGACACTTTGTATTAGATCTCAAGAACGTTTTTATTTTCTTTCATTTTTTAATTTTTAAGTCATATATCTATTGATCACTATACTTTATCACATTTTTAAGTAATATATCAATCATTTTCCATTACTTTTTTTGTCATACTTTTCATATTTACCATTTTTAGTTTAAATGCACGTGAGAAAAAAGAAAGATATTCCCTTGATATTTGAAATCGTGTTATTGATTAGAAAAAAACAGGTAAATATTAACGCGACGTGGCACGGATATTTGAATAATCGCAACAAACTATAAATATTTGTTATTGCAATATAGAGAATAATATAAATTTTCTAATAAGGAAATACTTCGTTAACATATAAAACTTCTAATGAAATAGACTTCGAGCAACTGAACAAAAATTGTTCAGTTATAGATTTGTATGAAAACACAAATCAAATAATTTATGAAAGCTTAAAATATATTATGTCAATGAGTTTGCCTTATAAAGCATCGTTTAATGGAAACTGGATTTTTTCATCGTTCACCCAGAAAGCAAACTCTAGAATCTACAAAAAAAAAAAAAAAAAAAAATCTTGAAAGGAATTTACAAAAAGTTATTTTATTGAGCAAAAAGCAGATGGAGTACAGTGTGATCTCCAGTTACTTAATCACATCAAAAAACTGGAATTAACTGCATTAGATAAAATTAGGTTCATATTTCATATGCCATCCGAAATATTGAACAATAAAACTATCCAGTTTAAGTTATTTTGTTCCATAAGTCTTTCTTCTAAACGTGTTGGATCATTAGGTTGAATATGACATGAAGATGGATTTTGGACCACATTCATTCTAGAAAAACTCATAGAACAATATGGGTTAAGGAATATGCTGAAAATACTATGATTTATGCATGTTAATGATAGGAAACACGCACCAAATGATATTACAGAATACTGACTTATAAACATTTTATGGTTTAAAAGCATGTAATTGATTCCGAGACTTTAATGTGAGAGCACATTTATGGAAAAGATAGCTAAAGCAATTAAATGTAATTCAAACAAAAATTCCCCTGATGTGAATAGAAGATTAAGTTTTAAATGAAAAGCTATATCTACAGCTATGGTAACAAAAAGTAATAACATACTCTATGCCAAAGAGATCTGAAGAATTTAGAATGTATAATATTTTTCAAAAAGTATTAGTTATACAGTGAAAACATGATTTACAAAACCCAGTAATCCATCAAATATGTTAAAAAAACAAAGAAATTTATAAGGCAGAAAATTAAAACATACACCAAATCAAACAATTAAAAAAACAGTAAAATAAAAAGAAGTTGTAATCAAAGTTTTGCAAAGAATAGATTTAGCTCCCAAAGGTGTTTTTTTTTATAATTATTAAGAATTACTCAATTAAAAACAAGAATTAAAGTAAACGATAAAAAAATCGAGGAATGGACAATAGCAAACTTTTCTGATATTAAAATTAAAGGAAACGATAAATTATTAAACTGAATATTATATCAGCTACATGTAATTAAAATTAAAGCAAGCTATAAATTATTGAATTGTATATATTTAAGCTAAATGTAATTAAAATTGAAACAAACCCATAAAAAGTTAAGAAGTTATCTGGTACGTTAAAAGTTCCAACCTAAAGGAATAGCCTCTTTGGTGGCTATTATATAAATTAGAAATTGAGTATAATTGTACACAGTAGTCGCATATTTTTATTTGATTGCTTAATAATGTCATACTGATAACCCAGAGGGGGCTACTGGATAATGACTTCGTTTGCTTTAACTTCGGTCAAGTGACGGAGATAGGACCTTCCTCAGGAATCTTCTACACTGCTCTAAGGGAAAGACTTGCGATTTCAATCAGATTTAATATGCTTCAGCTCAGTTAAATGGCGAGATATTGCAGATTGAACAAAACGACGAATATCCTGTTTTTGTTTATTGTGTTGATTTTTTAAGCTAGTTGAATTTTAATTGTTGGTAATAAAATATTGTTGGTCAGCCATTTCGTTGGTAATTAGCCCGAAACTTTAAGATAACAAGCAAACAGATGGATGAAATTGAGGTTATTACAACCTGCAGCTGAATGAACTGAATATTTTGAGGTGAGTTCTTAAGATTCCTCGAACAGTTTGAATCCAGAAAGTGCCAAGAAGACATCTACGGTTACTACTAGGTCATATACGGGTTACATCTACTATTCAAAATCACTTTCTAGCACTCTTTCGAGCCAAAGGAAGATTAAAAACTTCTGTATCATAGCTCATTTCAAATTAATGTTCTGCAACGGAGATGAGATTATCTTCTTTTACTCGGCGATAGACGTGCTCACAATCATTTAATCCCTAAGGGATTTCCCATTTGTGTTAATCTTAATCGATGATTCGAAAATGCTCCTTTGTGCTTTTGAAATAAACACTTCATCTTGGCTATACTGAAATATGCTTATACTATCTTCACAGTGCTTTCCAGTTGTATGCTAATCTGTAGAGGACAAAATACCAATTACTACTAATCTAATATAGTTCAAAGATAAAATTACAAATGAGGGGATATTTTGGTTTAGGTTAATCTTTATTTAGATGGTTATATTGGCAAATAGACTGTTTTCATGTTAGAAATCTGACCACACTAAGCAAGTATTAGCAATAATTTCTCTACAAATGGGCCTTATAACCCATTGTAATGACCAATAACTAAAAGGCACTAGAAACAGTCGACCTCTTAAATGCATTAAAATTAGGAATGGATACATTCCTGACTGAAATCCTATTATACATCTTTTTTCTTACAAAGTTTTGATTTATTCCACCAAACAATGCACTTTTGCAAAATAAATAAATAAACTATATTCAGTATTAAAACTATTCAAATTAAAAATAACTCTACTGCTAGAAGAAATGTCCCAAACTTAATCATTTTATCTAATTTTTTTTTCATATAAGGGCATTAAATACCAATTTATCTTCACTTTTTTAGGTCTCTGTATTCCGCATGTTTAAATTTTTGAACAAAAATTAATTGAAAGATTTGATTAGTATTTTTGCTTAATGTATTCAAATATATTTCAAGTAAAATGATGTACTATTAATCTTGTTTCATATGTAACATTTATACCGAGAAAAATATCAATTTAAAGCATTCCAATGAAAGTTTTCAGTTTAATTTTTAACATTCGGAATTCCAATCAATTACATACCATTGTTTCTTTCTATTTGACTATTTATCTACACTTGTACCTATAACACTGCTATGTTCGTTATCATTACTTCATAATTAATATTATTTTCCTATGCATTTTTCAATTAGGAACTAATTTATCACCAATTCCTTAATAGCTACTAAACAACATTCAAATAAGCATGTCAGAAGTACACGTATCACATGTGCAAATTTTCACTGGAACATGCTTTGTAAAAGTATAGCTATGAAATAAAAACTCACGGGTAGCTTCACTTACAAAGATTAATCTTCATTTATTCATATCAGAACTTTTAAGTAAGAAAACGAAAAGGCTATTTAAGCGTATTTCTCATTTTTCACTACGAAAAATGGAAAAATAAGTTTGCACGTAAGTACTAAACAAATTATTTTACTAATAAGATTTTGTATAATTAATTGATTCACTAACTTAATTTTAAATTTCTCTTAAAAACTTACAAATGATATGGGTTTTAAGTCTAAGAAAGTTTTAAGTGAGGTTTTTCTTCTGTGATGATTTTGATTTTAAATAAATTAGGTTTAAAGTTTGACAACTTTACAAAATAAAAATTAAAATTTTCTATTAGGAATTCTTTTTTGTAGAGTAAATCACTAAATGGATATTTAGAGTTTCATTTATATTAAATAATTTCTTACGCAAGGTGATCAAACAGGCAGAAATTAATTTCAATGAAGCATTTAATTACTTGTTATTTATCAAAACTTAATTATAAAAAATGAACTAGACTTCAATTTAATGGCGAAATCTGTAAAAGGCATTGAATTTAATGCGATCTATATTAAAAAAGTTTCAGTAAAAGATCAAGTGCTTAGGTCAAAGCGTTTCATGAGTTTTTTAATACAAATGAGCATCAATTACTAAGTAATAATAGCATTTAAATTTCTTAACAAACATAAAATAGCATCTTTTCGAATTTAACAATACAAAAAAGGATGCCAAACTATTATTTTTTTCCACATGTATATGTGAATAATTATTTTACTATCCCCTCGTTATTCCTTGCCTTGAATATAATTTCAACACATTATAATTTACACGAAGATTCAGTCTTAATTTTTTTATTAATTATTTAACTATTGAAATGCATAAACAATTTCTTCCTCTTACTATAACAGAAATTAAAATGTTATCTCACTGGGGTTCTCTCACTCAATATTATATTTAAAATTATGAATCTTTTGTTTTCAAAATTTCTCAAATATTATGTAGAGTATATTTCTATGCTGAAATATATTAAATATTTTACATAAATGTTTGTATAAATATTAGAATAACGTTATACGACTATACTTCACAGAAACTGGTGGAAAAATTCATCTTACTACACCAATAAAAAGAGAAAATATTACTTTTCGTTCTATTTTAGAATATAAAAAGGAAGTAAGATGAAAAAAAAGAATTATCGCACATATACCGCTTTCAAAATGTAAAAGCTATAAATCATTGTACCTTTCTATATAATAATGTTACATATCATACAGTAAACAATATTATGTTACGAAAAGCTCTAAATTTTTTTTTTCTAATATGTTGTCCATATTTTCAAGAAATATTATTTCATAAGAATTTTTTCAATTTGAAGAGTATTGTAATAGGAATGCACAATGTAATAGATTCTTAAGCACTTAGAATATTCATGTAATTTTATTTCTTTAACTACAATACAAATTTATTGCATTTAGAATTTACTTTTGTACTTTTTTTATGTTTGCAAAAACTCGTCTAATAACTATATAGTGTTTAGGACACACCAAAATTAAGTGCTACTATAGAAAGTTTCCTTTAGGTTTGCGAAATCTTTTGCTTATTTTATTCAAACTTTTGCTAGCCATATTCTTAGTGTTTTTGTTTCAGAATAAAAAGAAATGAAGCGAACTTCCAGCAAAAATTTTAAATTTAAATTTCTTTTATAAATTTTTAAATCACTTACTGGTTAAAGTATTTGCTTTCTGGACCAAAAATAATTAATTAATTTCCTTACCTTTTTTTGACAGCTCTCTACAAATGTTTAAAAAAGGATATTAAAATCAATTAGGGCGTAGAAAACAACATTTTATACTCTATTTACTATTTTGAATGAATGGTTTTAACATTTGTACTTTTACTCCCGTGATTTTCTGAATAATAAGACATTGTTTAAAAAGATACTCTTGTTAGAAATGGGAATTAACTTTTCTTGAAATGGAAATACGGGACATCTCTATAGTATTGTGCAGTGACAGGATTTCTGTTTTTTAATAATTATAACTCTATTTGCATTCCGAAAAAGTCGTTGCTGCAAATCCTTTGACCAAATAGATCGTCTTTTATTTTTCTTAAAGACTCACTGGAGGAAACCCATATTTTTGATTGCTATAGTTTCTTGAGTATGATGGTAAATTCAAGTTTCATCTTAGGTGACGACTGGGTGCACCTATTTCCCACCTATTTACATTTCAAATCTGTGTATTTTACGTTAAATTAGAGTTTTAGGGAATATTTCAAAATTAATAGTCTTAAAACGTTTAAAATCTCGAATTTATTTTGATTTCTATACCATTCATTAATAAGAAAATGATTTAACTTAAAACATTACCTCCACTCTTAGAAAGGCACTAATTATAGTTGCTCTGAATCAATGTACATTGAAGAGAAGTTATAAATATATTTTTTGAGCAAAATCATGATGCATTTGTTTACTTACAAATGACTTCAATCGCTGAAAAACAGAACTTATTGATTATTCATTTATTTCGCAATTAGAAGCAACACAAAAACTTGAAACTGTGTGCCTCATTCAAGTAAAAATGACGTCACCTAAGTTGGTGCCTCTCTATTTTTTTGTTTTGTTTTTCTGAAGTAGAAATAATGAGAAAGAAGAAGTGATTCCATGATCTCACTATAAATGTGCTTATAAAATATTTATTTGCCTTAATTCTAAAATATATAACGTTAGGCAACAGCTCTGTATTTGACCCAAGTTTTCAATTAACTATGGTTCTTAAATATTTTGAGAGTTACTTTTCCAATCATAAGACTTATTGTTTCTATTGGACATATTAGACATTACTTTAGTAAATGGAATCGATAATGGAAGCAGTGTGTAGGCTATAAGTGACAGCTTCGTTAATTTAAACGTAGAAGTTATGATGACTACATATGAGATGGAACCCCACTCTCCAAAATCCCACATCATTCAAACATGAGGATCTAGATTCTATTAAAATGTAACGGATATCGGCACTGGTGGACAATTTGTCTTTAGTGGAATCAGTTCTTCAAACCCCAACCACCAAACGACAGAAACAATACTATCCACTAGATCTATGATCATTCAGAATTGAGACGGATAGTAATATCAGATTAATAGAAACATATATTTTTAATATTATCAGATATAGTGATAATAAGTAACTTTATTGAAATTGGCAATAATCTGAGAAATATTTTTGACAATATCAAGTCACTCAAGGTACTTTTCACTTAACATTAAAAAGTAGAATGTCAATTAAATAGATTTTTTCCTAGACGAAATATTACATAGTACCAATATTTAGCCAATATTTAGTTAGTTGTTATTTTTCCGAATTATGTCATCGAAACATAGTAGTACTTTACTCTCATCCTTATGTTCAATGCTTCCTTTTCAGCATAATAAAACTTAAATGACACACAATAGAATTTGTGAAAGCAAACCATAATGGCATTTTTAGATGCATATGAAATTTTTAAAGACGTAATCTTATTTAAGGAACGTAGAATATATGTAACCATGTGAACGTCTTTCGATATAAGGACAATTTTATATATAAAAATGTGTTTCATGTCTGGTCCTATTAAGTATGCACAGTATTATTACAGTGAAATAATAAGATCAAAGTTTTGTATTTTATTTTTTAATTTTAGTAAATGTGATCAGTAATCATTACAGATTAGTAATAGTTAGGGAAATGCTTATTAATCGCTAGGGAAATTTCACTCAGAACTAAATTATTTCAAATCTCTTTCTTTTCTTTTCTTTCCTTTAAACAAGATTTCTCAAATTCCTAGACTTTATTAATGCTATTGTTGAGATACCTCACAATTCTGAAACGTGAAAAAAACAATATCAGATTTGATAATGTCTTCTCTTAACCTCCACACTATTCCAAGCATAGTTCTTATTCACAGCGGAATTTAATTTAAATGAACTGTCATTATTACTAGCAGAAAAAGATCAAGGCTAAATCCTTGATTTATTTCTTACACCAATACCCACTAAAGATTTAGATTTTAACCACTGAACTAACGTGGCATTCGGCCTTTCTTTCAGAATATTAAAATTAATATATCTGCACCATAAGAGAAAAAAAAATATTAAATTTCTGCAACACACACCAGATTTTGTATGTTACATTTCAGCCACTATAAATTTTTTGCACATACGCAAAGCTAATAAAACATTCATTTAATAGAATTGCATACCTTTAAAATGTTTAATGAATATTTCGTTTAATTATATATGTTTATTGGTATTTCTTCTGAATATTTGGTACTACTGAAATATAGATGGTAGGTTTCAAATTATTATGATGCATCTAATGTCGGAAATATAACATTTGTTATCCAATAATTATCCAACTGTCTTTTTTCTTTGTAAAAGTTGTGCCACACTGATTTCCGAACATTTTCCAGATTTGAAAAAAAAATCAATCTGTTCTGTCCTATAGTTTTTTTTATGGGACGTTCAATTAGATGGCTAGAAATTTTGACCCTGAATCTTAATGGAATATGTTGTAAAAATCTTTAGAAAATGAACTTGCCATTTTGTTCAATAAAATAGCTTTAAAGTTTTTTTTTTGGATAAAATATAGAAGTTAGATTTATCTTCTAAAAAACAAATGTTGAAAAAAATAATATCATGTAAAGAGGAAAGTTTCTTTTTCGTATTTTGAGGATATATGTAAAACAGAAATACGAAGGCGACGAACTAGTTCTGATCCGTTAGAAACTGGTTTAAGGAAAAGTATAATAAGCGAGTTTTCTTATAAATCGTCATTTTCTACCATGGGTTTCAGAAGGCATGATCAATTCCACCATTGATTAAGACGCTATCTCTTTTTTTTGTTTACTCTTTGTCGCAATGCCTTCTAAAATTCATGGCAGAAATAACGATGTATAAGCAAACTTGCGTTTTAAGCTTTCCAATACTGCGTCATCTGGCGGCTCTCCTCATGCTCTCTGCCTGTGCATTGTGTGGAGAAAATTAGTTTTGATGTTTTCTAGCAACCCTTGATATTTTGCTCTTGAATTTCAAAACACCTGTATAAGAGATTAATGAATTTCAACTTTAGTACCATGACGTTGGATTATTCGTGATTTTCTCTTCACTAACCTTGGAGTTTTTAATTGAGATTGATTGCTTGAAATAATGTTTTCTTCTCAACCCAAATGAAATCTGATTATGCTAACTGGAAGCAGGTGGAAATAAAGTGAAATCAGTTACATAAAACGGTATATAAGAAAAGAGAAACTTAAAGGATAAAGAACGAGTGGGACAAGCGCTAAGTGTATGCCTTACAAGTGATAGATGATATCAATAGTTATTACGGGCAATAGTGGCTGCAGAAAATTTGAGAAATCAAGACAACTTCAACAGGAGAGGTTTTGGTAAGAGAGTGTTAGTTCAATAATAGTCGAATAAGTGAATTAATCCAACGAGTCACCAAGGAGAGCAAATATTCCTGAGAGATTGTATTACAAAAATTGATAAATAAATAGTTGTGTGATAATTGACTGGTGTATCCTTACAAAAGTTATTGACTTTTAGAGTTAGTAGTATTTGAATGAGTAATGGCACAAGAGTAGGAAAAAAGAAGTGATTCGCCATATTACAAAGTTAAATTATTATTAATTGATGGTAATAAATTGTTTTAACATTAGTATCTAATAATATTGTTGTAATAGATCTTAAAAAAGTTATAAATTCTGTTTTTCTGCTTCAAAATTTTTTTTTTTTCTTCCTTTTCTTAATGAAGTTCACATAATTATTTATGTTCTATGAAAATTCCCCTTCTTGTGAACAATTTTTTCATTACTTTCTCCATTTAAATCTCGGATCCCTTTAGGAATACTTTCTATTTTTCAATATTCCTATTTGTTTTATTTAAACTTTCATATCAGAATCTGTCGTTTTCTCGTTATTTTTGAAATATTTATTAACTAAATTACAAGATTTTATGAACAACTTTGTAAAGAATTACAAGGTTAGTGTCTTAGAAAAGCATAACATCATAAATTTCACTCATAATAAAAGTGATAATTCTGATACGAATATTTTAGAGTTATCCAGGAATGAAGGAATAGAAAAAAAAAGCAATATCAATAAACAAAAAAAGTAGTTTAATTTAATAACATGGATAAATATTATAATTTTTCAAAGAACATGCTTAACGGAAGCCTAAGCATTGCTTTTAAGTCTTTTACAGACTTTCTGAAAATATCCAAATATTCTGAAAAAGTACTTTACATTATATACACAAGATTTTAATTTATACTGTTTTGGTCTTAAGACAAATAACCAAAATGAATTTTTTTTTTGTAAGAAATTAGACACAATCAATCAATTAAATAAGGGAATCTCACTTTCCAAGTTTGCTTAATATGTAAGAAACTTTAATAAATCATTTTGCTTTCCTCTTTTATAACAAGACGGTAAAATATAATTTGATTAATGAAATAACTTTATGTTTATGAACTATTTCCAACCACCAATACAGAAAAATTGCTAAAAAAATAAATGAGAAAGCTTACAAATGTATTTATTAAAGAAAACTTTATTGCAGACAGCCTACCTCTCAATAAAATGTGCTGATAATTAAAGTGTTTAAAAGTAAAGCAGAGCTAGATGTTGAAGATTTAGAAAATGCGTCGTGAAGACACAAAGTATAATTAAGGCATAAAGGACAAGATCATTTTCCCGTTCGTTCCCAGCGTATCACAGGCAATACGCTCGTGTTGGCTCTCCTGAGCCCAGCGTATCACGGGTGATATGCTCTGTGAGTGTCTTCTACAGCCCAGAGTATCAATAGAGATACGACCGATGAAAGCGTTTTATTTGATTTTTTTAATGTTACTATAAAGCGTTATAATACCACGAAATCTATATAGATATGTTATTCGGAGTGTTGACCTTGGTGATATGGGTTTGGATTTCACTTCGGGCCACCAGGAGGTGGGTAATTGTTAACAGCTCGTGTTGCAGCGCGACTCTTTAAATGTAATGACATGGTTTAAAGGGTGTACTTGCTTTCGGTTTGCTTTTTTTCTTTATTGCTTGCTTCGTAGAAGTTCGAAGGAGAATTAATGGCCCTTTATGGGGGTTAGGGCTTTTGGTAGTAGATGTTCTCAGCTGTTCGTTTCATGTGCTCACTTTTTATTTGTAGTGACAGTTGTGACGAAAAGAAAGTGTTTATATGATACCGAGTTTTACGAAATAATAAATGAATCCGACAGTAGTGTTAGCAAAAATAATCCAAATCTGTTCATAGACATTAAAGTAAAAAAATAAATGGGGGGAACTAAGATGTGCCCTTCGTTCAAAATCTTGCATGTAGCGTCAAAATATGTGTGTAAGACATGTGACGTTCTTCTATGCATTGAATTTTTTTTATATAAAAATACCATACAGCAAAATAAAATTTATCCTTTATATCTATATATTCCATATAATGGTACATCATTACACCATGAAATTTATGTAACATATGTAAATATATTTTGCATTTTGTGAAAAATATGATTTTTTATGTAATTTTACTTTTAAAACATTCAATTTTCGATTAAATCTTTTTTTATTTCGTATATATTAAGTTTTATGCATTTTAAATAATATATGTATATACCAAAATATTTTAGTAAATAGCCGATTTTAGGGGAATTTTTTTCCCGAATTAGGCTTAATATCTAAAATTGTCTTGACACAGAGTAACACTCCATGGTAAGAAGCCGTGAGCCAAGAGAAGCACTTTTTTTTCTCTCCCTCCGGTAGCGAAAGTGTTATGATCACGAGGCGGCTCAATTGAAAGATTTGTCCGAAGTTTATATGTGTGGAACATTCTAAGTACATTTAATAAAACTCCATTGATGGTATTAAATGAATATTAAAATTAAAATCTCCCTTTTTATATCAGAAAGTCGCCTTTTTGTTTCCAATATTACGTCCATACTTTGATTTTTCAAATGTAACTGGTGAAGTAAAATTATCTATAGTTTCAATTTTTTTAATTTTATTTTCTTGCTATTTCCACAATTATTTGGTCATAATTTCTTTTTGCGTTGCTTTCGATTCTTAAAATATAGAAGTAATCTTATATGAAAATAATATTTATTTTTTAAATGAAGCGCATGTATATATATATATATATATATATTTATTCATAACTATAATTACAGTATACTTACATTAAATAAGCTCTTAAAAAATAACATCAGCTTATTTTTTTAAATACGCGTGCGTTCGTTTGAAGATATAGTTAGCGAGAATAACAGGTCAATTGAAAAGTCCCCGGCCTACCATAGTAAAACATATTTTTTTTGGCAAAAGTTTTTTTTATTCAACATAATTCCCTTAAAGGGTGATACACCGATTATAGCGACCCTCCAACTTTTCGATACCATTTTTGTAGTACGATTTGTCCTTAGATTCAAAATAGGCCTCAGTTTCGGCGATCACCTCTTCATTTGACGAAATTTTCTCCCCAGCGAGCACTTTCTTGAGATCTGAGAACAGGAAATAGTCGCTGGGGGACAGATCTGGAGAATGCGGTGGATGAGGAAGCAATTAAAAGCCCAATTTATGGATTTTTGCCATCGTTTTCACTGACTTGTGACACGGTGCATTGTCTTGGTGAAGCAGCACTTTCTTTTTCTTCAAATGCGGCCGTTTTTCTTCGATTTCGTCCTTCAAACGGTCCAATAACGCTATGTAATAGTCGCTGTTGATAGTCCTTCCTTTTTCAAGGTAGTCAATGAAAATTATTTTTCTGCGCATCCCAAAATACAGACGCCATAACCTTGCCAGTCGACTGTTGCTTTTTCCCACGCTTTGGAGCGGGTTCATCGTATGCAGTCCACTCGGATGACTGTCGATTGGACTTCGGAGTGAAATGATGGAGCCATGTTTCATCCATTGTCGCAAAAACTCGGGTTTCTTACTCTCGATCATCTTCAAACACTGCTCCGAATCATCAACTCGTCGTTTTTTTTGGTCAAAAGTGAGCACGCGCGGCACCCACTTTGCACAGAGCTTTCTCATAATCAAATTTCGTGAATGATATGATGTACACGTTCAGTTGATATCTTTAGAGTGTCTGCTATTTCTTTCAATTTCAATTTATGGTCATTCAAAATCATTTTGTGGATTTTTTTAATATTTTCGTCCACTGCGTCTGGGCGTCCACTGCGTTCACTGTTTTGGGTGCTAATTTCACCACGTCTAATCTTAGCATACCAATCCTTGATGGTTGATTTTCCTGGGGCAGTGTCCGAAAACCCGGCATCAAGCCAAGTTTTTGCTTCAACTGTATTTTTTCCCTCCAAAAAGCAATATTTTGTCAACACGCGAAATTCCTTTTTATCCATTTTTTTCACAATAACAAAAGTTGCTTCACTCAAAATGCTATAATTCACAAACTAATGATCCAACAGCTTTGAAACTTATACACGCATCTTTTGGGAATTAGGACGAACTAAAAAACATATGGATTTAATTCTAGTAGGGCCATCTATGTGTCAGGCCGGGGACTTTTTAATTGACCTGTTATTATTAAAGAAAATTCAATGTATCTCTGTAGAAATTTAATAAACTAAATGTGCTATGAATTGCGTTTCTGATGTATCTTAAGATTTGATCTTTGTTTGTTGTTAAGTGTTTTTTAAGTCTTGAATACTATAGTACGATGGCAGGTCACACTCCGAACATGTTCAGTAAAGGAAAAATCCAGGGAACCGAAAGACGTCGAAGTTTTCCCAAAATATATATCCAATCCTAGACTGTATGAATAAAGACATTATCCTGATAAAACTGAGCTTATGGGTTTCTATTAAGGAATGGAAGTACTTTTCAGGGAGATCATTGGAGCTCCACATTTTCAGGGAGATCATTGGAGCTAGAACCAATACTAGAGAGATCAACCTTTAACGGATATTGATTTCCTTACCCTAATATCAGATTTTAAAATATACTCCCCAAAGGATGATAAAGATTGGACATCTGACCAGAGTTCCTTACACATCTTACTCGATCGTCATTTGATTCTAAAACCAAGTGTTACTCATCGCTCATTATCATACCTTTACATTAAGGTATACCATTTCACAGTTTCCTCTGTTGGTCTCACTTGGCACTATAGCAAGTATACATATATATTACGATAAATGAGATGTCACAACTACATAGTATACCCTTGAAAAGAGAAAAAATATTGAAAAATTAATTTACACGGGTTGTGGATTTACATGTTTTAGAAATGTGACCCGAAATTTCATAACTAATATTCAATTAGTTTTTATTGGAATTTTACTGAGTGATATCAGTCTCAAAATGTGACAGCTGTAAGAACTTGGTTAGTTTTGATTTAATTTTGAATCATTTTACAAATCTTAAATTAAATAACTAGAACTATTTTGAATATATAATTTCCTCAGTGAAATTGTTATTAACTTCAACTTTTAATACTTAATTTTATTCTTTTGGTTTATGTTCTGCATTCTTTTGAATTCTTATTGTTAGATTATTAAGTAAATATTTGGCTTCAAAAAACAATTTTATTAATCTTACCTTTGATAAGAAAATAAGTTTTTCAATGCGGATATTTTTTTACACAACTTTTGGATAATATATAAACCTTGTTTTTTTATTTTATTGATATTTCTTGTTGAGATAATATTACAACCAAAATATCCTCTCATTGCTAAGAGAAGCTGTTTTAAAAGGATGTAATACTGTTGAGAATAATTAAGAAAATTAATTTCTGTGATACTTTTATGAGACTTCAAAATACAAGCATGCTTGTTTGTATTAGTTTGCATTAGCATAGCTATTACTTTATCTATGTTTTACCTATATGTTTATATTCAAATTCATTTATTTTCGTTGATGTGTATATTACATGAAATATTGGCTTTGTCATGTCACACACTATCACCATCTATCTATGTTTAACTTATATTTAAATCAAATGTATTTTCATTATTAACTGTTATTATTATGTTTCAATTTCTATATGTTCAATTTCCAAATATGCTTTATTAATACGTATTCTATGTAAAATAGTTATTTTTTATTATGTTACTTACATACACCATCTAAACCAGTATTTATCTTTATTGTGATAATAACTTCTTTTTTATTTTATTTTGATTGACAACAGATTTTATTGCGAGATACTTCTAGTCTACTGTGTTCGCTGCGCTAAGCTACTAGCTGTTGTTAAAAAATAAATTTCTTTGTTTTTGATATAAATTTTGTTTATGCATGTCTCCACAAATGCTGAATACAAATGTTCTTAATATAAGTATTACAGATAAAACAAAATAAATAATGATGTAACCAGTTTTATCTGAGTGCATAATGTAAACTTAGTTTGCTTGCAGATTCTTAATACAATCTTGTTTTATGCATTTTAAAACTTTATTTTGATCAAAGAATTGAATTTTTATGAACATGAAATTATTTTAATTGTAACCAAACAGAAATTGAAACATAGTCTTCTAAACAGTTGGTTGATACCAAATTGCATCAAGCCTCAAGTGATGTTAGCAAGCATCAACTTTTTCACACACCTTAATACAAACATAAGATTAGTGCTAGTTGTGCAAATTTTTGGACTCTGCAGCTCAGCGTTGGAGAAATTCTGTCTGCATGTGAATTGGCGTTTAATGACAAGTAAAACTTTAGTTCCTGCTAGGCGAGAATTTCAGATGAACATATACTTTGCGGAAAATAAAATATTGCTTTACAATCGTAAAGATGTCAAAATTCACATGGTTAAAGAAGTGACAATCATATTGTCGATATAAGAGTATCTTATAGTGGAAGTTAGTTAACGAGAAAATAATCGTATAACATTGGAATATATTTCATTATCGACTTATTGACTGTCTTAATTATAAATTTTGAAGTCATCTCAGTGGAATCTAAGAAATCCCAAATAATTAAATCTACCTTTGTAACAGGCACTACTGAATTCAATATTTGGTACAACGGCTATCAAGATATTTATAGTGTGCTCCATGTCAGCAGCATTTGGCTGAAGAAAAGTAAATGTAGGCTTAAGTTCGTTTGAAATATCTGAGAGATCTATTGATCAGAAGCCTAAACATATATAAAGTGATCTTCTGATGTAGATTCCTGGTGTTTCCACCTGTCTGCACTGAAAAAGAATTTTCTTATTAAGATTCGATAAATAATCCGTTCATTGAAGAATAGTTATCAAAATTACTGTCGATTTACCAAATTTTATCATTACATTCAGTGATTTGAAATAAATGCCATAAAGAGAAAGTACTGATTTTAGGAATCGTGTGTGTGCGATGTCGCGTGGAAGATCTGAGTTGGATTTATAGCATTAAAAAGCTTAGAAATATTTCAGAATGTTGATTACTTTCCAGTTAATTCGTCATCAGAATACCGAAATAATTTCAGGATTGTAAGAGAAAACATTTCAGAAATAAAATAAAACTAATGAATTTGAAGGCAGTGCAACAAAAATTCAAACTTAAGACTGAGAAAAAAAATAGATGTTATGTTAATCTTCTTGTTTCTAAATTACAATTTTTATTATTATTTTGTATAAATGTAAAGTTTTTAAAATTTTGGAGAAAGTCTTAAGATTAAGCTGAGTAATCTATCGTTGTGTAAAAGCATATTTTGATTTTAAGAAATATGTGCCATCATTTGTTTAAGTAAAGTCATAGTGCATATTTTGAGTCGGGAAATGAACTATTCAAATACTAGAGCTCTGCTCGATTCATTAATTTTTGCATTAATTCTTTAAAATTTTAATAGCAATTTTCTTATATTTTTTGTGGATATGTTTTCTATCCTGTAATACCTATTTTCTGTTCTTATAGTACCTTGAACTTTTTGAGGATATTTTCAAATATATGATGTATCAAATATATGATATAAAATTAGTATGGTGTTTTGTCTGAGATCTCTAGTTAAAATTTTTACAAAAAACTAAAATTCAGTATTTAAAGGAATTTCATGTTATTATTTCTGAGTTAGCTACTGTTATTATTTCTGAGTTAGCTTATAGTTGTTAAAATACCACGAAAAGAGTTACATGTTTAATTCCATACTAACTTTTATTTCCAGTACTCAAGAAAAATAAATAATCTGAGATATATTAAGAATTAATCATTTTTTAACAATTTATAAGAATTTCAATTCTTTGTTAAAAATATTAAACTTAATTTTAAAACAATGGCTTGATATGTTGAATTTACTCAAAATCAATTTCATATTACATTCTAAAAGCGAAACGTTATTTACTTCAAATATTACAGTCACTAAGACACTTCTTTGAAACAGGTTACCATGTAGCCTTTTAATTTCACAAATATAATAATATAAATATATGTTTTGACATGCCTTGAGTTCTATTTGTTACTGCAAAAATGTTGTAAAGTAAAGTGAGCTTCTAAGTTTCGCTCTTCTTAGAAAAGATTCTGACGTACCTTGTTATCCTACATAGAAGTAATATAGTTGAGATATAACGCAGAAAAAGGTAAGAAGATTTTAATTTTTCTCGTCATGTTTCCAGTAATGTCATTTTTGTGTCAAATAGAAGCCAATTATTATTTTTGGATTTTGCAATAACTGAATTTTGGGTGGGATTTTCATTATATTTTTCTAAGAATAGTTCCTAACCTTACTTTGTCAGTTGATCAGCTGTGCTAAGGCACAAAAAAAATTTATTCTGTTCTAAATGTGCTTCAAATTTTGGTTTATTTGCCAGATTTGATTTGTACATATCGTTTTTGTCTGAAATTACCCTCACATATTCTTAAATTTTATACTTCCATTCTCTAAACGAGATGAGTATATTCACATGAATGAAAGAGAGAGATCTGAATATTCCTAAAATTTATAGAATTTTACTTATCTCCTATTTTTGAAAATATTGCTAATAATATTATTTGGAAATTTGATAAAACTTACAAAAGAAAAATTAAAATTGTTATAAAAATACTTTAAGTATTGAAGACAAAATGCTACTCCACAAAATGCAATTTCCTTATCTTGTTTCATTTGCAATTTCCTTGCATTCAAATACATTTAATAGTCCATTTTGAGAAGGAGGTATAAAATTTCCAGAATTGTTATTAATTTTAATAATGCGAAGGATTAATAGGTGGAGCCGTAACAAGTATAAATGAAAATTGAAAAATTTCATTGTTTACTAATCACATAGGAAAAGTCTGTATTAAATTATTAACTAAGCTATAATCCTTATTAGTCATGATTGTTAAGTAATTGTAAATATATTTCTTTTTGCAAATAAAAGATGTTGGCTTCGGAAATTTAGTTACGTCAGCCAAGCTATCAAAATCTGTAAAAATAAATCTTAGCTTAACTTAAAATGTAAACTATAAAGATTATATATATTTTAAGCTGATCAATGTTCTAAATGAAATTATTCAACCACTAAACATAAGTAAAGTGGATAATATTTCAGATGAAATCATTTTCGATAATAGAGTGTCATCATGTTTTGTGCAAATTCATTCCGGAATAATGGAAAATGTATTACGAATTCAGGAGATATGTGCCCCTATTCGATTACCGTTTTATTAAACAAAGGATATAACTAAAGTAAATTCAATTCCATATATACTACAGCATGAAGATATTTAGGTCCCAAAACTTAATTGCACTTTTGTATATCAAAGAAGTACCAAAAGCTTTACGAGATTAGATTCTAAGTTTTAGAGCTAAAACTAGTTGAAAACAGAGAAAAAATCAAATAAAGAAAGGCTGCACTGAAGTTGTTATATTGATAAGGTAAATCGATATGAACAGAATTAATGCAGAATCACGAAAATGTGAAAGTTAAAAGTTTTATAAGATATATTAAACATAGAGCTGCTTTTAATGTTCAGCAGTATTAAAGGCAAAATAAATAAGTACTTTAATTAAATTGTATCGTGTTAAGTAAATATTAATGGAGATTTTATATGTTAATGATATTTATTCTGTATTATTTGTTTTTCATAGAGAAAAAGTCAGGTGAGTGTTGATTGGCTGTCTAAAATGTTAGCTTAATAGTTTACTATGAAAATGAGAAATAAGAAAACAGTCTATGTTGAAACGTTCAAAATTAAATTAATAATTCTATGAAATAAAAATATTATGTTACACCTTATATATTAAATAATAGCTAAACTGAATTAAGTCACTAATACTAATAACTAGGTTAAGCTTTATTTTTCCTCTCAAATATTTTTACATTTTAATGAAATTAATGATTTAAAATATAAATAATAAGCAATTACAAATATATAAATATATATATATATATATATATATATGTGTGTGTAAATCAAATAATAATAATTATTATTAGTCATACATTTCTCCCCACGTTTATTTACCTTTCAAAGACCATAATAGTAGAAATCTGCGGATTTCACTCTATCTTCTCCATCGCGCAAGTTACTTCAACCTTCATCTTCAGGAAACAAAACTAATATAGCTGTAAATAGCTGCAATTTATAAAATGACACACATAAAGATCAACTAATATGGGGAAAAATTTGTATTGATATCTCATTTATTTCTTAGCAATGACTAAGCCTGTGCGTTCCCAGTCGTGTATATATATATATATATATATATATATATATATATATATATATATATTGATTAGACTTTGGATGTCCTTCTGAGGTAGATGGGCCAACTCAACAAACACTTCAAAACCAGGTACAGAGTGACATGGCGGCATCTAGAGTTTCAACTGCTCCTACAAATGATTTTTAAGAAACGGATTCGTTAAGCGAGTGGGCCGTAAATGAATTTGACGTAGAAAATCTTATGCTACTCGATGAGTATACGGATGAGCATTTTCGTGTTGCAAAATAGCACCCAGTAAACCATTTAGGAAAGGTCCCACGTGAGCTTGAAAATTATCATTAACATAACACTGATCCATTAAGGTTTCTCGTATTTAATTTAGAGGGGGACTGAACAGAGAATTATTTATAATGTGTAGGTGGAATGGTGAGCTTCTGCGTGGGTGAAATTGTATAGTTCTTTTTGCCTCCGCACACATACACGGTTATCATGCGTCCAAAATTGAACCAGCTTTCTTCACTAAACACTACGTTTTGCCAATCTGTTGTATTCCACGTCATTCTGGCTTGGCATTAATGTACCTTGTAGAAGGTGTCGCAGATGTTTATGTCCTAAAGTGCACGAGAATGTCGCTTGGTTAGGCATATAGAAATGGTTTGTGGAACAGCTGGTATTCCTAAACCTGGTTGTATCTTGGAACGAGGTACTGTGAAATTCTCGAGCTCTTGTTGCACGTTTCTTCGATCTTCTGACATCGTCATTTTCTTGGACGCTCTAGACCCGGATCTCCGCAAATGAGTACCGTCTCGTGGATACTACTCCCAACATATACTGACGGCACATTTCGAACGATCAATCTGGTAAGTAAAATTTCGCATCTTTGAGTAATAAAATCATTTTAAATTCGGAATATGATCATTACATTTATGAATCTTCCCATTTGAGCAGCTTTACGTAGGATCCACTTCCTGATTGCAGAGTCACAACTGGGTTTGTGGTCATGAGCATCATCACAATCACACAGTGAATCATTTTCATATTGGATATCATTCAAATACTTTACAAAGTTTTTCGATTATAGATCTTTTCCTTTTGGGCGTTATTTTCAATGATCCTGAATGTAAATAATATAGTTTAATGTAAAATGTTTTTTAATATTTTTGAAATTATTTAAAATTCAAAATGCAGAAATTAAATTTTAATTAATATTACCGGGAACTTATATTTTGAAATAAAACTCGAAACCAAAATGAATTGATAAAATCGAAAAATTACTTTAGGACAAAGGATTTTTTTTTTTAAATTTCTATCTTAAAATGGCAAACTGTCTAGACACATTGATTAATTACTAGGCAGTTAATCTTCAGAGTCTTGCTTAAAAAAATCAATTTATTATTTTTTTTCTTTGGAAAAATGCTGATCAAATGATTAGCCATTGACAATTTTTCTTTCAAAACTTAACATTCTTTTCCAAGAAACTTTTTTTTTAATTACCGAAACATGTATCTTGGATTCAAAAGAATCCGTACGTTGTAACGCAAAGTTACGACTTTTTTTGCATATCATTGAAAGCAATTTTTTTTCATTATTATTGTCCCATATCATTTCACGCCAATTAAGACTAACAGGTTTAAGTGTTTTTTTTCTATAAATTTAAGTGCTCAAACAGAGTTTATTTTTTTTAGATTTATGCTATTTTATAGAGTCAATTATTTTCCCCATTGGTAGTGTTATCAACATATTAATGCTACTTATTTAAAAAAAAAAAAAAAAAAAAAAAAAACTTTTATTTTAGAAGGTTTTCCCATAACTGAAAAAAAATACTATTAATTTGACTTAATGTATCCCTGTACTTCGTATCCATACATTAATTCAAGATTTTATCAAGTGTGTAAGCGCCAAATAAAAAGTAAAGTATTAAAAATATTTAATCATCTTTTTAAGAATTTGAGCACACAGTAGGTGCCAGTAATTCAGTTATTATTGTATTATACTAGATAAACGAATTACGTTTTCAGGTATATTAGTTTTGTTATAAAAATCTTTATTAACTGCTTGATAAGAATAAAATTGGAATTAGTTAATTTCATTTAGATGGATGTGAAAATGTTGAGATATATTAATATTATTTAATTATATCATATTACAAGCAAGTTGTGGTGGGAAAACTTCATTAACATTTATTATCATACACATTAATATTATAGGTTAAATTTTATGTATTTTAAAGAATATTGATTACAATTTATTGAACCAAACAATTGTCGAAAATTTTAATGTAAGAATAATAGAACAAAATGTTACGTAGTTAATAACTCTTGGCTTAATATAAAGGAAAAAAAGTGTAAAAAAGGAAGGAGAAGGATTATGAACAAGGAAGATAATATAGAAAAATCCTTCTGCTTAGATATAATTTTGAAAAAAAAAAGATTTTAATAATAATAGTATATATTACAATTTAGTTTGCATTAAAAGGAGAAACTTTATTTAGTAGAGACGATTCTTTACATAATAATAAACTTGAAAATATATGTGTATTCATTTAATTAAGAATATAACTAAGTAATTTTTCCATGAGTACAGAATGAAAGGTTATAATTGTGAACGTCAAAAAAAGTAGAAAATTGCACAATTAAATTTATGAAGAAATCTTTAGGAAAAAATTATTTTAATGATCATCTTAGTAAGTATAAAAATTTAAACCCTATTTAAAACTCAGTACTAAAACGATTTTATATATAATACAAAATTGGGTAGTGTTCTTTTTAATTACAATATTAATTTAGATTTAAAAATAATGATATACGTATGTGCAATGTTTTCAAAAGTATATCAGTGATGAATATCAATACGTGATCACAAGTAATTTAAACATTTTTGGGGGGTAATAAATTGGACGATCGAATAATTCATGGGATTAATTTAAGACTAAAAATTTTTAAAAATAGTTTTGATGTTAAGCCACAAATAAGTTTATATATAAATAATTTGATTATTGGATTAGCAATTAACTATGTTTTCTATTAGAACAGTTCAAATATTATATTAATTATGACTTTAAATAATTAATTAAATATGAATAATAAAGATTATATTTACATGAACAATTCTAAAATTATATTACCAATCTTCACGAAAGATATATTGTGTTTCTTATGAAGTCAAAGTAATTAATAGTTGTGGTATAATATGTAAACATTTACTTTTACATAACTAATAAACAAGTAGTAATAATATTAACTAATGATTTGGATGCATATATTAAACATGCAAGTAAAAACAATTACAAAATATTTAAAAAAAAGTTGGAGAGTAATATTATTATTAAAAAGAGTGCTAACACAGTCAAGTATATTAATCAGATATCACAGTCAAATATATATTACAATCAGATTTATGGTATTTAAAGCTGTAATTTTGATGATATTCTAAACTATATGGACATCGAGGATATTATTGAAGTTTAAAAAGATTTTTACAAAAAATTTAATACTAATAAGGTTATTGCATATGGAAATTTTAATTACTTATGTATGTTAGTCTTAAAAGAAAATTAAACACACACACACACACACACACATATATATATATATATATATATATATATATATTAATGGAGAGTTCCTTTTATCTGAATATACCAGGATAGAGGTAAAATGGTCGGCAAACTTGAAGATGGATATAGTTCGACAATTTCTGACAGGAGTTAGGAATTGAAGAAAGTATAGATTAAAGAGCTTGGAAAGTCTTCCAAATGACAGATGCTGCTGTAAGAAAGGATGATGGTGATTGGCCGAGTAAACAATGGTGATGACCGGTATATCGTTCTGCATGCAAATAAAGAATGGAGCCAGACTTCGGGGAATATTGCTCAGCTGTTTCATACTGAAGCTTAACTCAACTATCACGGCTTTCTATTGTCTGAGATCTGTAAAAAGGCGGCCAATTCACTCATTTTCTTGAGCACTGACTACAATTCCAAAGCAGCATCTTATAGGAGGCACCGCTTACAGTGGAGTCAAGAACACAAAGACTGGACACGTCATCATTGGAGTCACATTATGATGGCTAAGAAAAGTCATTTCTGCTTCAGCGAGAATCAGCGCCATTTGATAAGGAGGGAGATAGGGGCACGGTTTATCCCTCTAGCATCAGGGAAAGGACCAAGCAGTGGTCCTGGAAGGCTTGAGTGGGGAGACATTTTGTTGAATGGACGAAAGCAGTTCTATGTTTCCTAAAGTGTCTCACTAGCGGGAAACGTTACTGACAAGGAATTATCCTTCAACACATAAGTCTATAATTAAGTGCCATTGACTCATATTTAATTGTTCTGGATGACAATGCAAGTCTACATAGTACCTTTGTTCATACTTTATATATATATATATATATAAAGTATGTAAAGTTATTGGGCTTTTTATTACATAATAACTAATTAACCAGACATAAAATAGACAAGTTTAATAACATTAAAAAATTATTCAACAACTGTTTAGATCATGATTATCCATTAAATTTCTTAAATACTTATATACATCACAAATATATTAAACATCTTTGCGAATCTTGATCCAATTTGAAATCTACCACACAACAATAGGTCCACAAAGTCGGCGTGTTAGTGGTCTAGCCGTGAAGAATTTATTTATTTACATTTACACAGCTTACATTTTTACTCACTCTCTGGATCATTATACTCCTTTACCATACAACTTATTACCAACCAATTGTTTGCATCATTTTACATTTTATTACCAATCAAACAATGATTTAAATCTTTTTTCAATTTGTATGGTGATGATGTGTTATATTTTTTTTCATTTTGAGTATATGATATACATCTTGAAGTTTAAAGAAAATTCCGTCTTACTAATCACATAATTTAATCTTCATTTCTTTGAATTTTGTAAGTAATTTTTATATAATTTGATTTGTTGATAATTTTTAGAATTATAGATTTTATTTTTGTAAATTTTATCGTTGAAAATTTTTTGCATTTTTTAATCATTGAACGCTTTTGTAATTTGTATTTCCCAATTCAGCCTTCCAAGAATTATAGATTTTATTTTTGTAGATTTTATCGCTGAAATTCTTTGCATCTTTTGATCATGAATTCTTTTGCAATTTGGATTTCCCAATTCAGCCTACCAAGTCGCAAAGGGGGAAGGTTGGTACCATTAAACTAGTTTAACTCCGCTTAATCGGTCCTCAGCCCGATATTGCTTTTTGATTTGCTGGGTTCCTTATTTTCATTTATTTTTTCTTTCATTGTTACATTATTTTCTGGATTTTTGTCTTTTTAAATATTTTAAATTATTATTTCATAAATTTTCAGTATATATATATATATATATATATATAAACCATACAGGAGATGGTCGTATTTTCTACGATTTTTGTTTCATTCTAAATTCATACATAAAGCAGTTTCTTAGTTACATGCTCATATTTACCAAATGTGTCTCTCTACTCTTTAGAAGTTCATGAGTCATTTATCTAACATTTCTTCAGAAACATTTGAATGAAACTGTTAAGAGAAATTATAGACAAAAATACTAATAGTTTAGATTATTATAACTACATTTAGTATAATTTGATAAAAAATTAGTGATACGTATAATAATGAACTTAGAAACATCTACTTTTATTTACTATTGGTTTCCTACCTTTTTTTCTACCTTCTTGTATATGGCCCATTCTAATAGTTTTAAAGTGTATGGATTTAAATCATATGATCAATAATGAATAAAACGTGTTTTTTTTTTGTGGTGAGAGTGAAACTGAGAACGTAAACCCGGTAAGAATTTTATTGTGTCTCGCGCTGCTTTCTTAGCCTTTGTTTTAAAACTTCCTTTCAAGCAAGGATATGGAGTCTCATGTGTATAAATTGAGTATTTTTGTTTTTCTTCTCTGGTTAATGAAATGAAGGAGGCAACATCATTTACATCATCAACATATTATGCTAGAATTAATAAATTTGTTATAGTTTGAATTAGAAGGCAAAAAATATTTTAGTATAAGTTAATTTATTTTTGTGTCACATTTGCTTTTGGTTAATCCTGTAGATTGGCTTGTTCAAAAGGTAAGATTTTACAAACTGGTCATCAATGATACATAACTAGATTTTAATAGCTAAATTTCTGCTGGTATTTACAAGGAACATTGAAGTAATGATTATTTTTTTTCAAACCAACCAATATCATTGTAAGAGTTAAAGATACTTTCCTGAATACAAAAAAATGTCTGAGCACTGAATAATAATACAGTAAAAGCAGTGGGATGTTAGTCGTCATCTATAAGACCCACTTCATTTACTCTAGTCTTGAAAAATGGTATTTCATTGTAAATTTTTGTGTGGATTTTCTCTCATTTTAAATCTTATTTAACAAAAGTAAATTTTACTGTCTCTATATTTATATCTTTAAGGTTGCAAACAAGGGTTTTTAAGCTGTCTTTGGTCTACACTGCAAAGTTAAAATGTGGTACAGAATGATAAGGATAAAAAATCTCCTCTACGTAACTGTAAATGAGATGCATATCTGTCTGTTCTATGAATGCATAATTGAAATTACCTTTAGGATGATGACGCCCTGATAGTGATCCGAAAAGGATAGTCATTAAACATCTACATAATTTCTTTTATTTTGGCTGTTCCCTATTGAGCCGTGTTTATCGAATCAGTTGCTGAAGTTATAAGTTTCTTTAATTGAGATATTATATATTTCACATCTTTCGGTATTCTCTAATTGAAAGGGCTATTACAACTTATAATCTAATGAATTTGTAATTTTGTGTACAATTAACAAATCAGCTAGATCAATTATTCTTTTGATTTTGAGATTTTAGGTGATAATTACTATAGCTTCACTTAAAAGTATAATTTATTTTGATTTACACTGTTTTAACTATCTAATTTACTGAATGATTTGCAGCTATAAATAAGTAACATTCAATCCTAAAATACAAAAAATTACATTACAGAGTGTGTATTTATTTGTTTTTAAATTACAATATGCACATATACTTTAATTTACAAATATTTTTGAAATAAGAAAAATTAATCGTATTTTAAAAATGAAAACATTTTAGGAGGAACATATTGCTGAAGGTTTCGCCAATATACGTGTAACACTTTCATTAGTCTTCTATGATATATCATAGAATACATATGATTGTTTAATTTAAAAATACATAGCAATTTTTAGTCAAGGAATTTCATGTCATCCTAAAATGTGCAACTGAAAAATATTTACACTATTTCTCAAATGGCTTAGTAAAACGAAAGGAATTTTAAATAGAATCATTATTCATTATTTAATTTTCGATAAAAATAGAAAATATTGAAATAACGTCATGAAAACCATAAGAAAATATTTACACTTATTTTTACTCTTTCTAGCAACTGTACCTTATGTTTCAAGAACTAATTTAAGCTTTAAAGTACTATTATCACTACTCTTCCTCGAATCAACGCAAAACTCCTCCAAAGTGAGATATATACTCATTACTCGTCACCTCTGTGGTGATTAAATTATAATCTCTGCTAAATTAAAACAGTAATAACTCGAATCCTTCTCTCCATTAAACCGAAACCCTCTGTTAAAACCCCCCTCCCACACACACACAACGAGAAGAATTTTAGCTTCCCTTATCTAAAGTGACAAATATGATTCCTCCGTCAGCATTAATTAGCGTAATGTGGACAGGGAGGAATCTTTCCTTCCCTAATATAGTGATAGGTCAAGCAATCTGACCCTTTGTTTGAAATAAGGCGCGTTAATGCTATTTTACGAATGCGAAATTTAGCAATACGTGAGCATAATGAGCTGAGTGCTCGATTTATTAGCTGTGGTATTCGCGATAGGTTGATAATGTTTTGAATTAAGGCGCATGAATAATCTTGGAGAAGTCATTTTTAAGGATAAATGATGCGTTTGGTATTTAAATTAGTTTTCTAACAGTGTCGGAATGGAATGATATTTAATAAAGCATTTGAATTGAATTAAATATCTAATAGTAATTGTATGGACACTTTATCATTATCTCTGATATTTTGAAACCTTATTATTGATAATATGGACTCACAATGAGATTTAAAAAATGTAATACACATTAAAAGTGTTGATATTATAGGAGTATAAATATACATCTATAAAATGCTTTTTTACACCAAAATGATTATTATTCTGTCTGACTAAGTAGATTCAAAGAATACTACATACATATATATGAAATTCATTTAATGGATGTGTAAAATGTATGTGTTAGAAGTCATGGCTGAAATAGCAAGACGAATTATCTTGTTAATGTCTGCTTATTTCTGTTGATTAAGGGAGAGACATTTACATGGTGTTGAATACAACGAAGCTAATTCCCTCGTTCCAATTCCCTTGAATTATATAAATTTTGAGAGGCACAGTTTTAACCATGGTCAAAAGGGAAGTGAGAAAAACTTACATTGCTTAGAATTTCTTTGCAGAAATTTCTTCAAATCACATTTTATTGGATGAAAGATTTCCCGGGACGTAAGGTGAAAAAAAGTTTAGTAGGTAATACCTAACAACAATTTTAAAGCATGGTTCCATGCTGATATGGCAAATTTACGAGTGTGTGATTGTATAAATTAAAATATGGAATGTATCAAGAAATAAGAATGAACTATGTACTATGAGTTAAAGAATAGGAAAATTTAGGTAACTCAATTACATTTAAGTGAAAATATTACATACTATAAATGTATGGACTTCAAGCATATATATATATATAAGCATGAAATAAAATTTCTTGCAAATACATATATATATGTGCTACAACAGCATTTTCAAAATGTCACTAAAATGATATGAATGTAAATAAAGTCTTCAAATCGTGATCTAGAATCTCTTATAGTTTTTGATAAAATTATTTGATGAATATTAGAAATTCATGATCTCTATATTTTGTTTAATATTTCCTTTTCGACGATAAATCATTTTTTTCTTTCTGATTTCATTTTGGATTGGAAGGTAAAGTTTAAAATTTATGAATAGATGGTGGTCTAATAACATAGGATATTTTCTTAAATTAACTTCTGATACAATATAGCTACGTTTTTAATAAACTAATAAGGATAAATTTCGGCTTTCCGTACCAGTTATTTTTCAAATTGAATCTTCTTTTCATCTTTTTAACTTCTTTGTATCATATATTTTCCTTGTAATTATCGTATGATTTTTCACTATAATCATTACTTATAAACATAATACAGAGCAATATTTTAACTTTACTTATTTTTTCCATCTTATTTGGGAGATTCATAGTGAAATAATAATATATATATGTTATAAATATCGGTAATGCTTTATAAAACTTTCATAATTTATATTGCACATGAGCAAAATTTATGCTTCTGTTAGTTATTTGCATGAGATCTAAATTTGTGACATTCAGGGATTATGTGATTCAACTCTTTAAAAAAAATACATTTAGAACAGCAACTTCTTTTCTTCAGTTAACTCAGCATAAAATTGGCTAACTTCTTAAGGTTCGAAAAATTATGTTACACAATTTGTTATATTGATGTTTTAAGAACCGAAATCCCTAATGATAAAAATAATCTAACAATTAAAAACTTAAAATTTCCTATTCAGATTTGTTAAAAGATATGTGCATGATCCTTTTGGTATTATTTTTCAATTAAAAAGGCACAAATCAATCCGAAAATTAAGTATAAATAAAATATATATCTTCAAACACTGTTGTGATAACAAAGTAAATCATAGTATACCAAAGTATAAATCATCAAAGTACACCAAAATCAAGTATACCAAAACATTTTAAGTACTTTGATTTCCCGTGCCTTGAATAACTTTAACTTAACTTTCTAAGCAATTATCGATCATACTGATGAAAATATTTAAAATGAAAACTACATTCATGGTAACCAATTGCATTTTAATAATTACAGTTAATAATTTTTATACTAGTATCACGCAGTATTCAAAACAAAAGATATTACCTGTATTCTGTTTTGCTTATAAATTCAAAAAAAAGATTAAAAATTAACTTTGATTACATAAAAAAATCATCAAAAATAAAAAAAATGGAAATTAACATCTTATAAGAGAAATATTTTAAAAAGTTGTATTTGAAAAGTAGCTTAATGATTTAAAAATGATATTTTGCAGGAACAAATGCATTATATGTCCTTACCTACCTCTTCAGCAATTTAATTGTGAATAACTCTAGACAAAATGCAATTGAAAATATTCGTATTGGATATATTTGGGGCATTTTCTATACTAGAAATTAACAACTGATAATTCTTAGAACTTAATTAAATCTGCCAAAAAGTTCAATTCATTAATACCATGGCTTAGATTCCTTTCAGCTGTTCATAATTGTTCATATTTTGTTCAACTATAATGGAAACTACAGATAATATTAAGAGTTTTCAGTTTTGAAACAGCAGCACTTCATTTACTTTAAATTAAAATAATGAACATACGTTCTTTTTGAGTGTTTTTAATACTAACTAACCTCATGCACAATATTTAATGGCATAGTTAATTAAATGAATGCATTTTGCTCAAAATATAAATAAAATGAAGATTTTTGTTGACAAAGTGTAAGCATAAGAACATTTAGGTAAGACACTTAGAGTCGCTTGAGACTAATTGTTGCTAGTTGCAGCAAGCTAATGAAATGGACCTAATTTTAAAATTTTCACTGTACTTAATTTTCATTTGAAATATATTTTTCATGTAATATACATAAAGAATGTGCGAAACATTTATCAAGTGATTAGATGTAAAATAATGGTGTATGACTCATTTCTAGCCGTAGGCTTATTTCTATGTATTGAAAATGAACTTGGTCGTGTAATATGTATTTACGATGGTTGTTAATATTCTCTCATTTCATTTTCAAGTTAATTAAAGTTATTAAAGTTTCAGTACATCAATTGTGATTTTACTTATATTATAGTTATTATGTTCCTCACAATGATGCTTCATGTAATATATCTTTGGTACACCAACAGTAGTATTACATTATTGCAAGTTTTATAATATTTGACGTCACAGCAAAAATATTCAAATTTGCCCTTTTTTTGTAATTACCGATCTCTTTTAGCAATAATTCAATTAGTTTTACTGTCACCCTGCTTCAAAATAGACATACTTGGTAAAAAAAAAATAAATGGTTCAATGCAAAATCTTACAAAGAACAGATTTTGTCACCAAAGAAGCTGATTCGTTATTAATAAATATTAAAATATTTAATTAAATATTAAAACTAAAGTGAACGTTAATATGACCAAATAATAGAAGATTAATTTATTTCTTCATTCAAAGTTTTATTACTGATTCACTTAGACACAACTATCAATTCACTCATCAATTAATTATTTCGATCATCCCTCACTCATGCACTGATTCATTAATTGATTTATTCATTTTCCATCCTATCACTTGCTCATTTATATATTTATTCATTATTTGATTCACCCACTCATTCATTTATCCATTGAGTCATTCATTTAATCATTATCCATCCTATCACTTGCTCATTTAAATATTTTTTTCGTTCTCTCATTCACTCACTCATTCATCTATTAATTCAATCACGCTCTTATCCCTTCTTTCACTCACTCACACTTCCATTCATTCACTGAATCACACTTTCATTCATTTACAGAATCATTCTCTGATTCCTTCATTCATCCATTTATTCAAACAAGAATACATATTCACAAAAGATTTTTTTAAAAGTGCTGAGGTGATCATTTTGTCATTGACTAAAACAACAACCCTTTGATGGTAAGTACAAGAGTCTAAAATGGGCAATCAATTTTTAAATCACAATAATAAATAATTTAATACAAATCTTCTGTTAAAATTAAATTAATGGGCTCAGAATAACTTTTCAAATTGAAACGCTTTATACAAATAAACTTATTTTTTCGTTCTCTTAAAGCGAAATATTAAACATTATATGCACTTCAAACAAATTGGTAGAAGACTAATGGTATGGTATTTAATCATATTTGCTACTGTGAATATTCCATACCAATAATCATATATGATACAGTATGATTAAAGTTTAATTTTTATTAAGAAATAATAGATATATGTGGATAAAATTTGCTATGTTTATTAAAACTTCCATCTACATGATATTTTGGATGTTGTGAATTTAATATTAATCTCCTGTGGAATTTCTTCTACCTTCCTCAATTATTAACTACTTTTTTCTATCTGAACGCAAAGAAATGCATCCGTAGGAGCAAAAAAATAAAGTTTCTGGGGAATTCCATTTTATTTCTTATATTTAAAACATTTTTAACTCTATTTTAATTATTCCTTTGTGGGTGTTAAAATTGTTCTAAAACATTTTCGGAAATATAATGGACAATTTATTTCTGCAGAAAC
This sequence comes from Nephila pilipes, assembly GCA_019974015.1. NCBI lineage: Eukaryota > Metazoa > Arthropoda > Arachnida > Araneae > Nephilidae > Nephila > Nephila pilipes. The sequence continues at coordinate 554,519 of BMAW01056026.1, forward strand.
CTTCACTATCTTTTGGGTGTATTTATTGCATTCAAATAGATAAAATAGTGAAGATTTAAGAAAGGCAAGAAGAATTCAGCAATATTAAGATTACATTCTTGAAATCAAAATGATCAATTAAACATTATGTAACCAATGTCGACGGTATTAAAACAGGCTTCAGGAAGTAATAAATTGAAGTCACTACCAGTATGGTAAAGTTTACTTATTATTAAAAAAATCAATGTAGAATCTAAACTTTGTTTGTTATTCTTAAAATATCTCTTCTTAGTCTAAAGTCTTGATATTACATTTCTTCCTAATTATCTTACTCTTTCGAAGGCCGTTAGTATTAAACTCTGTAAATTGAACTATTATCTTCTCCATTCTGAGGGTTGCTTCAACCAATGACTTTATGAAACTAAACAAATCAATATTAATGGATATGATTTGTAAAATTTTGTACAAAGAAAAAAATAATATGCAGAATATCCTAGACAATTCTTAGTAATTATTCAAATATACAATACACCTACCTATAAATAGAAACTAAAAAAAATAATTTGCTATATTTTTAGTAAAATGGGATTGTTATATCGGCTATTCAATTAAGACATTATTTGTCATTCATGAGTTTAACGTGCTTGATGTAAAAGTAAAAATAGTGGTTCAAGTCTCAGGTATCTACCTCATTACTTGTTTCTCGTTTCTGAGTGTACGGAACACAATTGGAAATTCTTGTATAATTCTAATAAATCGAAAGCCAACTAACAAAACCTCAGATCATAGGATTTAGAGAACCCTGCGATATATTATGCACTGATTTCAACTTTAGACTCTATATTGAATACTTTCACAAGCCAGAAACATTGTTTTAGCACTCCCTAAGAAAAATGTTTATTACGCACTAAAAGAAGGCATTTTTGCTCCCTTTTCTCAGTCTATAAATATATTGTTAAGACATTTGTTGGGAGATTTGCATTTAAGCGATTTATGACATCTACACCTCTTGTCAAAGTTAAGAAGCTCATATCATGATAATATGTGTATAAATGACCTGCTACTTCAGACGTAATGGTGGCAGGGGTATCAAATGCAGTTGCAACAGATTTTATCTGAATGTTAATGTAAATTATCCGACTCGGCATCAATTGTTGTCAAGCTACACTGAACTCCCATGGAATTTGATAAAAGCATAAATTGTTCTTCTCTGCCCTAAATTCAATAGCTAGTAAGGGGAGGACATTGAATTCAAATTTGAAATTAACGTACAACTGATTCCTCATTTAGCACAATGAATCTTTTATGGAACTAATATTGAATTTCATGACTTAACTCAAATGTTACGAGCCAAGATCTCACGAACTTGACTAAGAAGCTAACACGATCAAATAGATTTCAGTAACTATTAAAAATAAAACGGATTTTGAATTATTGTTTATAGGAACTCTAATCGCACTGTTACATTTTTAAATAAACATTTCGAAAAAAATATATAGTTCAACTTAATTAATATAACTATTTTCCTTTGCATGTTTGCATAATTTATTTGTAACTAAGTTTATAAGGATTTTTTTTTATAATAAAGGTGATAAATTTAAATAAAAGAATATTATTCAAGGATTTATATTTTAAATTCCAATTTAAAAATGCGTCAATAATTACAAAATTACTTACATTTCTTAACATTTTTGTGCATTAATGCACTTGTTAAGGAAAAACATCTTCAATCTATTTTTTCAGAAAATAAATGTAGTCTTAGTGAAAAAGTCCATGCTAATATTTGAATTATGAATCTGAATAATTTACTTTAATACCTCTTTAATGTTATCAAGCATTTATGGAATACATTATGAACCCCAGTAGCTTCCATTTATCTAAACTTAATAATGCATTCTCAAGTAGATCATTTATTTTTATTAAAGAATAATGGATACATAATTTATGTAATACCTTTATGTAATATAATGTAATAGTACATTTATGTGAAATAATTTATATAATACATTATGTTTTGTATACATTGCTCAACTTTCATGATATTTTATCTTCCATATTTTACTGCCATAATTAGTATTGTACTCACTCTCTAATTTAAATTTATTATTGAAATACTTCTAATTATAATAACCATAATTACCTAATTATTACTCATCAAACTATAGGGGATAATATATAACAGGGAAAAAAATTCACTTTGCATATAATATTAATATTAAGTCATAGTTTTGTATTTTGGAAAATGTGTGTCGTGTGGGAATATTAAACATGTCAATACAACTTAAAATGGCAGTTCAAAAAGTATTCGTTTTAGTATTGAAACTAGGATAAAACATTGCAGTCCAGTTTTCGATTTTTTTTAAAGAAAACCATGCATGTAACACACTCCCCATTCCAAACAATCAACTTTTTCTGAAGCTAGCACGTTGTTATCATTTAGTCGTTGTCTTGAATATGATTTGTAGTATCATTATCTATATGTACTTAATATTTCTTCTCTGAACCCTTCCAATCTTTTGCCTAAAAATGGGTGGAAATAGAAAGCATTATACATAAAATTTTATATTTTAAATGAATGTGTTTGCTGAAAATTTTAACAACATTATGGTTGCTTAGTATTGTTTCGTAATCAAAGAACAATATCGGGATTGGATATAAAAATGTCTTAAATTAGTGGATATTGCATAATAAATGAAAAAAAAAAAAAAAAAAAAAAAAACCGGCACGTTATCGTCTGCCTAAATTTCAGGCAATGTAGGAAGAACTCAGTACTTGGATTCAAGAATTACATATGCACGGTGTTATTTAACCCTTACCACTATTCGAATTCGGACTATAATCTAATTAAAGAAAACAGAAGCTATTTGCTAATTACTCCAACATGAAATGTTTTGTTTCCGCGACGACTTAATAAACCACTAATACAAATAATTCCAACAATAAAACAATCCTTTTATATAAAACTAAAGGTAATTGCTCTTAGAATTTCTACTAAACTGAAAGAGATTAAACTAAAGTGATAAAAATGTGCTATATTTGAGGATATGTCGTTGTGCTCAGCTAACAGAAAAGTACCAACGTTTTCTGCCAAATATCACATCCATATATAAATTAATGTAAGTAACTCTCCAATTTAACTTAGAAATTTATTTTTCAGAAAATGTCTTTTATATGTGGAAATGAACGGTTGGTAGCGAAATATTTGAATATCTAATACTTCAAGTTTCGTTTTTATCTAGTTTTTAGATCCACAGACATTCAGAAAAACGAAAACAAAAACAGAAAGTTATGTGTAAAGTTTTGAAAAGAACAGAATTAGCCACATAATGTGCACTTTTGTTTTACTTATTATTAAATTACTCAATTAAATATTAGAATTAAAGTAAAAGATGTAATTTCGAGAAATGGACAGTAGTAAACATTTCCAATATTAAAATTAAGTGAAACGATAAATTATTAAATTGAATATACTTAAGCTAAATGTAATTAAAATTGAAACAAATGATACAAAAATTCAAAAACAGATCTGGTATGTTAAGATACCCCACCTAAAGAAGTGCCCCTTGAGTGGCTAACGAAGCAAGAACTAAAAACTTGTTAATGAGCCATGTACGAGTTGACTTGGTGGAAACGATCTGAAACATTTCACTCTGTTCTGAGCTCCGAGGGAATAGTGATTCGATAATTAAAAATTAAAAGACTAGTACGTGGCCTCTTAAGATTCTGTGTTTCCAGAACGTAAATTTTCAACATATATACAGCCGTACATCATTAATTCATCTTTAGTTAACTCTAGAATCTCTGAACTCGTAGTTTTATTATGACTTTCTTTTTATCAGATTTAGATTAATCTTTTTCAGATGACGTCATGGCTTTTCTTAAGAGAATTCAGTACACACTTAAGAGAATAAGGGCTTTTGTCTATCCTATTTTATAGATCGTATGAAAAACGTGCCTTGGAATTCGAATTTCTAATAGCAAATTGAGAACGAAATGAAACAAACACTGCTTGCACATTTAAAAATGAGCAATCAATAAGAGCAAGTGTAGAGTAGATAATTTTTACAAAACTACGATTTATAGGAATGAACCAAAAGAGAAAGAGTTGCAATGGCGAGGGGGAACTTAAGTTGCATTAAAAATTGACGAGCTGAGTTCTGAGTCAAAAAAAGTTTAGCGGGAGAAGGAAACATGTTGCTAACTTTTGAAGAAACGCATCATCGAAACAAAAGCTTAAAATAAGATAAAACTCCGAGTGTACAAGAACTTAAAAACATGCGTCGGAAATATTTAAGGAAAATAATTCTTAGACGAGGTGACAATCTTAAAATCAGATCGCTATCCCAGGTCAAATAAATTAAATAGAAAAATATAAAAAGAAAACAAAATTATCAGGATGGTTTCCTCGCTTTTAATGTCTGAAGCAAAAGAGAAGAACAAATCATCTGATCGAAAATACAGACTTAGGTGAATTTCGACACAAATATATTGTTACGAAAATATTTTTCGTGTGAGAGTGTGTGGCGAGTGAAAATTAATACCATTTCGGAGGATAACGAAAAATGTCGATTTATTTGTAAGTTTTATTAGTTTTCAGGAAGAAACACAAATAGCACAATTTGGAGAATAACAGAAACAGCATTTGAAGAATTCAATGACACACTTACAGGAACAAAACACGCATTAAGTACAGTCACAGTTGCAACGCAACGTTAAGCTCACCAGCTTATCACTCCTCACTGCATACAGCCCCTGCAGTAATATTCTGCACTTCCAGGTCAGGCTCCAACGATTCCCAGCAGATACATATTACTTCTTCGCAAGTTCACCCGGCACGCATCTCTTTTATTGCCGAATGCCATAAGTCGATTCCCCGATCGATCTTCTCAACAGTTGCCAAAGACAGACTCACGGTAACAGTTTTGCTAGACTCAGGCCTGTTCTCCAGCAGATTCACTTGGCCACAATTCTCCGATTGGTCTACAAAGCAGACTCCACAGACAACTGATTCCATACACAAACAGATTCCTCTTCTGACTAACTCATAGATTTACAACTCCGATTGTAGCTCTTGTCGTATTCATACCTTTCCGGACAAACGTGACGCCATATAAGAAAATTTATGAAAATTCTGTAATTTTCTTCCCTATCGATATTTCGTCAAGATTCCTACACCTTTGAGATCTTTCCATTTGTCGGTCAACAAATCCGTCACCAATGAGAAAGGTTCAATTGCTTAAACTCTATTTTGCTTACTCTTGACATCTC
>BMAW01056026.1:569765-587471 GCA_019974015.1 Nephila pilipes
AGGTTGGAGTAAAGTCGTTTTGTAGTTTGTTTAAAAAATGGAAAAAAACCGAGTTTCGTGTTCTGATAAAACATTGTTTTTTAATGGGTAAAAACACCGTGCAAGCGAAACAATGGATTGAAAAATGTTACCCGGACTCTTGTCCATCAAAAGCAACGATTTGTCGGTGGTTTGCCGAGTTTAAACGTGGTCGTACCGACACAAATGACGCGGAACGCTCGGGTAGACCTGTGGAAGCCGTTACACCGGAAAATGTGAGTGAAGTGACAAAAATTATAATGAAAGATCGTAAAGTGAAGCTCCGTGAGATTGCTGAGATGACACAGATATCATATGGAAGTGTATTTACTATCCTTCATGAAACATTGAGCATGAAAAAGGTTTTTTCCAAGTGGGTGCCGAAATTGCTTTCGATGGAACAAAAACAGCAACGAGTCGATGATTCAGAAAGCTGTTTATCGCTATTTACTCGCAACAAAAAAGATTTCTTGAGTCGTTACGTGACCATGGACGAAACATGGATACATCACTACACTCCAGAGTCGAAGCGGTAGTCATCTGAGTGTCGCACAGCTTGCGAAAGCCGTCCGAAGCGTCCGAAAACGCAGCAGTCAGCTGGCAAAGTCAAGGCGTCAGTTTTTTGGGATACGCATGGCGTGATTTTCATTGACTACCTCGAAAAAGGTAAATCGATCAACAGTGATTATTATATTGACTTGCTGGTGCGTTTGAAGGAGGAAATCGCAAAAAAACGACCGCACAGTCTCGGGACTTACTGATCCATGTGTTATATATATATACAGTATAGATATCCATTTTACTACATATGTTTACTGTATTTTGTGGTCTCTGTAGCGTAATGGTTATTGTCGACGAATCCCGACCGGAAGTCTTTTTTTTTAGTTGTGTGTTAGAGCCTTGATGTTCCGAAAACCTATCTGTGTATCTGGGGCTTTTACAAGTGAAATCCGTCTTATAGCCCTCCCGTTCACTTGGTGTGGAAATTTAGAGAGAGAGGTGTCAGCTCAAGCATCATCCTCATTACTTTGCAGAGGTTAAAAATTATGGCTTATCACCAATTGCTCTCATATTGATTTTATTGCTACGTTAATACACTAGAATTATAGAGGCGGTTCATCTGTGACTCAAGACGTGAGTTTTGGCTCGTTTCACAATTGTATTTCAAAATTAAGCTCTCTAATTTTTCTTTCTTTTCCTAAATATTCAGTCTGATATCTTATAATGAATTTAGTTGAATTCCAAAGAATACTTTTTTATTTATATGTCTGTATACCTAGAATTATCATAGGGGTCTCAGCTGTTCGAAGCAAGATAATTGCCTTTTCTCTTATTTAAACGAAGATAATCAACTCTACATTTTTCAGTATAAAAAAATGTGTAAGGAAATATATTGCACCTGCTTTTTAAAAACCGTGAGAATGGGATGAGGGTCAGTCCCCACACCTTGCATGTACCCGTCAAGGAGATGCGTGAGCTTTTGTGATTGGAATATATTGTACCTACATATTAGAATATTGTAAATTTTTTTAGCTCAGTTATAGGCACGAAACTGAGTAAAAAAATGTTTTTTGTTGCAAACTGAGCAAAAAATAAACAAATCTGTGGCATACCAGTTTTGCTTAATTTAGTGATGACACCCTGCAAAAGAGGTTCGAAAGAAGTAGCTTTGATAATGCTAAATGAACTTTGAGAAAAGGAATCATGCGATGAAAAGGCATATGATGATGATAATGAAAATTTTGTTAAAAAGGACGAAAGAAATATTGTGGAAAATGTTCATATAATTTCCTCCTCGGAATCCAGTTCAATTGGCTAAATTAAAATATTTGAAGTAAATGCAGCTCAAGAATTCTTAAAATAACAAAGAATTGTAAAAGTGTTGAGAATAAAAATAGAAGAGTAATCACCGCTTCTTAGATATTTGGAAGATGCGAAAGATAGAACTATGCAGAAAATAAAACAGCTCTTCCCGTCAAAGAAACGCTGTAGAATTTTGCAATACATGCCAAATAAACCTGACAAATTTGACATCAAATTTTGGTTACTTGCAAACGTGAGCTCAAAGTATATAATCAATGCATTTAAATATTTAGGATGATCAAATCAAATGATCAAAGTGTTGGTAAATTCTGCTTTTAGATGAGTATAACCTTATCTCAAAAGAGGACGAAATATAACAAATGACAGTTTATTTTATATCTCTAAGACTCGTACAAAAACTAAACGAAACTGGTTCGAGCTATATTGGAACAATCAATAAGGCAAAAAGAGAAATTCCAAAATCCTTAAAAAAACAAAGTAAGCATTATATTCAACAACCTTCATGAGACATAATAACACCATTCTTGTTTCTTACTAGTGTAAAAAACACAAAAATGTACTTCTTTTTAGCACATTTCTTTCTCCATTAGAAATTACTCAAAACCAGAAATCTGCAATTCCACAAAATTTGGATTCGATGTTGTGGATCAGATGGCAAGAAAAAATTCAGTGAAATATGCATCATTGCGCTGGCCTATGCATTTTTTTTTAAATATTTTAGACCTACAGGCGATTAATGAATACGTAGTTTTTAAAGAGACAACTGATTCTAATCTGATCAGAAGAGAATGTATTCTAAAATTAGTAGAGAAACGAAGAGAGAAATATATCGCAAAAGGAGAAATTATCCGCCCGCGTAATATCCGGGAAGTTTCAAACAAGCGAACACTTCCAAGATAAAACAATTCAAAGACAATAAACATAATATAGAGTGTGAAAAAGTTTAAATTTTGTATGAGGATTATTCAACGCAAAAAATAAAAATAATAAATTAATGCAATAGCATTCTGCTGGAAATTCTTCGAGAAAAACTAGTTTAATGTAAGTAAGATGTCATGCATATTTAGTTTTTATTATGATTTATATATGACTTATCTGGGGGAACATTATGAGATTTAAATTAATTAAAATATGCGTTATTTAAAAGACTTTTTTACATTTCATTTTATGCAACTACCAAAATTTTAATGTATGTATTCTGCAATAAGAAATTAAAAATGTTTTTAATTATTCCTTTCAGCAAAATACAACACAACAAAATATTATGAATCAATGAACCTGAAATATTTTGTTTTAAATACTTCTGTGTAGAACAGAGTATTCTTGAGATAATGTATCATGTACATTTTTTATATATTCTAATAAAGGGAAAACTACAATGACTTTTAAAGACAATTTTAGTGTTTGGAACATGAAATACCGTAATTTAAGAAATAAGAGCTATATTATCAAAATAACAGTCAGTTTCCTAGATAAAGTTATATTCTGTATTATTCATTTTGCAAAATGCCAATACATTTATTTATTTATTTTTGATTTACCATGTTTTGCGAAAAGTCTTAGTTTTTGGAATATATCTATAAAACGCCCTTTTCTTATTAAAAGATACGCTAACCAAACTTTCTTTGTAGTTTTCAAATTTTTAATCTCCACACGATCATAAAATATGCATTTCTAGTAAAAAATTTGAGATGAGTCAATTTTTTTTTTTGAAAGTGTACTCTGTTACCTTAATAAGAAATAATTGATTTATCTGAGTTCAAGTTTTTGTAAACATTAGTTGATTCTTATATATATAATATTTTAAAATTCACAAATCTATATTACTTTTTTCACTTCAGGAAGCCTTAGATTGAAAATAAGGAAGATGAGAGTTCAATCTGCAGAATTCTACACTGAAGACCTTTGAAAGGTCAAGAAATGCTGGAAGAGGCATAAAACTTTGGATGCTGACTATGACTAAGAATCATAGATGAAAATTTGTTTTTCCTCGATTAATATTAGTGATAATTGTTATATGTGTGTTAACTCGCATTGTAATTAAAATTTAACGATACGACACGTCCCTTCTGGGTTTCTGGAGCCAAACAAATCAAATATAATAGCTATAATTTACAGCATTATATACATTAGGATTAATTACTATACATATCTAATTTTATCCAGATTTCTCGGTTGTTTTCAAATAATTAGAAACTTACGTTATCTCCCTGATAATGCAGTATTGTTAACAAATTATGAGTAATAAGTGGATCAATACTTATATTTGTAATATAGAATATAGAATTTAAAGGAAATAATTTTCAATATCGGAATTTCTAACCCGAATATTTCGCAAACTATTGGATGTTATTGCACATAAAATTGGATTTAAGGGTTACAAGCAACAAAACAATAAACAGTGAAATGTATATATATTTTTTAAAATTTTACTCGTGAATCTTATATCAAAATACATATTTCTTATATTAATTAATAGAATTTAAAAAACAGCTTTTGTAGAATAAATAATCTCTAAGCGTTATGAGAGTAAACATCTTACCGAAATATTGTATAAATATTCATTTAACTTTAAAGAGACCGTTTCTAATATCTCTATAATTTAAAAACTATTTGTAGACTTTTATGATGCTTGTTATTTTAGTTAATTTATTACGTCAAAATACATCATTTTCTTTGCAAGGAAATTAATTTTGAAAATCTAATTAGTTATGTTATGGAAGTGATTTAGTTTTTCCATCAAAAACATTAATCAATTAATTTTAAGTCATTTGTAATTATATTAGTGTCATCCAGACGATTTGAAAATTTTGAACGTTTATTATAAGAGTTATACTATGTTTCGACAAATGTACAAGGCTTTAATGCTTCAAGAGGATACTAATATAATTCGTATATAAACTGCTTACAGAAATAAAATTACTTTTCTGTAAAAAGAGAAAACTAGATCCTAAGAACACTTAATTTTATTCATAAACAAGATAAATTTCAATAAAGTGTTTGACTGTTTTCTTTTAGCAATGTTTAATTTCAATTTTTATATATGTGATACAATTATTATAGAATATAAAGTAAATTACCATAGATTTTGTAAGAGAATTATGATGGATACATAACTACGAGTGCCGTTTTTTTTCGATCTCCGAAGGACCATTAAGAAAAGGAAAATATTACAAAACAAAATGAGTTTGTTACCAAAAGCTATGTATAAACATGGTTACTTTTCAACATAAAAACCATGGAGATTCAGGCTTTTGTCACAGCAACGGACGAACTTTCCGATATGCTCTGCGAAGAATGTTGCCTCCAATGATGTGATATGGTTTTGTACATTGTTTCAAAGATCCTCATTGATCTACAAACTTAGGTCTGCGAGCAAGTTTTTCAAATAAAGAAAAAGATGCAAATCACTTGGTGATAAGTCAGTCAGAGTTAAACGCCAGATGATAGTGCATACCCAAATTAATCTGCCCCAGAAGCAGTTGGGTTGCCGCGGGACTGTCAGAAGTGGCGTTGTCTTGAATAAGGACTATTCCAGAAGTCAAAATTTCTCTTCTTTTGTTGTGAATAACTCTTCGCAGTCATCGTAATGTCTGCCAATAAGCCATTGCATTGATCGTAGTCACCGGTTAAATAAACTCAACAAGGAAGACAGCTTTTAGATCCCGAAAACCCGTACCCATAACTTTACCGCAAATGAAAGTTTGTTTGAACAGACTTGTCCTCTTTCATCTAGAATGTCGAATCGCGATGATGGGGGATTTCCATGAAGTGTGAAATTGTCTACACTATTCACGCCTAACACCATCATTCATAAAGTGTTCACCGTATATTCAGATCATTCTTCGGTGAATTCAACTGTATTATTTCCCTTTTGATTGAAGAAAGAGAATAACGCTTCGTAACTCGCTCTTGGCTGGAGCATCAATTTTACATCGATGTTTACCTGCCTACAGATTAGCTTCAATTGGCGAGTTGCATCAGTTATAGCAGAGGGTAAGGTTAAAAAGTTACGCAATCACTAACGGTGCATATCCACCTTCATCCACAAGTTTAGTTTATGAACATATCGATCAGGGGTTGAAAAAAAAAGGAATTATATATATTTTATATCTTAAGATATATATTTTATGTATATATTAATATGCATATATTTTATATGTAAAGAATTGAATGCAATAAAATATAAATATTTTAAGGGAAATTATGCCAACATAAAAAATGTATGCTTCTTTATATGTACCATATCACCATAATTTAAGCCATCATATAGCTCAGAAAGAACATTAAATCTGTTCTAATACGCACAAAATAGAAATAAAAATCTTTCGAAATTTATACACTCACTAGCGATTATCATTATTTCATAAAAGTACTTGCTTTATACGGATTCACATACATGTTATTAATTACAAAAACAAGTTTTTTAATACAAATCACTAAATTTCTTAAAAGTTAAGAAAAGCTACTTTTACCGTAGGTATTAAGTTTTAATGTTTGTTTAAGTATATTTCTTTAACATGCTAGGGGTAGGGGGCTATTGAAAAACGACACTGCACCGCTACAGAAAAAAAATTAAGCATGTACCAAACGTCAGCAACAGACAGCTGTTTAGAGTGAAGCCTTCTCTTTTGAATGCAGTGCTTCTCGAATCAGTAAGCAAATCCGTATAGTCCCAGACTTCGTTCGTCTAAGAAACGTTTTTTTGTCTCGCAAGAAAAATTATATGCGTAACAGTATAGGAACGAATTTCTTGAATTTCTATTTGAAACTAGGAAAACCCACTACTGAAACTTAAAATTTATTCAAAAAAGTGTATGACAATGAATACGTTTTGAAAGGGTCAGTCATTTTCAAGATAGCCGATAAGACGTTAAAGATGATTCACAGACGTCAAAAATGGATGACAATAAAGAAAAAATTGATAATCAGGTTCAATCTGCTCATAGGTTAAGTATTCGTGCGATTGCCGAGGCTGTATGAATTGGCAAAGAATCCACACGGGAAATTTTGTTTGACAATTTTAACATGCACAAAGCGTGTACCAAAATGATGCCTAAAATTCTCACATTTGAACCATTTGAACAAAAAGCTTACAAAAAATGTTTGAAGCTGCGCTTTTAAGGCAGAAGCCAAAGTGACCCAAATTTATTTGAAAGGATAATAACGTGTGACGAAACGAGATTTTTTACTTATTATTCCGAAATGAAGCGATAGCACATGCAATGATAGATCCAATAAAGTTCGAATTAGTCGATAAAGTTTGAATAAACAAACCAAAATTCAAAGAAACTATTTATTTCGGTATTTACGGAATTCTGTACTTTCACAGGGTTCCTGAAGGTCAAACTATTAATCAACATTACTACCTTCCCGTTCTTGCTGATCTCTGCGAAAGAATAAAGAAGAAAACGCTCCAAATTGTGAGATAAGTCATTTCGCATTGTCTATCAAGAGTTTTCTAGCTAAGTTCAGCATCTCAGTGACATACCATCTGGCTTAATTGCTGGATCTCGAGTCATGCAACTTCTATTTGTTTCTTAAGCTAGTGATTGAGCTTTATTAACCCTAAATAACTAAACATTCGTACAATTATCTACTAACCACTGCTAGCCTTTCGAGATGTTTCCGCTTAGCTTGCACTTTCTCAACTAGTAAAATGATTTATTCGAAGGCATATTTGCACAGTTGTTACTTTTCGAATTTCAGTATAATCATCGACTAAAAACCAAATGTTTAATATTATCAGGCCGAAGTGTACGATTTTTCAATAAAAAAAAAAACTTTTGAAGATATTTTGAACATTGAAATACTCATCTATACATATATAGAGAGAGAGAAAGAGAGAAGAATTAGAAGAAAGGACTAAAAGATTCACAAACAAACGCAGAATTTCTACTTTCTGTCCATCTAAGAAAACCAAAATGACGAAGTATTTAGGAAAGAGCTGCATCAAGGCTTTTTGAGGAGAACATACTTTAGATATTTAACAAGAGTGCAGTTGCTGAATGTTAACACTTTTCTACTTTTTTAATTGAAATAGTAGAATACATTTTAAATTACGGTAATTTGCTTGAAATAAAAGAAAAATAAACAAAATGCTGTTGATTTTAATGCGTCATCGAATAATTTGCCCTGATTTGAGTTTATTTTCCTGGATTTAATTTACGGTAGCACAAATTAGAAATAAAAAAAAATCCGGGGGGGAAAATTAATTATTAAAAAAATATATTACTTTTATAAACATTAATTTACTAACGTCTGTAAGCAATATACAACTATAAATTATATGATGTTGCTACATGATATTATATATTATAATTAAATTTTAAATACGCTTTACAAAAAAAAAAATTAACGACTCCATTTTTATATTCAAACTTTCCATAGTATAATAAACAAAATATAATGGGCAAAAAAAATTGAACTTAAGGGGGGAAAAATTAAGAAACTTTTTTTTTAAAATAACATTTACTTTAAATCTTTCTGCCCTTGTAATGCCTCACAGGTTTTATAAGGTTAATTATAGAACACATTACACTTGTATTACGTCTGGCTAATTTGTAAAATGTTCATTTTCATTTTGCAGCATTAGAAAGGAAGATTAAGTTGTTTACACTCATCATCTGAGTATTCCCTGAGGCCAAGATTTAAGTAATTTGAGTAAGTACCGTATTGCTTTAGGGATGTTAGCTTAATGACTTGCGATTTAGGAAAGTACTTATTGTGCAACTTTTAACTTTGCTAGCGATGTTTATTTCAGGAATGTACTCTTTCCAAAACTTCCAATGCTTATTAGGGGCGGGTTTACTGCTAGAAACTTTTAGTGAAAAACATTTCATTCAATAAGAAGGTAATTTTGGGTGGCTGAACTTGAGATGTATTTTCAAAACGAAAGGAGATAGGAACATTTATATTTTTTTTTTCATGGTAAAAAGTTACTTTAGTGTAAATATATTCAAAATTCAACATGCTATTTGCATCTTTAGTAAATAATTATTATGGTACTTTGAAACATTTCTCATTAACTTATTAATTTAAGATTCAAATGCATAACATTTTTATGAGTTGCAGAGTTTTAGATTACTTTGCTGCCCTAGTAAGCTTTCGTAATCTCACAGAAGAAGAATTGATTATAAGGGTTAATAAACTATTATATGTTAAGTATTACAAATGTAATAGACGTAAAGAGAGAGAAAGGGAGAGAGAGAGATTGCTTTTTTGCATTATTGTATTATAAATAAAATTTTAAGGGATTAAAGCAGAAAATATTTTAATTTACATCATTTAATTATTTTTCACAACAAATTATTCAATATTTAATCTATTTTGAATGATTAATTGCTTATTTCAGTCACATTTAGAAGCAACACGAGGGCTAAGGGTTAAGGACTTCGTAATTTTGAACCTCAGTCAAGAGGAAAGGACAATACCTGAACTGACACCTCCCTATCCATAATTCGTTACCATGCTATTGGGAGGACTTGTCCTTTTAACAGATTTAACGTGCTTTAGACTTGCTACACATGGGAATTTTAGTGGCATTAGGACTCTAACACATAACTCGAGAGAAACAAGCTGTCGACGTGTTCTAGACCATAAACATTATGTTTCCCCGTCCTTAATTAGTCAATGAAGACCAAAATATAAATTTTGAAAAAAAAGTATTCATCTTGCACTTAGAATGCATTTAAATTAAATCAGAAATTAAATCAGAAATAATTATTTTTACTATTAAACAAACGCAATTACTATCTTAAGAAAAAAAGAACTCAGATCTTAAAAGGAATTATGTATTGAAAATACATGCCTTCTTAAAATTATATTTGTAATTCATTACAAAAAATATTCCCGAAAGCACAGTCTCTTAAATTTACTACAGAAAGAGAGTTAAATGATAACAATTTTCTTCAGCATTTCAATTAGAAATAGAGGCATTTAAAACTTGGGAATGATAATTTGAGTGTAATTTATTTACACTAATACAAAAAAGTTGGTTTGATGACAATTTTAGCTCCTGTTGTTGTAAATGATTTTCAAAAATAAAATTAGATGGGTCCTGAAGTAAAAAAAAAATATATTGGTGGTTTATCTCTAACTTCAAATTATGAGCTAATGATTATTAACATGATTTTTTTTTTTTCATTTTGTGACGCATAAACTTTGTATTTGGATACAAAAAAATGGTCGGCTTATCGACAAAGCAAGCAATCCATATACAATTGTTCAATATCTACTATGTCTTGTAACAGCTTCAGTCTTTGATATTATTAAAAAAAATTCACTTATATAATTAAATAAAAACACGTTTTTTACAATTACAGGCTTCTTCTCTAATAATAATTAAACAGAAAGTATAAGTGTTTGATGTACGGAAAATAAAAAAAAAGATTCAAATTAACGATTTTTTCAAGTATAAGTAAGTCAAAGAAATGTATTTTTGACACAAAGGATCTGTAAATACTTAAGAAGCTGTTTAAAAAAAACATATTATCAATAATTATTCATTTCACTAAACAAGGCTGTTATTGGTCTATGCACACACAAACGATTTGTCACTATTCTTGTAATATAAAACTCTATTAGCTTTGAAAGACTATAAATAGCTGATTACAATAATAATTTCCTGAATCTTTAATCACATTTTAAATTTTACAGTAAAAATAAATGAATTTGAATAATTGCTCGCAAATTTTATTTAAAAAAGACCTTTAAGTATTAACCAGTACTTCAAGCTGACATTTGCTTCACATTGTTACGAATTTATTAAAATGTAATAATTTGAAATTTACTCTATTTACATTGTTAACTCTCTCTATATATAATGCCTCTAATGTTTGGAATACTTGAGTATCCATTAAAAATTTCTGAATTATTTTTCGATACACTATCACATCAACACGAATTTGATTTATATGTTGATATTTCAAAAATAATTAAATAATGATTTTACTGGTTTAATTAATATCCATTACAAACCTAGTTAACTAATATGCATATATTTTATGAAAAAATCATCTTCTAATTACGGAATTCGATTTTTTGTTGAATTCTCAAGAGATTAGTGTAAATAGTTATATTCCAAGCTTTACTGAAGTAGGATCATTAGTTACAGATATATTAGAAAGATATGCTTAAGAGCAATATTCTACATTTTTTTGTACTCAACCATTAAAGTGGCAAAATGCTTGAATTTTTTTCATACTTCCAAACGTTTAACAAAGTTTTTAATTGTTTTTTATCTTTAAACTTGCTAAAATAAGTTTAATTTTTATGTAATTATAAAATATTCTTAATTAATATTGTTAATTAAAAATTAAATATATTATTTGTAGTATTTCCGATTTTTAATCAATATGCGATTAGCAAATTGATAATTAGCAAGTATAAACTTAACGTTTCAGAATTTGAGATATTCCAATTGGCCTTGAATTTTTCCTGGTTTATTATTTAACTGTTTAAATCTTAATCTTGGGGCTATATGATCCGGGTAATCAAAATAGTTAAATATTTTTATATGTTATAATTCATTACATTTGGTGATTCAATCATTTTTTTTATAATTTAAATTAATTTGTTTCGCAGGTACCTTTCATATATTCTTTTTTGAAAAAACATTTAGGGCCTTAAAAGTGATAACGTAATGATTAGCGTTAAAGTCCTTGAAAAGTGGGAAGTATGAAAAGCTTATCGTTAATTTTAATTAACTATTGGGAGACAGTTTTTACACATTTATAAATCAGAAAAAAACATTTCTAGAAATTTTATAACTTTTAAATCTGATCTAATTTAATGATCAGAAATATGTCAACAGATATCTATAATTAGTTTTCTTTTGCAATTTAATTTATTTTATAATTTCGTTTACCAATCCATTGTATCATAATTTATTTCATTTTCTTGGTTCATTTTGTGTCAATTTTAAGTTGAAACATTTGTAATTTGACAAATTATTAAGAGTGCCTAATTTATTTTCATGATTGTAAAACATTCATTTATCTTTAATTTATTCTCTAAATTTTGTCAGTAAATATTTAAATGTAGGTGATTTTTTTTCTAAATACTGTGATTCTTAATTTGTATTATAAGCTACATATGCATATGGAAATAAAGCAAATTTTTCTTATGGATTAACACAGAGTGCTCAATTACCTTCATTAATCACATCGGCAATGTGATATTTTTTTTTAATTGTTTTTCTGAATTCCACTTGGTGTGTGCGTGTGTGTCATCATATTTTCAAACGTTAATTTAACCAACTTCCCATCAAGCTAGAGATTTAAAATTTTGGGAATCGTTCGTACTCGCCTAACAATGCAATATTTAGACGTTTGCGACAAGTTTTAACTAATATTTCAATAATTTTATTAAGTCAAAATATTCTTTCCTCTCGGCGCTTTTAGGATTGAGGAAAAAATGTCTTTCCCTCTCTGGGAACACCGGGCAATCCCCACGCCGCATGAGGTATCGTAAACCTTTTGTACTCACAAAGGGAAGATACTATCTCCCCTTTACTATCTCCGAGATAGTAAAGGTTGCTGACTTTTAGTCAGTAATCATTCTGAAGAAAGAAAGTTTCCAATATTTGGCGCCATGTCTTATCACAATATTTTTTTCTGAATTCTGGTTCCCATTTTTTTTTTTAATAGAATGACTTACAAACTTTCAAAAGCATGTTTTGATTTTATGAGTATTATGAATTTTTAATACGCTCACAAATGTCTTTTTTTAAAAAATTTTAAAATTAAAAATAACTAACAGTTTTAACTAATATTTCAATAATTTTCTCTAATATACTTTGCCACCACATAAAAACGTTGGTTTTTCTATCGAATTATTAGTACTAGAAATGATGAAATTTTGGAACTTTTGCGTATGTGATTTAGACCTTAGGGGAACTTTGCTAGACCTTAAGGGCACATGCCCATTAAAATGGTGAACTACTAAAAGAAAATTATTTGGATCAATATTAATAATTATTAAATAATGATATGCTACGAAAAGAATAAAATCTAATAATGCAATATTTTTTTTTTTCAATTTGCAAATATTTTGAGTTATGTGTATATGTTAAAACATTCTGAAAAGAGACACTGGTTGTTTGAGAAACATTTTCCCTAAATTATTTGTATATGTAAGTAAAGGACAAATTTACGTTCACTACCTTTAGTTACTATAGTATCTACTTACAATACTGTTTTTACTATCGTGTCGGAGTTTCTAATTCTCAGTTTAAAACCATTTGTAACATTCATTAAGTATATGGATCCATTTGTTTAATGAAAATATCCGGGACATTTGAGTATCGCACCTGAGAGGCTCTGATAGTGTATGAAATAAACAATAGTAAACAAAGTATTACGGTGTTTAGCAAAGGAGAAAATCGAATTTGTGTATAAGAAAGGGAGTACTTATGTGATTATTTGGTCGAAGTTATTTCGCTCTCTTTTCATCTCTGCGTTCCTGCATTTAAAAGTTTACACCATCAGTGCAATTGAAGAGATTGAATTTCCATTACAATAAATGAAGAAAAAAATAATACATTTTGCATACATTTAATAATATTTATTGGAAATATAATTCCCATCTCTGGGAGGATTCTTCTATAAATAATCCACATAGGGGCCTCGAGATTTATGTGAGAAAAATGTTCTTAATTGAATCGTCATATGCACATCTCTGTTTCCTCAGAATGAAAACAAACCAATTTTGGACCGGATGATAACTGGTGACGAAAAATAAATATTTTCGAATACATCGCAAGGAAAACAGCATACTTGCAATATGGGCTCTTTGTCCCCACCACCTCTAAATAGAGAGTGAGCCTAAATAAGAGACTGCATATGGTGAGACGTCCAATAACAAATATATTTCGAGCTTTTGGAACCTAACAAAAAGTTCGATTCGAAGAGATACTGTCGGCAAATGGGTGATTTAAAAGAAACAGTGGATGAAAAGAAGCCAGTGGTGTTTAATATGAAAAACACTAAACTGTATCACAATAACGACAAACCACGTGCTTCTTTGGTGATTTATCAAAAAAAGTCACAGAGTTTGGCTGGGGATTTCAGTTGTACTTTCCATATTCCTCAGACCAAGAACCGTCTGATTAATTTATACTTGTTTATCTCTCTTCAAAATGTTTTAAAAGAAAAAAAATACAAAAGTGAAACATACGTCAACCTAGAACTACTTTAATTTTTTACCCTTAAAGAATTGGCATTTTTAAAAATAGCACTTGCAATAAATCTTTACTTTAATAAGAGTTGATATGTAATGACAGGAACTATATTGTACAATATATATTATTAAATGTATGAAAGATGTGTATTATTTTCTTTCACCACACAAATGGACAGAACTTTCCGGTAGACATAATATTTAAAAATACTTTGATGTTTTTCATTCATGATTAATGTTCTACATATATTTAGTGCTAAAAATAAATATTTTGAAATGAGCTATCGTTACAATCGAACAAAATTTAAAAAAAATCCGCTTTAACAAAGGTTGCTTTAAAATACTTAAAATTCCTTCATGCGTGTTCAATACTGCTATGCTTAAATTTTAAGTAAACCTAACAATCGATAATAATAGTTAATACATTTTGGAAAACTTTCAATGTTAAACGTTAAAATAATTTACCAAGTCTATTTGAAAAAAGAGATTTAACTAAATTAGTATTAATACGAATATTTAATTAACTTTTTTATTCTTGAACGCTTACATATACGTTTTTTAAGGTAAAAAAAGTGTCGTTTAATAACTTTCGTAAATTATCACATCTTGAAAAAAGTCAATATGAAACGTTGGGTTATCCGTGATGCTCTCTTAACTAACCCTTAAGCCTTCTTTTTTAAAGTTGAATTGCTTAAAATAAAATGTCTAATCAACCAATAGAAATTTAATCTAGGCAATTTAGATGAAACAATGGAATGTGACGAATTAAATAGAAAAAAATCAATATATAAGTGAAGCCAAGTTGAATTTGGAAAAAGTTGGAAGTCAGATGTTAGAAGGTAGTGATTAATAACAAGTAGTCGTAATTGACGTAAATGAAATTACATCGATTCCTCACGGACTTCTTACAAGACTCTTACAAATGGAGAGGATATTGGTATACTCGGTTAAACCATAATGATTTTAAATTAAACTCACTCGCCCCCAAACATATGGGTAAGGGAACAATTTATTTTTATTTCAATTTAGATTGAAGCAATTGAAATGAAATAAAAATGTATATAGTTATATGTAGCATCTTCATTTCACTATGTTTCCCCCTTTTTTGATGACTCAATTGCTGAAGAAAAAGTGTTGCTACGTCGGGTGCCATTATGATGTCTTATCTTTGCTACTATCAAGTATTTGATCCTTCAAAATTTAAAGGCGTTCCAAAAACGATAGTTACTATTAAAAATATAACTAATATTCATCAGTTCTTTGATGTTTTAAATTTAAAATAATTGTTAAGTCAATGGATCAAATTCTTTAAGTGTTTACTATAAAGGATAATCTACATTAAGTTCAAATGTAACTTGTTTTGATAAAAGGTCCAAGTCCAGAGCTAATTTGACTACTAATTATTTGTTCACACAGGATTAATTTCTTAATTCAAATCTTCCAATCTTTCTCTTCTACAACAACTATTTCAATATTATAACTCATTACAGGACTATTTATTCCTCCCCTACAATTTATTACTTTAACCTTGAATTCCAAACATCCATCGTATACACTATATTTTTTATATATTATGAAGGAAAAATAGCGAAATGAAATGAAACATGCAATTCATGTGAAGAAAGAAAGGTAAGAAAGGTCATTTACAGGGACATTCGCAAAAAATCTTAAGGTAAAATCAGGTTTTCTTCTTTATTGAAGGACGTATTATTATTATTGTATGGCAATTTTTCAAATAAACCTGAAAATTTAAATAGAATATTACATAGAATATAAAGCTTTATATCATTATTGGAATATATTAACACTCCTTAATTTACTTAAGTTAAGAGAGGGAGGTGGCTTTATATATATATATATATATATATATATATATATATATATATATATACATGTATGTATAAAAATATAATATTTTTATGCATTTTTTTCCATCAAGATTGTTTCAAATATTCGATGAGAGAGAGAGGCAATAAGTATTCATATTTTGAATGAGAAGGCAAGAGGTGCAGCTCCACTAGCTTGATAACAACAGAAGAGAAAATTTTTTATCGTGCATATGAATGCATAAAGGAATTACTTCTGACACTTTTATTATTACACGTAAGGCATTCAGCATATTTTATGAGCGTGAGATATGATAAATGAAAAAAAAATGGATTTGGAACAGAAATTAGGAATGAAGTCTCTACCTTTTTGAGCTATAGAATGGGGAAAATAAGGAAATTAAATTTATTTTTATGTGAAACAATGCACACTTACACACGCTCACACACATGCACACCCACATACATACACCCACCCAACCACACACACACACACACACACACACACACATATATATATATATATATATATATATATACGTTTGGATTTGAATTTTATTTATAAAAACTCATATGTATACACATTCTTCATAGTTCATGAATTGCAAAATATTTTACTAGTGTCGAAAATTATTTACCTCATTATCTACCAATGAATTTTCTAACATCTACTATATAAAACAAATTTCTAGGTAGCATTATCAAACTGTGTAATCATTGCTATAGGAAATTTTAGGCGTAATCTTTGATTGAAAGAAAAATATAAATTTTGATGAAAAAAAAATTCATTCTGAATTGATTTTATAAAAATATTTAAATTCTTTTCAACAATTAAGTATATATCCCTATAATATTAACCATTATTTTACGACAAAATATACTTTATGTATTTTACAAGTAATCTGAACCATACAACATTAAAATTGTTGCATTTTATACATTACAAAATATGAAGGTGTTATTCAATCTCCATACCTTTTGAGAATTATTTTTATCGAGTGTTTTCTGATACAGAAATTTTGCACACTTCAAACATGCTCAAAAACTACTGATGCATTTTTAAATCCCTAAATTTCAAGCAATTACTTTTATAATATAATTACGTATTATCTAGTTCAATTTTTATAAAGCTCTAAGCAATTCATTCGTTTGGTATGCTATTTAATATCTGAATTTTTTTTAATGTAATTTGTTTTTCAATGTGATTTCCTATGAAAATATAAGTTGAAAAAATGCTAATAATGCCATCATGAAATAGTACTGATATTTTAGAAGCATCGCATTTTAGGTAAAAAAAAAATCTTTAATTCATTACTTTGTCTGTAATTTTGTGGCTTTTAAAGTTTTATCAGCTTGGAATTACGATATATTCATGATAGACCACGTAAATTTGAACCACGATCGACAAACGAGAACGAGTATCTTCACACTTCACCGCCATTTTAATGAGTGGACCTTAAACCCAACAGATTTAACTTGAATTATCGTCAACAGAATATGTTTTTAGTTCTATTAGTACTGGAGTACAAGACTCCGTAGAAATAATGCACGCCATGATGTCGCTGATAAAAACTACATTTTTACTGTGATCGAATGAATATCAATGCAAGTAATGAATATCAATTACGCAATATTGTTTCTTCAAGGAGAGATAGACAGGTGATAAAGCTATACTTTATTCAAAATGTTAGATAATTCTTTAATTAAAACAGACAGAAAGAGAAATCTGCTTTTAATACATGAAGTGATAACTATGAGAGTATTAGATGGTTTTAATAAGGGAAATAAATTTCTAATAAGAATGTTATGTTAATATATATATATATATATATATATATATATATATATATATATTAAC
>BMAW01056026.1:592471-614136 GCA_019974015.1 Nephila pilipes
TTTTTTTTTTTTTTTTTTTTTTTTTTTTTTTTTTTTTTTTTTTTTGTGTGTGTGTGTGTGTGTATTTATATAGCTTCATCACTTCAATATACGCTGAAAATTAAATCCAAGGCTCTTTTTTTATCACTTTAAATTAAGTTTTTTTTTTTATTTCAAGCTGATTTTGTCTCGCATCTCGTATTCTATTAAGAACAATTTAATCAAAAACACACTGCGATTTCGATTGCATTACTACAACTCATTTAAGTACTTGTGGTTATTAGTAAAATAAGAAATAACTATGTTCGCATCTAGTTATCTAAAAATTATTTAGAATAACATTTAACAAATGAGGTCCCCATCTGTCCGTAAGCTTCATTATGATACACAGATTAACACACAATTGTTAAAACTGGAATATTTTAGAACATAATTATCCAAGAAATACCCAAATTCTGAAATATTTATTGCTCTTATCGATATATTGGAAAGATGCTTAGAGTTTGACAGCAATAAATAACAGACTATATCAAGTAGCATTCGGAGACTCATAGCTTCATAAGCAGGTGCGCAAAAATAAAGGACTAGACGGTTCTTTCAATATAATGTTCGAGCCTTCTAAAGATTTTCAAATCAACACAAATGATACCATAAGATCCCCAAGACGTTAGCACATGAGTAATACAAGCTGAAATTACGAAAAAAATGGATCAAATGAACTTTATTGACAAAGTTGCAGGAAAATGTATTGAAAAGTAGCACAGTGCGATTGAAGGTAGAAATATCGATATGACAGGTGTCCAGCCAGAAATGTCTAGATTTTAGTAGGGAAGATAATCTTGCCTGACAATTATGCAGGTTTCACATAGTTTGGCAATGCTGAGTATGATGTTCTCAATGAGTTGTTGAAATATTGTAGTCCATTAGTCTTGTACCACCGATTTGAGCTTCGGAATCGTTACTGGGGTTACGTTACATGCTGCCAAGCGTCTCTCATTTAAGTTATATTCATGCTCGATGGGATTTAGAAGAGGAGATCTTACATGCTAATCCCTGATTTCAATATCTTCTCTGTCGAACAGCGTTTCGACAGCTATTGTGCAATGGGTAGGTGTATTGTTGTCCATGAAAAGGAGCTGCTGATCCATAATGCCTTTAAAAAGACGTACAAACGGAAGGACAATACCATTGTAATAGCGGGCTTCGGTGACTGCATCTTCTTCGAAGATGCAAAAGTCGTAATGGCAACCGAGCATGATGCCTCTTTAAACGAAAATACCTCGATCTCCAAACCAGTCTCCTACGAAAATGTTGGAGGGGATATTAAGGATACCCCGCTTTAGCCAGATGTTTATATGTTTCCAGAATAATTAACTCGAATCCAACTCTCATTCAGACTCAACCAACTCTCTTCCGTAAAGAGTACTTGACCTCTTTGATCAACTGTCCAATGGTGGTGTTCCCAGCCTCAGAAAATATCTTCTCCAATGACCAGACATTGAAAGTATACACTGCACAGGTTGTCATATAAACATACCACTACAGAGCAGCCTCCAGTCCACGCACGGTAAAGCGTCAAATCGGTTGTAAATCGCCAGTGCCGTGCATGTAGCGATTTCTTTCGCTATCTGACACCTGATCTTCTTGTCCTGTAGGGAAATATACCGATGGTCCAAGGACGTGGTTATTTGAGGATGACCACTGCTGAACCGTCAGACCGTTGATCCTGTAGTTTGAAGTTCTCATCAAAGTCGTGAAGCGATGGTGTAAGCAATCCCGAACTCCGTCACCATACTTGTCACACTTCAACCTTCCTTTATCTTTCCAATGATTCAACTTCGGGTAAAATCATCCAGATGTCTGACATATTGACTGATTAGCATTTCATACAGAGGCAGCAACTCGAAGTCATTTAAACTGATATACGCTGAGCGATCGCTTTTCTAGAAATGCTGATCTTACACAACAGGCGTGCTTTATCCCGTTTGACACTCCCGCATTACTTCTAGCTACGTATTTGTTCGTGTGTTACCATACCTCACTCTAGTTAATTGCCTCATTAGTTTTTCACTCTATTCTGCCACTTTTCGATGTTATATGCTATTTTTTCAACTTCATTCTTTATTTTTGCCCAGTGTATTTTGAGTTGCATTTATAAATTGAAAAAAAAAATGAATTTTTGTGGCCTCGTGTTTGTATGCAATAGCCTAACCCCTTTGAAACTAGACCAAGTCTTTTGATACGAATAGACTCTTTAAGTTATTCATAACATTCATTTCAGAGTTTGAAAATCTTTTAACTTAAAAAATTCTGCTATCATTTCTTTTTTTAAATTATTTGCTATGTCTATCCACCTATTTAAAATAATGCAAAATGTGTATGCGTTAATTCTTCGAGATTGATTGAATAATTTAAGAACTCTAAAAGCTATGAAACCCTATTGACATTTATTAGCAATGATATGAATATTGATGGTTCGTGATGTATATTTTCGACCCTGTTGAACGGGAGAAAGTTAACCTTGGAGTGCCGGCGATGTTTTAAACTCTGGACCATTGGTTCGAAAAAAATTAGGCCATTGGCCTTCTGTTGCGCTCTTCCAAAATAGGATAAAATAGACATATTATTTGGGGTAGTAATTAAGGAGTTTTAATTTCTGTAATTTTTATTGAAGAGAACCGCTGCATTATAATAAACATGCATTAATGGAATAAAATAAGGATCCTCACTTCTTGACCTACCCATTTATATTGAGCAAATGTATTGAAGCTTTTCTTGTGTAATGCTAAGGAATAAACCCCACAAGCAGAAAACCTTTTTTTTTCACATAGAACAGCCTTCCTATAGTAATATTACGAGTTCATTCCTACTGTATTATCCTTTATTTTCCTGCTTGACTCCTTTCTGTCTAAATCAATCTGATATTTTGTACGAAAAAAAATAACATACTTCGTTACTTTTATCATTATATTAATTTATTTTAATGAACATCCTTTTGTCGCGGCAGATAAGCTGTATAGCGGGACTTTTGAGTGTTAATATTTTGAGTGTTAAATCTGTATTGGTCGCAATATTCTAAGATGTCGTATATAGAGCAATACAGGAAAAAAACTAAGACGAATGATTTAAATATTTTTCGAATACAGGAGGAAATAGTTGAGCGTGATTTAGCATTTTTATTAAGATACTTACAAAAGTATTTTATAGGTTAGAAAGTCGATTATGTTAAAGTTTAACGTTATTTGATGTGACATTATTTAGTGGATTTCACACTGTTTTTTTTATCCTGCAAATCATGCATGCGTAAATATGTTATAAATAAACTACAGTTGCTATGGATGACGTTACTAAGAGGAGAAAAAGGCTAATTCAGATATAGAATATTTCTTTGAAGATTATTGTAGTTTGTGGCTTACCCAAGTAATTATTTCGCTGCGCTTTAATAACATAAATGGATACTTTTCATCATATTTATATAAGTAATTTCATTATTTTGTGGTTTTTATTATTCAAATAATCAGAGCTTGGATTTCTTAATAGGAAAATATCCCTTATAATATGTTTTAATTTCTTTAAAACGAATATTGTGTCTATGTGTGAGTTAGGTAGGTCTTTCATGCATTATTTCAACACCCTCGAAGGAAAAAATTTCTCTAGGTTTTGTATTATATAAATTTGTGTAGTGTATTTTGCCACTTTTTTTTCAGGTAATAACTTATTTTTTTCAGGTATAGATATTTCACGAAAAGATTAAGATATATATATATTAAAATAAAAGAACATTCAATACTATGTCTTACAAAATATTTTTTAGTTATAGCTGCATAACTACGTATTACAATTTGCTAATCCGTATTTTTTTTTTTTTTTTGAAGTGTTTGTTGTAAGTTACCTTGAAAAATTTTTTATATCACACATATATAAAAATATAAGAAGAAATGCAAAATAATTTAAGATTTTTTACACCTAAGCAACATCATAAGCTACTTTAATTATACATTTAAGTTTAGTCTCTTTACATGGTTTTGGCACCTTATTTGACATTTAGAGTTGGTTGATTTTTTATTGAGCGGTATATTCCATACTTCTTTTGAAAAAGAACCGTCGGAAAACAATCTTGAACTCTAGAACTACCATTATTCTAAAGACCAGCTGTTGTACATTTAAGAAAATTTGAAGAAATGTATATAAGACCAATATGAGGGTCGATTAATTAGTCAAAAACAAATTATTTTAGGTAGGGTTTTTTAGCGTTTCTCAGCATAGTCTCTTTTTAGCTGTATACACTTTTCCAATCATTTCTGCAACTTTTAACAGCCATTTAAAAAGTAAGATTT
The DNA here is from genome assembly GCA_019974015.1 of Nephila pilipes. Taxonomy (NCBI): domain Eukaryota; kingdom Metazoa; phylum Arthropoda; class Arachnida; order Araneae; family Nephilidae; genus Nephila; species Nephila pilipes. The sequence continues at coordinate 596,788 of BMAW01056026.1, forward strand.
TAGAAGGTCCTCAAAATAGGCATCCGTTTGGACGTTGTTCGACTTGAACCATTTTGTCCATTGAAAGATTTTTCCCAGTTTAATCTTAAAAGAAAATACTTCACAAAGTGCCAAATTTGGTGGATACGTTGGGTATTGTAATAATTTAGGCCACTGAAACTCCACAAGTGTGCGCCTGTGCATTGTCTTGATGGAAGACGATCGTTTTCTTTTTCAAATGAAGACATTTTTTTTTTATTTCTCTGTTCACCCTGTTCAATAATGACGTATAATACGAGATTAGTTCAAAATATAATTTCATTTCACGGTAGACGGAATAAAAAAAGGTAAATTGTTGTAACCTTTTTGTCGTGCAATCTGTTTTATGAAGCCGACAAAAGTTTGACAATGATTCATAAGTTTGTTTTGATTGGATATTTATTTCTTGTCAAATTAAAATTTGATTCGTTCCGCATCGAGTTGTTAAAGTCATTTTGCGTGGAGTTTTCACCTTCGGTGGGACCTTGATATAACATTATTTACCGAAACTCAAACAAAAATAGAAAAAGAAAAAAAAAGTTGGGTTACTTCCGGTGAACCTTTTCCAAAAAAGTCGAAGTTGGTCTTATCTGTCGGAAAAGTTATGAGGAAGAATTTTCGAGAAAGGAAAGGCGTTATCACGAATACGAGTAATTGTGACTATGACATCTGTCTATTGAGTAATGATGTTTACTAAAAACAAGTAATTTTTCATTTTACGAGGGCCATCTCTTGAAATTTCTAAGGCCTTATTGATCCGCCGCCTCCTTCTCTAGTTGTTGTTCTTCCTTTGCCTAAGTAAATAATATAGATAATTTTGTGTGCATCCTAAAAGACCATGGGTATCATCTCGCAAGCCAACTTCACCGTCTTTGCTTTCTTCAGACCCCGTTTGCCTTCAAAATCCAATGTTTAGACTGCTTCTTGATATCTGGAGTGTTTTTTTCACCAGAGCTACGATGAAAAAGCGCCAAAACAGCTTCAAAGTTGAGCACAAGATTGCGTTTTTTTTCACTTAAACCGAGGGTGGCATCCATATTACTGAGACTTTTTTATGCAAAACTGAAAACACTGTACCTAGTGATATGCAAGTGGCTTCAATTAGTTTTCGCACTTTTACTCATCAATTACTCAGAAACATATCCAGAAATTCTTCAATCATTCCACGAGTAGTGCCCCTAGACACCCACAATAGCGCTTACTTTTTTTGAAATGTTTAATGTACATTCATGTTTAAAACCATTTACCAAATTATAAACAGTTGCAAATACGGTGGAAAATGTGCCATGAACTTCATCCAACTCAGCTTTGATTTATTTCAATGTTAATTATTTTAAATATAAGTTTTTATCACCACTTGAAATTACCTTTCCTCCATTTTTCTGAATAAACATAAGTTTGAAATCCCCTCGACAATAAAAATGAAACCATGCCATGGAGTTAACTGAGGTATAGGGTTTTACCTAGTGAATCATGTCTTACTAAAAGCAAACCGTTTTCCATGCTAAGATTGCCATCTCTTGGATTTTCTAAGGCCAAATACACGATCCTTGTATTATAATATAACACAATAACTGCATTTCGAACTTGTACCATTATTAATTTCTTTTAAAAAAAAAATATGAAAATCACATGGTATCATTGATTAAAATTTTATGATTTGGACGGAAATTAATTACTTTTTCACAAGGTAAAATATTCATAAATATGTATTCAAGTAGTATTGAATACTTCAAGTTAATAAAATTACCTTACATATACATATATACAAAGATAATATAATTTGTACGAAGAAAAAAAAAGCTCAATTGGGTTATAGGAACATAAAATCAGAATTTTATTTAAAAGTGAATGCCTTTTATAGCGTTTTTTGTTCATGTGGAAATAGCTACCTATTTATTCTTACTATTCTCAATTTATTTACTTTTATTTAATCTTATATATGCTATCCCTTAAACGCCAACTAATCTGATGAACTCTTACCGTTCAAATAAACCTAAATACTGTTTTAAAACAGGATATTTTTTTAAAGAAATACAATAGTACCTCACTCGCCGGGACACCCGCTGGACCACATATTTGTCTCAGAAATCAAGGTGTCTCTTAGTAAGAGGTAGACACATATACCATTCAAACGGCCTCAACCAACAGAATTGTGCCTTAAATAGAGGTCTGCTTTTCTCGGAGTGTATTTTACAAGACGTATTTCTGTATTTGTAAAAAAAATTAACAAAAGTAATATTCAGAAAATAAAACAAGAAACTTATCTTATTGTTTTATGACCAGATAAATTTGCAAATAAGAATGAAATGTTTACAATTTTGTTCCAGTTATATGCATTTTTGACTTGTTTGTTTTGTAAATTCCATTTCCTTCACACAGTGTATTTCCCATTTATTCTTTTCATTCTAGCTCCAAATATATACTCGCAATATACATGTAAATTGAATTTTTATTTATTTTTGCATATAAAAAAATTATCGGAAAGGATACACAATTACTGGAGCAGAGTAATTACCTTATTATCTTATAGCAGCATAAATTTATTAAAACAAAATAAAATCCTAATTTGTTTGAGCTATTTACATTTTTTTCATTGAAAATGGTTTGAATTCATTGAAATTGTTGAAAATTTTACTGAACTAATGCGTTTTAGCAATTTTAATTCATTTTTCAATGCACAATACACATTTCAAGCGGATTCGGGGTTTTCATTTAGCCTTGATGCTAGTAAAGACCCATTTTGTGGTGGGGCTGATAAAGATTAAATCTGTCGAGGCTCAAAGTCCTCCGTTAGGTGCGGTATGGTAGTAGGAAAGGGGGTGTCAGTTCACAGGTTTTATCCTCGTTATTTGACTGATATTGGAAATTAAATGGTCCTTCACCAATAGCCCTCGTGTTGCTTCGAATACGAAGTTTATGAAAACAAGCAATCACCCGTGAAACTGTTTCTCTCATTCAGTGTAAATTTTCCCATTAATGTACACAATCTACATTTGAATAAATTTTATTTTTGTAAATGAAAAATATCGAAAAGAATATACGGAAAATAAAACATAATAATTATCCATTGTTTTATGGAAACATAAATTTCAATGTATAAAAAATACACACTTTTTTCCAAGCTTTGTGTATTTTTCATACACATGTTTCGTGAATACTGTTTCTTACATGCAGTATAATTTTTCCCATTTCTTCCACATTCTATCTCCCAATTCATGCACACAATCTACATGTCAATGGAATTTTTATTCAAATACTTGAGACGAAACTCGGGCATCTTCTAGACAGCTTGTCACGAACACGAAATAATCAATTTCCTTTTCACTTCTGGAGCCCACATCGTATAAGGATTATGATTTCATACACAAATATTTGCTCAAAATACTTCCCTACACCAAATCCAAAGATGCGGGCCTATCTTTACAAAGACTGGCGGTGCCTTCAAGCTTATAATTGCGTCCGTGCGATTTCTCATTTTACGGGAAACTTAAACGTTGAGCGGCAATCTGCTGTCCCACAATCCACTGCGCCCTCTTTTTGAAAGAAGGGGGGGAGGGGGTCTCTTACCAGACAGCAACCGGCGTTTTCCCGGAGAACTGGAGAAGAATCCGGCCAGAGAGGGTGTGTGATTTCTCCAGTCCGTTTTGAGCCGGCAACGTGTGTGGTAGCTGAATTTCTTCAGTGATATTTACGGCGTCGGTGATTGGCACGCATTTTTGTGCCCTGAAAATTTTTACGGAGCTTCCGTCTCAGAAGCTTCTTCTTGATTTAATCATTTGCTGTTTAACTGAACTGGGAAATTAATTTAATTATATTACTTATATTTTGTTTCGAACAAATTTGAAAATAATCACATTCGCTAAAGAACACTATAAAATATCAATTATTTAAAATTGTTAATAACTTTTATATTATACAATATTTTCAAAGTCATTTAAGTATCAATTCCTATCAGCCAAAAGAAACTATAGTTTGTATTATGGTTATGATCTAATTGATGATTGCATATCTCTAATAAACTTACAGATATTGGTATTGTGAAATTTAAATAAGATAATACACTCTCTAGAAACTTATATGATATTTGAAGTTAATTACAAACAATAATGACTGCTACCATGAACTTCATTGTGATATTTTATGGACTACTCATCATTTGGACAAATCAAGGTATGCGCTTTATATATCACTTTTTATTGAACATTATTACTTTTTTCATTTTCTTTGATTGAGAAATATTCATTTAGGTTGGGATATTTCTTAACAAAATCATTATTTTTTCTAAAGAAAATAATTAAAATATGTTCTGAATATCATCGAGAATTTTCGAAAATTTCATATTTTGCGATTTACATTTTTTTGAAGGAAAGTTATTCGAACTTGTTATTTGAAGCTAAAACTAGTTTCTCTAAGCAAATTCCTTTTAAACGTTTATTTTACAGTTTACTGAAAGAAAATTATTTGGTTTTGTTTGGAAAGATAACTCTTGCTTAAATTAATAAATTATTAATAAATTTACTTATATGGAGTTGTATATATTTCTAAAAATCATATTTTACAACTGACACGCGTAATTAAACTAACTTCGCTTAAACGTGTTATTAGAATTAAGAGAGAAGCAATTGAATTGCAGTATTTATTTGAGCATGTTTATCTATGTTTTTAAATAGCATTTATAAATTCATATCTCTAATAAATTACAAGCGCTTAGAAAATATAATGAAAAAATTCAATTGCTTCGAAAGAGAAACTTGCTCAAAAATTGTGAGCTTTAGCTAAATACAAATAAATAACATAACGTTTCAGGTTTATTTTCTGAAACGTATAAAATAATACTAACTTTATTTTGAAAATTTTATTGATAACTATAATTTTACATCTAATAATAATTTTTTTGTTTCTCGTTATATTTTAAATAAAAGAATGCTGGGAATAAACCTCATAAATAAGAAAATAATAGAATAAAAATATAGTTACGCATAAATTAAAAAAATTTTACCAAACAGCAATTCAATATCACTTCCTAATGGATATAAACTGAAATTAATTTTTAAGTCAATTGTTAAGATCAACATATATAATTCTATGAAAAGGAGTTTTAAATCTAGTTTATTCTTAAAGATTTTTTTAATTTGAGCATGTAGTGTAATAAACACAAGAAATTGAAAATACTTGTGGTATTGTAAATTGTTACAAAATTGACTTTTTCTTTTAATTTTCACCGTCGTTTCATAATATCCGTTATTGAAAATGTACTTTTAAGAAATATACTAAAATTTGTAACGGAAAATAAAATGTACATGTTATACACTATAAATGTGTTTACCAATAGTGTTATGTAAGAAAATCATATGTTTTACTTACACGTAAACAAAATAACTAACGAAAAACGGGATAAATGTATTCATTTTTATTATTTCTACCCATTACAATAACAAAGAAATACAGAAAATCATATATCTATTAACGAATAGTCCACTCAATTTATTATATACTCCGTATTCTAAGCGCCAAGTAATTTACTGAGCGATATGAGAATATTTGTCAAATGTAATCGAATTCCCGAGCAGCAACCGTGTACCAGGAGTTTCGGCAGATAACCGGCGATGCTCATGTTAGTTGAGGGTTCGAGTCCTGGGAAAGCCAAATTCCGTTTAAAGTGCAAGTGTACTATAAGTCTAATTTAATTATATATTCATTCAAGATGTTAGGAAGTTGATAAAGAAAGGGTTGTACCATGTCATTGTTCAACAAAAAATCATCTACAAAATTCTCCAAGGAGTTCGTTGTGTCAAATCACTTGTCAAATTCCAGAAAGAAATGAATTTGAACGGATATGCTTGCTCATTTTTGAAGGCGCACTAAGATGGACTTTTCCAATTTTATACATGAGCTATAATATTAGCAGTCGTCGTGGCCATCGCTGATTAACCGCTGTATTATTGATTTCACGTGGTAAAAAATCAAACGAACATAAATAAAGGTTTTAGTAAGCAAATTTAAGTAAATGATGCCGTTACTAACGGGCTAAAGTTGTTGTTCCTAAGTTAACCTCAAAATTATAGATAAAAATGCGTGTTGACAACAGAACACGCAATAATAAAATATTTGAACTTTCAGATGAAACCAGCATTCGAAATGAGTTTAGTTCGAAATATGCAACGGATAACAGGCAGCAAATAATTCTCAATCCTGACTGGCAAATACGTATTCGAAAATTTACTAAGAAAATGACCAGACATAAAGTTTTCTTCAATATTACCTTCAAAACTGCTATAAACTACAGCATAAATTATTCAAGTTAGTAGCCAGTTGAAGAGAATCTTCCTTCTTTACCACTTAAAACATATGTCGGAGTAATACTGTTGATTGCAAAACTTGAGATATTAAGACATTCAACTTAATTTATTATCGACATAAATAATGGGAATTTTTAAGTTATGCCTAGGTATAAATATTTTAAATATCTACTTTTGTCTTTGTGCCATCAATTAAAATGCATAAAATAAGGATACAACTCTTTAACATCTGAGACACAAATAAAACAGGAATGTTTTCATAAGAATGATTTTGCATAAGCATTATTTAAAAGAAATGGACATTATTTGCCTTTTCTATCTTGGTTATAAATATTTAATTAATCTCTTAAGTTACACACACACATATATATATATATATATATATATATATATATATATATATATAACTATCAGTGGCGTTTCAGTGGCGCACATGGAAAGATCCGAGAGTTCGTAGACCCCGTAACAAAAAACGTTTCCCCCGAGAAAGAAAATATAATAAAAATTTAAATATGAATTGTCGATTTTAATAAGCAATAAATTAAAAAATAAGGTATTTCATTTATGTTTCTAGACTATTATGAATACAGTGAATATTGAAAAAAATAATAATTAAATAATATCAAGGGAATAATCTTCAAAATCTAAATTTAGAAACTTTTATCTGAGAAAAAAACAAAACAAAACAAAAATAAGAATGCTCATTATTTCTTATTAATCTACTTTACCAGCTAAGCTTCTTAATTATTTCCAATCACAGATTAAATATAGGACTGTCTTTTCTGGATCCTTAATCTTCTACAGTAGTACAAGGGTGAATATTATTTATTTGTGCTATAAATTTATATTACACTTACACGCAATATGTCGGAATAAATGGTAAATTTTAATTATCATGTATTCATACATATATATTATCATCATTTATATATATGTATGAATATATATAATAGAAATTTATGATCATGAATATTTACTAAGTAAAATATATTTTAAACACAAGGTATTACTTTTAGTAAGTGTAATACGTAATTGTGAATATATGTGTTTTTGGACATTAGCTATATTTACTGAGTGGGAATGTTTGATTGCATAAAGTTTATTTAATCTCGTATTTTTGTTTAAAAGCGGAAACAGTATTTTATACATAAATATAGTTTAATTTTTCTCCTTTTACTTACTTCTTTGATTTATCTTTTTTAATTGATTCTTATATCATCTTTATAATAATTAAATATTTACCGATCATGTTATAACTGAAAAATATGTATTTAATTATACGCACACACACACACACACATATATATATATATATATATAATTGATGTTAATTGTTTTTGACAATTTTATAATATTTAAGTACGACTATTGTTTCCATTATGAATTTATTTTAAATTTTAAAACATTAAATTAATGCAAACATAGCTGATGTCAAAATTAAACTGTATACCTGTGTACAAATACACAGTATATTTTCCTAAAAATAATTTAGGATATTTTTCTCAGTACTGATTTTTAGATTTTTTGTGAGAAAAGAATTCATGATTTCAGTTTCTTCTGTTTCCTTAATTATGAAATTTGTCTTAAAAATAATATATAGGTAGAAAGAAATGTAGTGTTTCATTTTAGATTTAACAGATTCCTGTTATCAACAGTGTTGAGTGAAAAACTGCAGAATCAGAGGGTATATACAAAGAATGAAATTACTTGTGTGCATGATAAAATAGAAATTAATTTCTATGATTAATTGAGAACTGCGTGAAATTTCAAATATATAATCCCTACCAAATATATGTTTCTGATTTTAAGTGTTCTATCACACAAATCATGTTAAACTTTTTAATTCTCAAAATAAATGAAAATGCATTAAATGCATTAAATGCCTACAATTGTTTATACAGTCTATGGTACCTGAGTGGTCATGGTCGCAAATTTGTCGTCAGCCTTCCTTTATCGAGTTGTGGGTTCGAATACTAGAGCCACTAAAAACCGCTGAAATTCGGTGTATTGGGTTGTTGCTCAAGTGCCGTCTTCGTCACTTGACCGAGGCTCAATGTTTCAAAGTTCATTCATAATATTCCACGTGTCGCTCTTAAGTATCAGTCACGTTAATAGGAAATAAATCGATTGAAAATAATTTCATGTTTTTTTTGAATATGAAAAAATGCACCAATAAAATATTTTCTGAATAAAAAAAAATTTCAAATTTTAGTGTAAGGTAAGATATGAATGTTTTTGATATATTCTTGAAGATCTGTACGACAAAATCTAATCCATGTATTTTTGTACCATACATGTATCATTCTACTCCTAAAAGTGAATAGTTTTCACAATTGATTATAAAAATAATATAGACGGTGAAACGTACCATCTGATTTTATTTCTTCAGAAATGTAAGGTTTAGTCCAAATATAAATAATGTTTGCCCCCCTAAAATGTTAAATGACTTTGGGACTCGTTCAAAAAGAAGAAATAAAATGGAGAGGGAACAAACTGTATATCACCCATACAAACAATCTCATTGAATATATTTGGTAGAATCCCTCGCAAGCGTAAGAAAAAGACTGTTCCAGAGGAGTTATCATGCCGTACACAAATAACTTTTCCACTGACTGAAATATATAAATATCATTTATACGTATTGTAGTTTTCTTAACATGATTTGCGCATACTCTGAAATACGTAATTTATTATTCTTTATAAGGAAAACGGTACTTACGTGTTGAAAATGTAGCTAAAAGCTTACATTTAATTTACAAAAACACCAATAAATGAAGGACTTTCGGCGTAGGTACGAACAATAAGAAAGTGTCAAATTAATTTACTGATTACAAAGAAAAGGCATTTCCTTTTACTGTCGCTAAAGCCTAACATGGGACATATCCAGCCCTTCTTTTGTAGCTTCAATGCTATTCAGTTTCAAAGATTTAAGTCCTAGTATATGCAAAGTGGTTGGAATATATTCTTCCTGGTGCATGTTTAGTATATAAAGGGTATTTGAAAATTAATTGCAATGAATATTTTGACGATCAATGGACAGAAATATGTTGATATTTGATCGTATTTTTGCAGTTTTTCTTATCAATATTCCCGTTCACACTTCCAGTAATGGAGTTATTTAATTTCGCAAACCTAGCAGATTTCTATCGAACAATAACTAAAAGAAAAATTTTATATTAAAATTATATATATGTATATATATGTATATACATATATATGTATATATATATATATATACAAATTTAAATTATTTACAGAAATCCAATAATTCATTCTTAAGATATTCTTAAAAATAATTTGCTCTTTAATGATTAAAAATGCAATAAGCATTACAAAAATTGAGATATACATGCAATTAATAATTATCATTAAATTACTCAATTAAATATAAGAATTAAAGTAAACGATGAAATATCAAAAAATGGACAATAGCAAACTTTTTTGATATTAAAATTAAAGGAAACGATAAATTATTAAATTGAATATTACATCAATGGCATGTAATTATAATTAAAGTAAATTATAAATTATTCAGTAGACTATAAATTACCATTCATGTAATTACAATTACAGTAAACGCTAATTTATTAAATTGAATACATTTTAGCTAAATGTTTTTAAAATTAAAGCAAACGATTAATTATTAAATTGTATATATTTAAACTAAAGGTAATTAAAATTAAAGCAAACGATAAAAAATTGAAAACTGATCTTGTACGCTAAAATTGATCCACGTAAAACAGTAGCTCCTTGGGTGGTTAGTTATTTATTTAATTATGTTTCTCGTTTGTATTATTAGAATGATAGTAAAATCCACTATTTCATTAACCACATTTTTTATGATTATTCAGAGAAATTCACATTAATTTTAAAAAAAAAATACAAATAACGTTTTAGCTCGTTTTCGAATTTCGATTTATTCTCAGAATAATGCGAATATTTAACAACCCATAAAATATCTATAAAATTTTAGTTAATGTATTTAAAGAGAAAACATACTATTGATTATTCATATGTGTATATTTACAAATAAATATTTTTAAATCTTCGAAGTGAAATATAAAAAGAAAACTGAACAGCTCTTCATTTCGATAAGTGCGACATTTAATTCAAATTATTTGCTATATAAATTTTTAAAATCTGTTCATAAAAATGAAATTCTTTCGAAAGAATATTTAAGAGTAAAAATGGACTTTCATTTTGCATCTCCAGAGATGAAATATATTTAATAAATTCAAATATTTGCATTGGAAACCAAAGAGTAATAATCTGAAAGAAATATTTTATGTTTATCTATCTCGAAGGCTTAATACATTTAAATTGAAACGTTTTAAAAACTATTTGTTAGTTTTCGTTGAATGAAGTTAAACATTCCAGAACATTTTAAATAGAAATAGAAAAAGGTGCGTCTTAATATATTATTCGAGTTACAGGATTTAGCATCGCAAAATTATCGATTATATATGACTGTTATTTGTATTATTTGCATCAAACAATCTTTATGTTTGGGTTTCTTAAAAACTATACTCGTATTTTAATTTATTACTGCTAAATAAGTAGTATTAATTATTTTACCTTTTGGTTGAGAACACCCATAAGAATCATATTTAAAAGCATCTGTCTAACACTAAAAGGCAAAAATGTATGTTCATTTCATAATAATAATAAATATTACCTTAAACTCGCATGCAATTTTTTTTTATTAATGTCTCATATCGGAGCCTATAATTGAATGACATGGCATAATATCATAGCTTTAAATCTTTAGAAATATAATGTTTGATCTTTGAAATGAACAACATTTAATGAGGATAATATAATTCTTCTTGATAGATACAATAACACAGCATCATACAGTATAATTTTGTTGTGAAATGTGCTATATCTATAATTCAGCCCGACAAATATGTATATATTCAACACAGTCAAAACACCTTATAATTTTGAACCGCACTCAGATGACAAAGTTGACACTTGAACTGGAAGTCTTCTCTACACATACTCTACCCCATTATTTTATGAACATTTCATTTCAGCTTAGTTTTCATTAACCATAGTCAATACGCCTTATCATTTTAAACCGCAATCGAATGAGCGGTGGACACCTGACAAACTCCCTTCACATCAAAAAAAAAAATTAGGAGAAACATATACTCCTTTTCTGTAACAAGATAATATGGAGTGAAAATAATTCACGTTGGTGCAGTGATTTAATTAAACAAATGCTTTAATGCTCTTTAATTAAATATATCAATTAAACCCTTTGAAGGGCAGTATATAAAAACATTAAATGCTTGTTAAGTTTTATCACATACAAAATAATAATGTTGAAATGATTCATTATTAAGTTGTAAAATTATTTTTATATATTTTCTGTTTCTTAGGACATAGTGAATATTATACTAGTATACCACCCATGTAAGGCGTCTTGTGCTGTACGTTAAATGTTTCGCGATCCGTCGAAGAAATAACGAATAAATAAAAATTGTTTCATCTTATTTAATTTGTGAATACTATTTTTACAGAAAACTTCTATAAAGGTAAAAGATTCATAAAATTATATTGTTATTTCTGATATATCAATTAATGTATGTGTATTTTTATAGCTCTTAGAAAAATTATAAAGCTTCATTATCAACTTAAAGCGCAATACACTTCAGATACACATAAATTGTGCTTAAAATAAGGCATATTTCTAATTTCATGATTCCATTTTAAGTTTAAGTTTTAATAGAAATTTTAAGGGATATTTGAAATACAATATAAATAGTCAGGACCATGGGAACAAATAAATTAATATTCATAAGAACGCGAACTGTATGGCAAATAAAACAATATTATTACATGACAAATAAAACAATATATTATAAACATTTGAACCCCATGAAATAAATAATATAATAGATGAATTAGAGTTACGTGACAAGTAAAGAGATGTACGAAATTTGTTTCTCTATTGAGCAATTTTTTATTATATATAACATTTAAAATGTTATACTTATAGGTAATATTTAATATTTACAAATAAAATAAGTAATATTAAGCTTTACGGTTGATAGCGTAAGTGCAATGACTTAAACTATAAATTTTCAGAAGAATAGTGGTTAAGTTATGGAATTTTATGAATGGAAAATAGTAGAATAAGTTATATTATAAGTTTTATAGTGTATAAAACTTGGAAACGATATATATTAGACTTTGTACCGATAAACGTATTGTATTGTTAAACTATTTCAAATCAAATTTATGAATTTAATAATATTCATGTAAGCAGCAGTAAAACGATTCTAATTGAAAATTAACCAAAATATAGTGTCATTTGGGTGCCATCAATTGCATTTATTGTAGATATTTCTGACAATACCAAAACTGTTGAATAGGTTGTTATTTCATTTCGCCTTTAAACTATTCTATACTGAATCTCTCGTAAATTATGTATCATTACTGACAGCATTTGTGTTTTAGATAAAATGAGCAATTTTTGCGATCAGTGTCCTCCTGTGTTGGCTGCTATTAACGAAACCGTGCGTTAATCGTATCAATAATTTTAACACCTTAAGGTATCCGTACACCTTTAAAACGTTAATTTTGTCAAAATTTTCGAGTTTCTAATTTTAATGTCAGTTTAAATTTAAACATTTTTTTTTCTAATAGTGTTTAAAATTTGCTTATACTTTATTTAAAACTTAAGTTACATAGATTTGAATTTTAATCGGTAGCTAATTTTTAATTGCATTCGAAAATTTGTTTTTGTTTTTTCTTAAAATGAATTTTCTCGACATATTCACATACAGCAACATAGATATCAGAAAAAGTTAGGAACCAAATTACTTTAAATTTTGCAAGTATCTTCCGTATATAATTTTTTAGAACCCCTTCTACTTTCATGGTTATAAAATTGATACGTTTTTAGTAACAAAGATGTAAATCATGTATTGTTATAACTTTTTTTTTGATTTTTCATTGTTATTTGATTCGAAACACAGTAAAAATTGCAGTAATATGATTTTCATAATGAAAGTAGTATCATCCCCCAAAAATATGATGAATAAGATAAAATTCACAGAATAATGATTTTTTTGTTAACTTTTGAGTTATGAGCGTTATACTTATAGTCAATTTATGTACAATTCTCACTATATTTTCCATTCCCAAAACTGTTTTTGAATTAAAAGCAGATTATTAAATGTGTTTTTAATAGTTTTAGGTTATACGTTAGCATTAAAAAATATTTTGATAGCAAATATCAATGTATTTCAAAAAATTTTCTCCGAAGGTGTACAGATACCTTAAGTATCACATTGTTTGTAAGGATAATAATTAACTTGTTTTATTATGAAGCAACAGGTCCTAAGGATCTATAAAAATATAAAATATGCTTTCTTGCTAGGTTTGACAGGGAACCATCTTTAAACCCTGTTTAATAAAATAGTTGAGCCATTGAAGGGAAAAGGGATAGTATCATGGGGTGTATATGCAAATTAATCCAAATAATCATAATTTGTAAGACATCATCATCAAGAAGAAATTTTGAAAATCTGAAAGAGATCGATTAATGGTGCAGCTATTTGTGAGGTATCACTCGTGTTATGTACATCAAATTAAATTTTTATGATTACCTAGTATAAAGTCATTCAATATTACATTCTTACAAAGAAGTTTCATTTACCTAACATTCTGCATCACAATCTAAATGGAGTGAACTTCTTTTTGAATTATTAGGCAAACCGATGGCATATGATGTTCTTGGGCAATCCGGCTTATTTTCATTTATTACCTCATAATTTAAATTTGAATCATTAAACTTTGCAATACCTAAAGAACCTAGTTTCTCTCGGTGAATTATCTGTGTAATTTTTATCAGATGGTCCTTTATTGGAAAAAAACAGTCCACTCAATGTTCGGCACTGAAGTACAGGAATGGTTGTCATATTCATTGTGTCTGAAAATCCGATAACGTCCACGAAACAACGGGAAAATTCAAAAATTTATCCTTGGCCTGGTGAACCATTTTCATGAAACACTAGAGCGCCTTATGTGTTAACACAATATTTTATTGAATACATACTTATGTAGGTATTTTAAGAATTGAGTAATCGACCTGGGTAACGCGATCAGTCACAATTCACTATCGAAAGCAGTCTCCCTATTACACATGAAAAGTTTCAATCCATATTCGTAAATCGTAAAAATTGCATAGTAGGATTCATGTCGCCTGCAGACCTACAAGAGACTAAACTCGGAACAGTTCATAATTTGAACATGGCGTGTAGTTATAATGAGAAAAATGAACACCAAACTGACTATCTTTCGCATAAGACACAAGAGAGTAATTCGGAAAATAGTCATTTTTGATGACGGCTGAAACAAGTAAATGTTAACATTGTGTTTCGCTTTCTGCGAAATGGGGGGAAATTATTCGATACTGATTATTAGGCCAAGTTTTATTTGATATGGCAGTCATTTTCTGCCAAAATTAACTTCATTACTGACGTCTTGAGTCTTCGTCGTCATTCTGTTTCCAGTTGCCGCAATTGATGAGATATGCATTCATTATTATTCGCAAGAAATGAAGTAAAAATAAAAACAATGGGCTTCTTCCAAATAATCGTTTCCAAAGGAAGCGAAAATCGTCTCCTTTGCAGGAAAAGTTGTTGCATAGAGTTTTTGGTATGAGAAGGGCGTCATATTCATTGACTCCTTAGGAAAAGGAAAGAAAATGATCAAATGACGATATTACAGGGAATAATCTAATTTCTATTTCCTAATCTTAACACGAGTAATTTTTAGCCAACCTCGTACTATTCTTCAACAAATATCTCAAAATTCAGCTTAATATATTAACTGTTGTCCAGTGATTTATCAACATTATTTCAATTTCTTTCTATTACCTGTTTTGGTAGGAGAAAACTCCACGATAGCTTGATTGTATTTTTGTTTAAAATGATCTTACAATGTTTTAGATTTTATTTTTTAAATTGCAAATTGTGTTTTATCCTTTATTATTGGCCTGTTTCTTTTTGTTCATTCTATCATATTTTAATTCTCTATTTACTTCATTAATTCCTTATTGTCACTCAATCACTTACTTATTGTAACACACAAACATTGCCTTCTGTTATCTCAACCAGTATACAAACCTGTTTGTGATGATAACATTCTTCGTAATATAGTAATGAATTTTATTCAAATTATTGTCGTTCTGAAGCAACGGAATGTATTCTTTACAATAGTATAGAATTTTAAGCCCATTTTATTACTGAATATTTTTTTCATTTATTTGTTTTCTTCCTTTACCTAGTGTTGTTTAGTTACATCGAATTGAGCAAATAATTCAACATGTAACATTCGTTTCAATTTTTCAAATTTCTCTCAATGACGCGGAGATCAATCCTATAAGCAATTATATTTTTGTGGGATTTTTCTGATTTTTGTAGATTTAAGAAAATGAAATGGACAAAAATAAAATTAGTAAGTAATTTTTTTAATGAAAGGATAATTGTTGCGAATTATATCTGTGTAGAATTGTGCAATTAAGAATTCTAATAATTGCAATTCCTGGACCAATAATTACATTTGATGTATTATTGCTGATTCTAACTTTCATCAACTAAGGAATTGAAAAAGATTATTGACCATTCTACAATCTCTTTTTGTAAGTCAAATATCTCATACCAAGAAATATAGCTGTATTTTATTTTTTAATCTCATTTTATTTTTTTGCAGCTGCCTAGTACATTACTCAAGGTTGAAGTGAAATAGAGATATAATATCATAGCACGAACTATTGGTGCTCTTCCAATATTGCTTTACCAGAATGTTTCTTCTCCAGCAACTAACATTTTTCTAAGAAATTTTTGATTAACATCCAGCAATATCTGGAAGAAAACTATAAATATTATAAATTAGAGTGTTTTCGAACGCTTAAATATTAAAGTATAATTAGACAGATAATGATACTTTTTCAAACATATTTCAGTAGCATATATATATATATATGTGTGTGTGTGTTTGTGTGTGTGTGTGTAAAAACTATTCCAAACAGACGAATCTTTTGGTTTTTAACAACTCTTTTGGTATGGTCATGTTCGTGGACTCGCTGACGGCGATTTTCATCAAGTCGGAGTTGTAAGCCTAGATGCTACTAAACGCCCACCTTTTAAGAAAGGCAAGTGCAAAATTAAATCTGTCATGTCTCAAAGTTCTCCTGTTGGAGTGGTAGAGAAGTTAAGAGAAAGAAGTGCAACTCAGGTGCCGTGCTCGTAACTTAACCGAGGCTCATAATTAGGAGATTTATAGCCAATAGTCATCGTGTTGTTTCTCATTGCTACATTGATGAACCTTCGCATCACATCAAATTAACACACAAACATATACATATATATATATCACATATACTGCTTTGTCTATATCATTTTAAGAATACTACCATGAAGAAGGTCATAAGTTTTAATGCCTGTAATAATTTATCAAGGACATTCAACTATAATTTATTTTTAATTTTATTTTTTTTCGAAATATTTTTTATACTTCTATATATCCAATGGATAATTGGTCTCGATAGCCGAGTAGTTGTGGTTGTATTCTTACAAAGTTTTTATGTATTTCAAATGAAGTGTATCTGTGTATGTATCAGTGTGTCATAAAATTTTCGATCGTTAATTTAACCAACTTCCCATTAAGCTAGAGCTCTGAAACTTTGGGAATCGTTTTTACTCTCTTAACAATGCAATATTTAGACATTTGTGACAAGTTTTAACTAATATTTGAATATTTATTTTTAATAATGCAGATTAGTCCAACCACTTGGCGCGATTTCAAAAATTGCCACACTTAGTGATTTTTTTAGACTTAACGTTAATTCGCGAAGAGTACCAGGGTAGCTACATTTTGCAAAATATCGTCAAATAATTCTTGTCGCCAAAGGTAGTTGAGCTAAACTGCATTCCAACCATTTCATTTACCGGATGAATTAATTAATTTTAGTTAGTTTTAACGTTTTTACGTATTTAACTTGTTGTGTATCTGA
>BMAW01056026.1:614146-684249 GCA_019974015.1 Nephila pilipes
TTCCCATCAACCTAGACCTCTGAAACTTTCGGAATCGTTTTTACTCTCTTAACAATGCAATATTTAGACATTTGTGACAAGTTTTAACTAGTATTTCAATAGTTCTTTTTAATAAACTTTTCCACCATATAAAAGCGCTGGTTTTTATCTCGAATTTTTTTCTGTCTATTCATGGGTTTGAGCCCTGATGCCACAAATAATCTGTCGTAATCGACGCACTTCAATTCTGTAGAGTTTCCACATCCCAACTTTATCCGAGAAGCGGAAATTTGGAGAGGGAGTTGCCAATCCATAGGTCGTCCTCTTCACTTTACTGAGACTGAGATCTTTTGCCAATAGCTCTATACAGTAGCTTTTATGAGTGATTTTAACAAACAACCAATAATTGTGTTAAATTTATTTCTATGGATTTCGAATTGATATATTTCGCTCATTTCTATATATTTAACTAATTATCGGAACATATATCTTTAAAATTTTTACTTCGAAATTTATTTCTTACTTTTTAGTTCGCAAAGATTTTAATTGCAACAAGTAAAGAAAAAAAAAATTAAAACCCTTCAAAAGCCTTATAAGAACGTTTAAACGTTCTTATTAAGCTTGGAGTGAAATATGGCACTCAATTTTCTTGAGGAATCAGGGGTTTAGAACGTAGGCACGTATGTCACTTTTTTGTTAGTTTAAGTTTTAAATTTCTCAATTATCAGAA
The DNA here is from genome assembly GCA_019974015.1 of Nephila pilipes. Classification (NCBI taxonomy): domain Eukaryota; kingdom Metazoa; phylum Arthropoda; class Arachnida; order Araneae; family Nephilidae; genus Nephila; species Nephila pilipes. The sequence goes on from BMAW01056026.1 coordinate 614,856, forward strand.
AATCATTCACTATATTTAAACTTACATAAAATATGTATTTCAAAAAACGAAATTTCCTTTTCGAACAACAGTTTAAGATTTTAATTTTTTTCACAATATTTAGTGTCTTAAAGTCTCTACAACTACTACTGATGTTAATAATTTTGTGCAATTTTTTAAAAGTAAAATGTAAAAGTACTTCTCACAATTCGGAAGATGGGTTATTTTGTTTCAGTCTTATTTATATTTTTATAATTATTTTCTCACAGACAACATGAAGAACAATAAAACACCACTATATCTAAATTTATGAATTAAAAAAAATAAAACCTCATAATTGGAATCCTTTTTCCATGCAGAGGAATATATAAGAGGAATATTCTTACAATTATTTTATCCCAGACATCATGAAAAACAATAAAACACCTTTATATCTAAATGTATGGATTTTAAAAAATAAAACCTCATAATTGGAATCATTATTCCATGCAAAGGAATATTTAACGTGTTATGCAAGACTTCAGGAAATTTAAAGATTTTCTATTCATTACAAAAAAAGGCCTTGACAATTTAAATGCACAATCTTCATGAAAAATAAAACAAAAACTGAGGTAAAACGGTTTTAATTTTGAGGATCAATAAAATAATTAAATATTGGGTAATGACCTAATATTAAAATAAGGGAAACTCGATAATTTTTGTTACTAGATCTTTGAAGTTTTATACAACAAAAATCATTCAATTATATTAAAGTAATATATATTTATTTTTTTGATATTTTGATTAGTTTTTACGGTTCAGTGTGTTCAACAACGTTTTACTACATCTAACAACACCTGCGTTATGTAACAAATAAATTTACAATATTCAAGCCTACCTACGAGATAAATCTAAAGAAATTCTGCACAAAATGGAGGGAAAAACTGTGATAACAATAGCTATAAAATAGAAAACTATGCTTTTTATCTGATCACTAAATAGATGAGTGTGGATTTGTTTTGTAGAAAAATCCCTACTGTGTTTGCAAAACAATCTTAAAGCTGACGAAGTGTATTATCTTATTCGATATTACATAATAAACGAAATAAAGCAAAAATAACTAGATAAAGCAAAAAATAGCTTTTGAATCATTTGCCAGACTAAGTGTTCATTCATTTCCCTTAAGAATGGAAGGGAAATGAATGAACTTTTCTCTTCTGTTCAATCAAAAGTAATGGTATTGCTAATGGAAGCTTATGAATATCTTATGATGAAAGATTTTGATATATTTTATAATACATTATTTCTATAATAGTAAGAAAAACGTTATATATAATGTTGTGTGCTGGAGCCTTCTTCATAAATTTTATAAAATATTAGATTAAAGCATTATAATGAGAAAAAAAAATGTTATAAATTACCTTTCATATAATAGAAAGTACATAATAATGTGATTAAATTTTATATTTGGCAGTCATGAAGTATTGTTGTTGTTCAAATAATTTTTTTTGGTGCTGATTCTGTAAATTTGCTTTCAAATATTTTTCGTAAGGTTCATTGTATTAACTCTACCTTTTGAAGAAATAGAATTTAGGAGATATACCTTGTAGCATAGAATAATTATTATTTTTTTCACATTTATTCATTTAAAAAAATATTTTCCTTTTTTAATTTTCTATTTGGATGATAAAAGGAAAACAAATGACAATCTTTATTATAAACTTAGTTTGTTTCAATCCCAAGCAATAACAGTTTACTAAAAAATAATTATATATATATATTCTATAACAAAAAAACGACGTGCCAAAATGGAGTGGCCAGATGGAGACAAAAATTGGCGGATAGGGGAAACTATGTACACAATAGAAAATGATTACAATCTCAGAAAAAATGAATGATTTATTTTAAAGTTACATAGTTACAAAATAACAAGCTCAATAAGATCTTGACCCAACGCTAGCTTGAATAGAAGATTCCACACGACATGGCATTGAGTAACAAAAATCCCTGATAGTCTCCTGCGGTATTTCTTGCCAAATTTGCTCCGATTGTCGGAATAGGTCATCAACATTCCCTGGTAGATACAGTCGCCTTCCCATCATATCCCAGACGTACTCGATTGGAGAGAGATCTGGATAGCCAAGGAAGAGTTTGACATGCTATAAGACAGTTCACAGCAACACGTGTCATATGTGGTTTGGCATTATCTTGCTAAAATATAAGGCTAGGTTACTGCAAAATTAACGGTAGCAAAACAGGTCTCAAACTTTCGCCGATGTACCGCTGAGCTGTAAGTGTGCCTCCCTTAATGACGACCAAAAGGATCCGGTCTTCAAGGGAAATCGCACCCCAGGCCATATCTCCTAGTTGAGAGCCTTTGCGGCGTGCAATAGTGAAAGCAGAATCGTCACGCTGCTCTGGGCGTTTCCAGACAAGTCTTCGATAATCGTCAGGACACAGTAGAAAGCGGGATTCGTAGACAAAGCATGATACGTTCCCACTCAGCATCAATCCAACCCGATTGAACCAATCACCGCTGTAATCTGACTTGACAGTATGCGGGCGTGAGAGGCAGGTGGCGTAGCGGTCGGTGCGAGCATAGATTTCGCTTTATCAGTCATCTGTGAATGGTTATGGTGGACACTCGTGTACGGGTCGCAAGTTTCATGGTTGATAACTATAAATCAGGCGCTGTGACAGCTGATCTGACAAACACTCTTTCCTCCCGATCTGCTGTGGCCCTAGGTCGACCGCTACCCTCATGACGCTGAAATCTGCCATTGTCCACCCATTCTTGCCAGCATCTTCTAATCGCAGCAAATTTTCTGCCCATATGACAAGTAATTATCCGATTTGCTTATCCTGCCTCTTTCAATCTAATGATTCGACCTCTTTCAAACTCTGACATTTGCTCGTAATGAGTTCGAATCATGCTGGGTGGCATTTTTTTTGTCGTTGAAAGGTATCCTAAATCGCAATGCAATAGAAAATTTGACCAATAGATTGAGAATTGCTTCTTATAGACGCCTGATGAGTGCGCAGATCCGATTTGCAGTAGCTCCCACTATTCATTCATTAGACACCAAATATTAATCATTTGCATTTTCGGTTAAAATATCTGCTTGTGAAATTTCATTACAATCGGGCAACTCCTTCTTGGTTCGTCATATTTTTTTTGTTATAGAGTGTATATATATATATATATAATGCATACAACGACAATATCGAAAATATGTTTGTGATTATTGAGAAAATGTATGCATTTAGAGTGCGAAAGAAACCAGTTTCCACTGCAGATACAATAACTTAATGTGATAAGCATTGTCGCTAATGAAACAAAATTTTAATATACGTTTCAAGGAAAATAACTTTTATAATATTGGTCAACTAATTGCTAGGAAAACATATTTTATGTCTTTGCATACGTTTCGAACTCAAGAAAATTTTCTGAATACGGAATTCTTCAATAAAGTTTTCAATAGATAATTTTCTTGCTTGTTGAATCAAAATATTACAATAAATATATAGTGTTATTACTGATTATTCAGTACTTTTTCCAATCTGTTATTGAACTTGAAAATGATGCTAACTCCATTTCCTTCACTATTAATTATTTAATTATATTTAAGAAAAAATCCTGAATCCTTAAATGTGCAAAACCAATAGATTTGAGATTGATTGAATGAATAATTTAACGGGATTCTAAACATAACATATATGGCTATAATTCCCAAGAATATTCAGTTAAAATATGAAGGGGAAGCAATGCTGGAATGTTAATTAAAATTAGAAATCTAGCAACATTATTTGGCAAATTGTAAAATTGTTCTTTGATAGTTGGCTGAATCATTATATTGAACCTCAAAATTTTAAATTGTTTTTTTTTTCATATTTTTATGTATTTTTTTCGTGATGTTCATGTACAAAACATGTTAAGGCCCTTTTTGAAATCAAAGAACAACTTTGATTTTTTATTTTTTTGTCATTTTGCATAATTTTTTTTATTTTTCTGAGCATAGAATAAATATTTAAATTAATAAATACTATTTTTTTAAAATCTAAAATTAGAGGTACTTGTTTTTGTTCTGTTTTTCGCAGTATCTGACAGAAAAGAATGAATAAAATAATAAACATCACTAGAAAATTTATTGATTCATTGAGTTTATTAATGTCGCACTGGAAGGAACACGACAGCTACTGGCGAAGGATCTCGTAGTTTTACACCTCGGTCAAGTGTCGAGGATGACATCTGAGCTTACACTTCCCTCTCATAACTTCCACACCGCGTCAAACCGGAGAATTTTTAGCCTCGATAGATTTTACGTACTTCACGGTACTAGGTGTATCTTTAGTGGCTTCAAGGATTGAACTCATGACTTGACATAAACAGTCGGCTATGAGTCCATTACCATGATCACTAGGCTACTACAGTCACATTAGAAAAACTAGCGCAATGCACTAAATTGTAAAATATACTATTAAGAAGTTGGGATAAAAGTTTTAAAATGTTATTTGTCGATTTAAAAATATTTATTTATTTGAAATGCACTTTTCCATATATTCAAATATGGCAAATATAAACTTTTTCTTATAAATACGTAATTGAAAAAAAAAAAAAATCGTAGGTTACAATGTCCTCTTGAAATATATTTCTCTAATAAAGCAAAATAATATTTAATATATATTCTTTAGTGTTATGAAAGAAATAAAGAGTTGCGAGCAAAACAAGTTATCCGCTGAGGAAAATAATCAATATTACTTAATGTATCATGTTAACTCATTGAAAGTACCTTTCATGTTTGTAATTCCGATAACATGAATCATTGTGTGCGTTTTTCTATAAGTATCGTAGCCTCTCTTTAAACTAGACCAGTACATTCCAACGAAAGTCACCGATCTAACGTTTCGACTTCAAATTTTTTCGTATTTGTTAAGGATTTTGCTAACCTCAACCATCAAGGCAAGAGACAGAGATGCTCGAATTTTCACTCAGTGTTAATCGTATCTTTAAGATTATATTTCATTATTGCGTTTCTGGTATTATAGTGAGTTACGTATTACTTTGCACATTATTATAACTGCATCTAGAAATTAGTTTTCAAAGCTCAGCAAATTACCTTCAAATGTTACTAAATAAAAAAGACGTTGTATAAGACTAGAGTGGAACATTACAATTTACTTTAATGGTCATTACACTGTTTTGATGTGCCTTGAGTATTCAATTAAATTAATATTCAATTATTTAGTATAGTTGTGCAGATATTAGAATGAGAGACTAAATACTTTGTCATATTTTTACATCATCTGCACAGATTCCGAATACACGTAATCACATAACACAGTGGAATTAAATATTCCGGTGACAAACAGGGATTATTATAATATCACTCGTTGTAAGGCGGAAAATATTCTCACTGATAGGAATGAAATATTTACTAAAATTTTAATTCATTTCTGATGCAGTTTCTGGATAAATAATTAATGTTTAGGAAACACTATGTTCTATTTTTATTGGATCTTATGTTGTTTCTAATGTCTCAGAGACATATCGAAGTTCAGAAGATTGGAATTACTCCTAAACTGAGAACCACTATCAAATCCACCTATCCAGTAAGACAGTAGTACCACACATCCAATTTAAACAGGGAACTTACAATATATTTACTCATTGCAAGACATAAAATACTCATTTATCACAAAATACATATTTACTATGGTTTAATCCATTTCTGATGCAGATGCATGATAAATAATCTTTCCAATGCATACCCATTCCTAATTTATAAGATCTGTTACTATAGTTTCTGATGTATTAGTCGGATCCAAGTCAGTACAGAAATTACATCTGAACTCACAACCACTCTTAAGATCCACGACCCTTCCAAAAGTGAGGAATTTGGATCTGGCAGGTATACTATGCCTTATGGATCTTTATTAGAATCAGAATTTGGATCAACAGCTCAATTGAAGCCTCGACACCCATGACCTCGATGATGTAATCATTCAATTGTTGTGGCTAAACCTTTAAAATCTGAATTATTCATACAAATCTCCGAAAAAACAAACAACTTTCTAGAGAAAAAAACGAAATGTAAGCCTCGCAAATAAGAAACACTATTACGTATGCCCAGTAAATTATTATTGATTAAGAATTATTATTTTTAAATCACTAGAGCTTTACAAATTACAATTGGCTAAGAAATGAGAAAATCAGAACTCTACATCTTGATGAGCAGACATCTGAATTGCTGTCTTATTTTACTAACTTATTAGCTTCACCCTACACAGCGTGGGACGAAGAAAGATACATAATATTCAATAATAAAGAAGTATTATGGATTATGTCTATCATCAATTATTTTTTAATAATAATACTTAGTTTTATTTGGTTTTCTATACTCAACTTATAGCTTTGCAAATGCCTATTAGATACGGAACATATAATTCAGTGCTGTAGACAATGACGAGGAGATACCTTAGTGGATGCTTCATTTTCCTAACTTCCTACCGCAGAGCGAAGAAGGAAGGAAGAAGAAAAATATGAAAAACTAGATAATGAAGAAATACTATGGTTTTTGTTTCATAATTTATATTAATTCTATTATCTAGTCTTTAGTGATTTCTTTATTTAGTTTTGAGATTTGCAAATGGTTATCAGCCATGGACTACTTAATTCATATTTATAGACAATGAAAAGGATATATCTGAATGTTTACCTTATTTCCTATACTTCCTATCTCACTCCATATAGAATTGACACAAATAAAAGAAATTTATTACTCGATAATGAAGAAGAGATATGTTTTCTATCTAGTAATCTATTTTTAATAATAATAATAATTTTCAAGTATTTTTCCATGCTCAGTTTAGAGATGTGCAAATGATAATTGTCCACAGACCAATAAATTCGGAGATATTGAAAATACCGCGAATATATCTTAGTGGCTATGTTATTTTTCTAACTTCCTACCTCACTACACTGATACTTGGAGGATAATAATGTATTGTGTAGTTGTCCTTTTTTCCCCCAAAGGAACTGATGATCGATACGAATGTAAATACCTTGATAGTCGAATCTTAATTATATCAAAGACTGTCGTGCAGACAAATTTCTACAGCAGCGCATTAACTTCATTAGGGCTTGAAAGTGATCAAGTGGAGTGTTGAGGTGGTTAGGAAAGCGAGCTGGGGAAGATTTGTCTTCACCATTTAATTGACATTCAAAAATACGAAATATATCACTAGTACTCTTTGTGAATCCCCACGCGTAGTTTAATTCTAATAAAAAAAAATTAAGTTTACAAACATTTTCTACATTTAACTCGAATTGTTAACTGACAATAAACAAAAATCATTTGTAAGCAGAAATATTTGTCGAGTGCATGGAATTTGTTATGCGTTTGGTATTTAAATAAAACGTTCTTAAATACGAAGACATATGTTCTTAGATTTGTTTCTTCATTCCAAAATTTATCATTTTAGAAAATTAAATACAATCCCCGAGTCTCATAAATACGCAAATGAATATTCCAAAATATCGTTACCACCGAGAGAGAAGAGCGAAATTAAATTTGATGACAGTGTATTTTGTTTTTTAATCAATGTTCTCAAAAAAATTCAAGACAGCTATCGTCGCATAACCGTAAATAGGAATCTCCCAAGTGATTTATTCTTCATTTTCGAAACGGATGCATCAAGTAAAGTATTGTTTTACAAAGTCACAAGAGTAATTCGAATCTTTCTGCCTTTCCATTAGCGTAAATCAGTTTAAAGACAGTTTTAGAATTGACGCTAAGCAGTATATCCAATTATCTGAAACTGCTTTTACAACAAAGAGGCGAAGATGGAGCTGTCCAATATTTCATCTCTTATCTTTATTTAAATGTGTCAAGTTTTCTGTGTAAAATATAAGTGTAATTCAATCTGCATCTCATATGGTAATTATATGGGCACTGTTAATTATCTAATGCAATGGGGATTGTCAGTCGTAACTTTTATAGTTAGGGATAGTAATAAGCTGTGGACGTGATGATATATCATTAGGCATTTAGGAAATTAATGCGTAAAGTTATAATTCTCTATTTTCGTGTTTGAAAACTAATATTAATGTAACTGGTTTATTAGTTAATTTTAGGCTTGGTAAAAACAAAGTAATTTAGAAGAATAACATTGTAGGTAAGAGATAATATCCCATTGCACAGTAAATAAAACACGTTTAATCGTATTCATAATCAATAGAAAATGGTCAAGGACATAAAGTTATTAAATAAATGTTCACCTAGGTCAGTAATCAGCTATTTATAGTATACTCACTGTTGTGTGGCGCAATAAGAAACAGACGACTAAAATACAGTTTGATATTTTTAAGGTTTTGTTTGTTTCTAAAATTTTAATTATCAATGCAATTTTTCATTATTAATTTCTCCAGTTAACAGATACGTCCCTCATTATTAGAAGCTAATGAACTTTCTTTCTCCATTTTGAAAATGATTAATTAATGAAAGGAAATCATAATCATGAAAAACATATATTTCTTAAAACGTAACAAAGAATACTTACTTAAATTTAAATGTAATTTACCGAATTCGTCGTACTACTAATAATTCAAAACATTTTTGGTTGTCTTATATTTCTATATACTTTTTCTCGGTATTTGATATTCGGGCTGAATAATTTTAAGGATTTAATACTTAAATAAAATAATAATTAATTTTCTTTCTACGTTTGTAGCGGTTTCATATAAAATATAGTATCAATACCTAATTTTAATAAATCATCAATAGTTGATTAAAATGTATTTACGTTATTCTAAATAATGCATTATGCAAAGAATATGATAAAACAAAAGATTGCAATAAAAAATATACAGATTTTAGATATAGCCAAGCCTCAATATTTAGTTATAACAAAAAATAAATCAACATGATTAAAAAACTGAAAAGTCAGGACATATCTTAAAAATATTTGAATGCTATAGTTCATTAATACTAAAAAATATACTATAATTATTTTAGTTAAAATTTTAACAAGACGGAAGAAAACATTTTTTACTATGAATATTTATGTGATGTTTTGACTGTCTGTGTATGTTTTATAAATAGAAAATTCATATTCATATTTTATTCTTCAAAACTCATTTTGTTGAATTATGTAACATAACTTCAAATTTTCACATGATGCAGTTAAACCTTTTTATTATTTTTATTATTAACTGATGTAGATCACATTCTATTGATAAAGATATGTAATTGAAGCCTTAAATCGAAAGTAAAATTATAATAAAAAGCTGGCATATTTCCATAAAATTCGTTTCTTAATTTACACTCCTTTTACACTACTATTATTTTGTCTAGCGAATATTACAATGTCAAATGCACTATTGTACTGGCTATCGCATAATTGCGAAAAATATTTACTTTCCTATATATTATAATGGTACATTACTCAAAATTTGCATTGCGTCATTTTCATTACATTTAAAACGTGATAAAAATTGCAATATGGTAATGAAAATATGAAAAATTCTGATGTTGATGGGAACATTTGAATTTGGTAAATTGATTTTTAGAGGCTTCTATTTCGTTAATTTTTGTTTTAGAGTTTCTAAATTTAAATGTATTTTGGTGCCTTGAATAATTGTGTTTCTTTAATTGAAATTTCTCATTTATATAACAAGTGTTCTAGTCTTGTTTCTTGATGTTGCAGTTCAGTTTCGTTAATTTCTTGTTCATAATGTATATTATAATTGTATTCTAGCTCATACGACGACTCTTTAACACCTCTATCACAGGGCAAACAATCATTATTATTTTCCATAACATATTTGTCTTAAGTTAAAAAAATTCAGATTAGGTAAACAAACGAATTTGACTCACACGATATAGATCTTAAACAATATCATTACCTGATCAACATTCAATATTTTCTAAGAAAATTTCTTCTTCATTCAATAACTTTCAAATCAAATAAACTAAAGAAGAGTCTACAATGTCGCAAAATTGTAACGATGACGGGAACATTAGGTCTGAGGGATCCATCAAACACTTTGAATAGAAATGAGAACCATCTTTAAATGATAATCTCAAAATAATACACTTCAGGTTTTCACTCGCATTCAGCTTGCAATAAGACTAACATACTAATACATATTAATTATCTTTAATTAATTGAACTTTTCATTAACATTACTAGATCAGACTAACTAAACATACTCATTTCCAAGTAAAGAAAGTTTATAAATTAAAGAAAAAAATTTTTCGTGATGTATTGTGACTATTCCAACATAATGTTATTCAATGAAATATACGCCAGTAACTTAGTAAACTAATTCAAATATAAAGAAGCACATATCAATAGACTATAAAAATTAGAAATATGTTTCTCATTTAAAGGAATTATGAGATTTTAATCAAAACAATTAATGCGCGCAATCGAATAAATATATTTTTTAGGTTAATCGTATTCTTGTAAAATTTGTTTATTTTTAATAACTATCAAAAGTCAAATCTTATTAAAATTAAAAAAAAAAAATGGGCGCATTCCATTCGGCGCCTACATTAAATGATTAGTTGACGTTAGATGTTACTAAATTTAAAGGAATATTTCTACATATTAGAGTATTTGAACAAGAGGAAAAACCATACTAAGATAGAAATTAGAATATATATGTATATATATATATATATATATATATATATATATATATATAGGGCATTATTTTATACACCAGATGAGGGAAAAATTTCATTTCCACATATTAAATTCCTAAAAACATCTTTCGCTCTTAAGCCATATGACTTCGAAAAATTCTTACTTGACATTGAAGTTTGAAACTTCATAACTCGGTTCCGCTGTCTGACTTGCAGCGACATTTTATTGGTCCATAACTTCCACTAAAGGCAATGTACATATTTCCTTTAAGAGTTCAGACGACAGAGCGGAACTTCACTTAAATTATGGAAATGGTTTCATTCGTTTCCGTTCTGAAAACCCCCAAGGATTCTCTCAAGCGTTTTATTTTAAAATGTTAACTTGTAAAAATACGGTTTTTCTTCTAGCTTTTTTCCCCTTCAAATATTCAGACTCACACATACCAAAGGGAGAATAATTTCGCTGCAAAAAATATGGACATTCCTCTCTACGTCCATACATTCAGTATTCCTGGTGATACTTCTTGAAATTATTATGCGCATAAAGGATAACATAGGCATACTGATGCTATTTGAGTGAATATGCTTTCTCAGTAGTCATTTTTCATTCGTTATTCGTTACCATTCGTGCCCTTTATAAAACGGGAATACAGTGAAATTGATGAATGAACTGAGAAATTTACATATTAAAAGTTTTAGTCATTTTTCCGCTTCTTTTAGGCTGCATTAACATCAGGATGTAATCAAACAGCTATAATGTCATTTTAAATGTAAATCCTTTTTTTTCCCTCTCAAATAGCTGTCCTCTAGACTATATATAAATCCTCGGAGATTATGTACATAAATATGTATTTATTTTTCTTCACAGAAGTGATGTTGAAAAAATGTACTTTAAAATGAACTGATAACTACACTTCAAAGTTCTTAAACTCAAAATAAACAAATATTATTTATCTAATTTTCTAAATCAGTAGTATGTAATTATGTATTTTGAATGAGAAAAGTCACAAATTTTAAATTTATTTGTCGTAAATCAATCAAAATAATAGAGTACAATTAGCAGAAATCAAATTAGAAGTAAAAATATTTGAATTAAATAAATAAATAAAATTTAAATAGTTATTTTCAAAGTTTAGTCGGCGAATCCATTACTTATAGAGGTGTAAACAAAGTATTATAATAGTATTAAGATAAATATTAAAAAAAAAATATGTGTAAAGTAATGATGGATTTAACTTGGTTTTCCTCGGTTTTTATCATATTTAAGACATCAAGTAGACTTTGGAAATCCCTCACATTTAATTTCAATTAACCACAGTAATTTTGTAACTATACAACTTCAAAATCGGGATATTCTTTTGTAAACCTCCTGTATCCACACTAATAAAAGTATTAGTTCATGAAGAATCAGTTAGAGTATTAACATCATTATTCTTATGAAATATAAGTAAAAACTTACAACTGATTAAAAAATCATTCATCTGTCAATTGAGATAAACTTATTGGCACTTTATTAAAATAATTGGCTAACATTTGAACCGATATAATTAGAATATTTCTTAAAATAAAGAAACTGGAACAGCGATTCCGATCTACCTTAAATCTATTTATATTCAATATACTCACACTGATATAATAGGGAAATTAGAAGGTAGGAGAGACAGCTCAGGTGGCATTATTATCTGTGGACAATGATTCAAAAAGACGATGTCTTCTCCGATAACCGTGTTGTTATTTTTATGTATTGCTATTAACAATTAATCAGTAAGAGTATTGAAAAGGGGTGAAATACATTTTAGAAACTGGAAGTGAGCACAAATGTCACAATTGTCGCTGGGAAATACTTCGAAACAATGAAATTTGTTTTCAACTACTGGTAGTGAAGCCTCCAGAACTGTGTGTCGCGAACCCATGAACGGCGCGGCTTTAGTCGAGTCGGATGCTAGCTTAAATATCAATAAAACCGTAGAGGGACTCATTCACATCTTAGGTGCTGTAGCTCAAATTTCTTATGAGATGGCTTAGACATATGGGGATCTTAGAGGTAATTAAAATGTCATCCACACCACTTGACCATGGCTTAAAATTACTCGGTCCATCACCAATAGCACTTGTGTTACTTTTAAGTTCGACATTAGAAAATAAAATTAAATAGAATAGCTTGATGTAAATTAAACTGAAACCTAATATATAGTGATGATATATGCAACTTTATGAGAAATAAAATACATACCTATAAATGTGACATACAATAATCGATTACAAGATAAATGTCAGTCAATTGATTATTTTGAGTGAAATGTTGAGTGCACTTGATAGAGCTTGGTTGAAACACGAAGAGATTACGATGGAAAACAATTGCAAATTACATTCAATAAGACATTTTTAAGCTGAAAGAATATCACCTTTTAGCCATGCCTGACGTCGTAATTGGACTTTAAGCCTTTTCGGAGATTCTTTCGGAAAAATGTAAAGACATTTTTGAACCAAAAGCACTTAGCGAAAGACTTTGTGTGATGTGTACAAATGTACCGTGTGGAATAAAAGGCTCTTGACTAGCCACCATTAAAGCAACTGCTTCTCCTTACGTGAGTAAACCTCCTTTTGATTCTTCAGTGCTCTTCTTTTCTTCTTTTTTTTTTGCCAGTGGGGTTTAAGCCTGACAGTTAGGTTAAAGCTTTTCATTTTGTTCGCTTAAAGAAGAGTTAGCTCTTTACCTTCAAGCGTTTTATTTACTTCTTTTCACCTTCACGATTTCTTGTTTCTAATGTGGCGTTTAATTTACAGTGTTTTTTAATGTTTATTTTAATGTATGTTAATTTGTTTTGCAAATTGTCTTTAGTTTCTGCGAAGTTGAAACATTTTTGGAATAGTTTCGTACGTGGATTTTATGAGACTGAATTTCTTCAAAATTCCAAAGTTTATTAAATATTTCGTTCAAAATATAGAAATATTTCACATACTTGCTGTAAGTCAAATTATTAAAAACCGACTTTCTATACTGATATCTTACTTTTTATGACTTTAAAATATTTTTAGTATCATCAGATTTTAACTGAGGGCACTTAACTGTTGTCTGTACTAAGGAATTAAAAAAGATAATTTTGGAAGAGAAAATTTTACAATTTAGTATCTACTTTATAACCATGACTATAATAGCTATATACTAAATACAAAGTAAAAGAATAAAAGTTTTTTTTAAAAATTGATGGCTTACATCCATGGCTACTTTTTGAGTTATTTCTAATAATCAGTCATATTTACTGATAATTTTTAAACTATTTCTTTCTAGAAAGATTAACGCTTTAATTTTACTTTTGATATATACCTCATAAACCTGATTGAATTGCTGATTGAAAATTGAACAAGCCATCATTTTAAAAATTTTAATAAAACGATTTTAAAAAAGTTTTAGTTCCTAAAGGAAATTTATAATTATTATAGAAAATGATAAAATAATTTTTTTTCATTAATTAACCACGCTGAAAATAGTGATGTCATCGTTTTTTTTACTAAAAGTATGCTCAAATCTTAAGACAATTTCAAAGTTTAAGTAAAGACTAGTGGTATAGGAATGCCACGATAGATTGATTTATTGATCGGTTACTTTAGAATTAGAAGCAAAAAGATTGCTATTGGTGACTGACCTCAAACTTTTCAACCTTGGTCAATTGACGTAGAGGATATCAGATTTGGCACACCACTCTTCAAATGTCCACACCCTCTCTACCAGATCTTTTGACCTTAGACACATTTAGCGTACACTAGCTAGGCTACATGACTTATATCTAGTGCATCACGACTGTCCTGTTCATGACTCGACGAAGATACATGGACCATGAGCAAATGAACCTAACCTCTTTTGACCCATGGATTCTTGCTACTACCAAAGAGTCAAAAATGATTTACTAATTTTAAACTAAGCCGTTCCTGTTTTTAAAGTTATAATACTTTGAGTGGCACCTATGAAATATTTCATGGTAGCAAATATAAGTAAATGTTGTAAGGCAATAAACATTGTAACATTATTGCGTCTCCATTAGATTCATTCATAACTATATAACATTAAACAGCTTCTTAATGTTTAGGAACGTAATATTGAATCTTGGACAAGTGACGAGGAGGACATCTGAGAAGGCACCCTACTCTCCAAATCCCTACATATACTCTAACTAACAATTTCACTCTCGATTAACTTAAAGTGCATCCGCTCCACTATACGACAAATATTTAGTGGCATAACGACCATCTAGCCTAGCTCATGATTCAGAGGAAACACACCGACCATGAGCACACGACCCTGACCACTTGTCAACCACGAATTTTTGCTGTAATCATAGAATCAATAAAATAATTTAGTTATTTTAAACTAAGCTATTTTAATTTTTAAAGTTATAATACCTGATATGTTCTTATGAAAAAGTTTATAGTAATAAACATTTTAACGCTATAAATGGTGTAATGTTATAGAGCAGTCCTCGAATGTATCCATATATAACACTCTAAAACGACGTTAAGTTTTCTGAGAGTTTTTATGAGCTCCAAAGATTAAAAACCATGAATTTAAGACTGATGTAACTACTTTTTTTTGGTAATCCACACAGTAATAAAATATTCATCCAAAATGTAATACATTAAGTAATCTATAAATATTCATAATTTAGTAAAACCAACAGTTGATATACATTTTAATACATTATAAGCGTAATTTATATTTTCACAATACAATCAAATAAAAAAGAGGCAGAGGCTCAATTTATTTAAAAAGCATTTTCTTATATTTTATAAAAGTTTTTCTGTAACTGCAAAAAACTAGCGTACTTTTTATTCAATTCTCCTGTGGGCTTTAGATTAAGTCTTTTCAAATTTAATTCATAAAAACATTCCAATTTTTTCGAAAAAAATAATTAAAACTTGTTACTGAAAAAAAGTAATCCTTTATTTAACTTTTTAACTATACAACTCACCATACCTTAGAGATGGCTGGCATTATCTTAAAATTAATTTAAATAACCAAATATTTAAATTGAGTGTAATTCAAACATTTGTGGTGTCAAAAGCACTTTCCTAAAAATAATATATTTAAACAACTGTGCATTAAATTAATTTGTTGAATGAGCTAATTATGAAAGTACAAAGCTATTTCGTAGCCATTTACAAATTAAACTAGAATTCACAAAGTGTAGAGTCATGAAATATTCAACAATTCCCTTGGTTACTCTTAAATAAATTTAAGACTCCTGCAATTATTTTCATTCATAGTAATATATTACATTTATATTAAAATCATATATGTTGTTTAGTTTTAGCAAATTTGAGCATGAATAATTTTTCTTTTGAAAATTCAATTTACTAACACTATTATTTCGTTTGTTTTTATAATATTAGTATTATATGTGTCTACTCAAAGGCCAATGCGGTTAAGTTCATTTATTTGATATCTTAAGGTTTAATAGAATACGTATTATCCATGTAGTTATTTAAGCCCTTTTTCGTTGTTTTGTTTCTTGCTGTTTAGAAAGACTTTATTTTTATAGAATCTAATTATAGTGTATCATTATCTTAGAAGTCATTGTGAATAAGTTCATTTTCTTCAACGATTACTTACGTAAAATTTGAAATAAAAACTAAATTCTTCTTTCGAAATGCATTGGTAACACTGAGACATAACAAATTTATAATAACTATTAGGACTGGTAACACAAAAGATGTTTTTTTTTTTAATATTTTTACTAAGTGTATTCAGTTATTTACCTAATGATGCTGATTTGGAATTTATTGAAGGTCATGAAATAAGTGTACTTATAATACTACTAAATTACTATAATTACTAATTGAATTAATAAGTGTACTTATAATACAAGATACAGGTATTACACAATTGATATTAGAAATATGTAAAATGAAAAAAAAAAAAACTAAGCTTTTTGTTGAAAAGAAATACCAATATCTCCTTTCTACAAAACCAAGTGAAGAGAATTTCAACAAGACACGAATAAATAATTGAGCTAACAGTCAAATGGTTTAATTCATGGTGGATAAAACCAGAAATATCAAGCCAAGTAGTCAATTGATTTAATATGCGGAGGATAAAACCAGAAACCAATCAACCCAAGCAGTCAATCGGCTTAATATGTAGTAAATAAAACCTAAGTTCAATCCAAAGGGCAAATAATAATAAAAAATTCGTTGATGGTGACACTACACGTCTTTCCTTCAGCACAAACTTCAATAATACTAAACGTTATAATCCACAACTTTTCAAAGATATTTGAAAAATTGGATTCATATACGAGTCCATCAGTCCTAACCAAGTATATTTCATGCGTTTACATCCAATTTCCTTCTAATAATAAGGTCAATAGTTCCTTCAAACATTCTTACAAATGAATAATACATATTACATCTTTACAGTGATATGAAAAATAATCCTTAGAATAAAATCTTTGTAACATTCTTAAACTTCTATCAATACATTTCTTAATACTTACGTAATTATAGTAGCTCCATTTATATATAAGGACATATGATATCCTATATGCAATTTTTTAAGGTGACAGTACACCTAAACAACTCAATTTTCGGTAAGGATAATGATTTAAGATTTTAGTATTAAATGAATATTCAATTGGCTTTTTTATTTATAAATTGTTTTCAATTTTGGTTCTATCTTATTTACAAGATGATATAAAACTGTTTTAATTATAATTGATCATGGATTTCTCAGATCGGAAAGGCTCTAAATACGATATTTTTCATTATTTCAATACACAATATCTCAAAATGTTATGCATCAATGAACCTGAAATTATATATATATATATATATATAATTTCTTTTCTGTCTGTTTCGTTTTTCACATATTGCAAAATGTCAATAATTCATTTTCTTTTGAGTTACCATGTCTTATGGAAAGTCATTTTTTGCTTATATTTGTTTAAAATGCAATTTTGAACAGAATAATATACACTAATAAAACTTTTTTTTGTGTTTTTTCCTAGTTTAGAGATTTCCCATAGCTCATAAAATATGAACTTGTAGGAAAAATTAATGTTATTTCAAAAACATTTATTCGAAAGTGTACAATTACTTTAATTTAGATTTTTATGAAAAATAGTTTACATCTGTAATTTCAGAAAATATTTAAAAATTTGTGTTTTTAAAAGGAAAAAACTGTATTTTTAAGGGTTTAGCATCATATTTCTGAATTATATCATCCGAATATTGTTGAAATAGTAAATCAAAAAAATATATAATTTGCAGAAAGCTCATCCCTTTAGATTTATTATCTTACTCTAATTGATGAATCTTTGATGTATCTTAACAGTAAATTTATAAGGTCTCGAGTATCACTTCCATCAAAATCCCTCAAAATATGTAACGGTAGGTATTTCATATAAAATCACCATAAGCCTCTAATGTATCAGTATCAACTCTTTGAATTTGTGAAATAAAGAAGTGAGGCTAGAATATTCTTAAAAACCACATAACTTTACTTATAATTATATAATTCATCATGTGTATTGTAGTATTGACCCACTGTATTTGTGAAACTTATTCAACGGAAACAAAAGTTAGTGTCTATCATAAAAATAAATTTATTTCTAAGTGCTGCTTAAGTTATGCAAATTAATTTTAATGGAATGAAGTGATTTGAAAAATAATTCAAATGAATCATAGAGAAACCAAAAAGCTACCTTGAAGACGAAAAGCAGCTTTTTGAAATTTGAAATTAATTTTCTATTATTTAAAATTATTAATTATAGGAAATAAAACACTAATAATAAATTATTGGCTAAGACAATGAAATTAAAGAAAATATATTTCTTTCAGATACAATTTGTTTAGTACATATATAAAAAAAAATTAATACAAGAATTTATCATAGCTTAATTATTTAATTTCTTTTTTGATACGATAAATTCATTTAATGTAACTAACCTTTTTTTTGTAAGTGATCTAAATTCCAAAGGTGAATTTTAGAACTGATTTTGGGGGTATCATTTTGTAAATTTTATCTTGAATAAAAATGAAGATATTCGAAGTTCTTCACATTTGTACTAAATTATTTGTCTATTAATCTATCATACTTCTAATGCATTTATGAACGGAAATAAAACAAAATAAGCGTATATTTTAACAGCTTGTACATAAATTAAATTAAACATTATTATTTTTCAGAGAAAGAATAAGAGTTATTTAGTAGAGAATTAGCAAATGTGCTTTGGTTATCGGGCTTAAACTATAGCCAAAATCATCCAGTTTTGCTTATTCAATCTTTTTAAACAAAAATGAGAATGTATATTATTGATTTATTATATATAATTAATTTTGAAACTAACAATTTTTGAGATTTATTATAATTTTCTTATATATGTTGTTGGAGTAAGATGTTCCTTTTTCAAAATATTAAGAAATTAACGATAATTCTAAAATTTAAAATACATGAATTGTGATTTCAAATTCATAATTCTGCTAACAAAATTATCCACGAAAAAGGAATGAAGAAATTAAAAAGAGAAAAATCATTTCCTGCAGAGTTAAATGAATTCTGTGAAATATTTTAACCTTTTTCTCTCTTCTCTCAAAATAACTATGTTAAACGAGTATATTGTAAGTTTAATTTCTGATTTTTTACTAACTTCGCACATAAAAGCAATACGATAGATTCTTGTGGCGGATCTCGTAATTTCGAACTCTGTCAAATGTCAAAGATGATATTTGAATCGGAACCCCTTTCTCAAAAGTTTTGCATTACGCTAATGAGAGGTCTTGGAACCTCTGTAACTAGTTTTAACGTGTAAAATTCCTACTTCATGACGGATCATTCGTGCCATCAGTATTCGAATCCACGACTCGACAGAAGCAAAACCTTCTATCTTGACTATCGTAAACACTAAACATTATATTAATGAATGTAATTCTTATCTAAGACCTTAGTTAAAATTAATTAAACAGTAAGTCGATGAAAGCGATAAATTAACATATTATTACTCGAGTTAATATACCCCAATGTGACTATTTTCGTTTGAGGACGTGATACAAAATAGAATAGGCAAAGAATATCATAGAATGAAATATGACATTTCTAAAATTTAGTTCAATCTTAAAATTCTCAAGTAGTGTAAAAGAGACCTTACGAACACTACCTTAATAGAAATCCTCACTCATCAAAAAAAAAAAGTTTAATTACAAAACCAGTCGCCAACGTCTTGTTGTTTAGCTACAGTACATCGTTGATTAAAAGAAAACAAATCGTCAATGAAAAAAAAAAAAAAAAAACTTGAAATACCATACTGCATTAATGCAATGTCAAAACATTTGTTGCGTGACTCGTCTTATATACATTCAATACATATTTTTTTTATAATCGATAACAGAAAATGAAATAAACTCCAATTCGTTTCTGTTCTCTAACTGTAATTAAAAAATGAATTATTTATTACAGAACTCTGTGGTGGATGCATGTTTCGGACAAATTATGCTACATGATTTTTCATTGGATTTTTAGATTTTTTTTTCTTTCATTTTTGTTTATCTATTTTACTGTAATGATTTAGAGTGCTTTTATTTCATATGCGAATATGTGCAGTTTTCAACCAGTTTTCCAATTTTTGTAAAAAAATTATAAACTAATGATTTTTCGCTACTTAAAACTAGCACCGATACACTAAATGAGGTCTTCGTAATGTTAAAAATAATGGATTTTTAGAAAATGACATAAATTTTAAAAAAAGATGTAATCTATTTGGTGTGTTTTGAAATAACATTTAAAAATATTATAAATAATATATATGTAATTTTACTTTCAGAGCATTTATGCAAATATACTCATAAATTTTGATTTGAAAAGCAATTTTCTAGTCTGTATTACTTTGAAAAATAAGGTCATATGAATGATTGCTTAACAGTTTTTAGTTTATACCATCTACTTTTTTAAGCTATAAGAATTATATTCCTATAAAATAATATTTGCATGCTAAATAGCATATTTTGATATCGATTAATTTCGAGTATAATGGTCCCTGTGCTACTTTAATGAACTTAAACATTAACGTTAGCAAAACAATTTTCATAAAAGATTAATGGCTTGACTTTTCTTTGAAATTTGATTTGACTAAGTTGTATGATGATGCATATAAAGTTATAAAGGAGAAATGGTAGCCTATGATACATTTTTTTATATTAGATATTTACAGGAGAATAATTTATATTCATCATATTTGAACAAACGGAAAATACACACATGTCGGGAAAAAAATAAATGTTACAATAAAGCATTATATGATTTATTTTCAAACTATTAAATGTGTTTTAAGGTTTTTACCTCTTTTATAAACTATTATATTAAAAAAAAACTTTTTTAATTCCATAGTTACGTTTCTTACAAATCTGCGCATGGGTTTGATTGTTGCAGTATTATTTATAGTTTTTCATTTTGTTCCTGCCCATATTATGAAAGATAATAAAAGGCAGCTGATTCTAATTTTGTGGATTAAAAAGGGCTGTTTATCTAGTTCTTAATTATTTTCAAGGAAATACTTAACAAATTATACAAAATAATCAGAAAAAAATCAAAAACTTTGATTGATTAAACATATATAGCAGTATATAAAGAAAAGTAGATTTATCATTTTAAATACAAGACCTTCATAAAAAAAAAAGAACTGAGATTGGAAATCTAATGTTTTGAAGTGTAAACGAAATAATTTGGTGCACTGCGTTAAAGAAAATTTAAAGCACTCTCCAAAAAATAAAGCCAAAGCAATGAAAATCTGAAAATGAATTTAAAAAAGTAATACAATAAAAATGAGGCAATAAAAAAATTTCTAGTAATTTGTTCATTTTAGAGGCTAGTGATGTCAGGAAAATTCAAGACATAGATATAATTTAAATTCTGCAACTCATATTTCTATTCGAAATAATATAGATAATTGGTAATTTAAATTAATTGTTCACAGAATAATTCAATTGTATATAAAACCAATAAGGCAATATATGTTTTAAGTGTTATAAAGTTTGTAATTATACAAATAATTTCCATAATTTTCTAAATTTATCATTTTTTTATTTGACTTTCATTACAATTACATAAATATTTTTCATAAGAAATTATTATGTAAATGAATCTTGTAAGAATTCTAGGTCCTAAATCTGCTAATATATTATCAACAAAACATGTTGGTATAATTGAAAAAAAATCAATTCCAGACTAATTTTTTCTTTACTTTATAACAACATTAGTTATATTTATCTTAACATATATTTAAATTAATAATGTATCGTTTGCTTTAATTTTAATGAAATAGTTTTTTTCTTATTTGTTTTTATTTTTGAATTAAAATTACCTTCATTTTTGGTAAGTGAGATAGTACTTTTTAAGGGTTAAAATGATTTTAATGCATTACAATAAAAAAATTGGTTAATTGCTGCACAGTATATATATATATTTTAATTCATAAACTGGAAATAATATTTTAATTATACACACACACACATATATATATATATAATGCACTCTAAATTTAACACAACGCATGTTTATTTTATAAACATATTCTTCATAGTAAAAAAAAATATGTAAATACCTAAATTATTTTACGAGATTTTAGGTAAAGTTTACTTTGTTTCACATGAAGTTTGAAGATCCATTTATCAGCGTCCAATTACAAAAATAAGCCTTAAAACAAATTTCATCTGTTAGAAACGCTTTCCTTTTTTCTCCAAAATCAAGAAACTAAAAGAAATCTTGGTTTTGGGGAAGGGTATCTTCTCTATTCTTGAAGTGCTCTCTCTGCATTTTGATTTTTGTCCAGCCTCTGATTTAACCTACCAGAACTACACAAAAGAAGAAAATTCGTAGCATTTACATGGCTGTATTTTTTTTCTTACTATCCAAGATGTTTCTTGGACATTCTCGTCCAGTGAAATGTTGTTGGGTTTTTCTTTTGTGGTCGCGTTCTGTAATTTACTGGGGCGAGAACCATGTTATTTATTGTTGGGAGCGTATTCCTGTTGTTTCCTTTTTGTCTTGTTTTCCTCTCCATTCTTTCCTTTTGTTGTGGTTTCTTATGTTGTTTCCCTTCTTTACTAAATGAGAACGGATTTGACCACCTGTACACCCATTTCTCGATTACTTTAAATTGTCGACTTTCATTGGGTTTATTTATCCTGTAAACAGTTTTTTTTATTAAATGCGCTGTAAAAACATTTTCGTGGTTCCCTAAATAAAAAAAATTATACGGTTTATCTATACATAATGTTTTTTTTTTGAAATGTAATATTTTTAATCATAAAAAATAATGAAACAAAAATACTTTTATAAAAATGACTTAGGTTAAATACAGTGTTACTTAATAATAGCTAATCGCACTATCGAAGGGTAAACAAAAATGAATAATGTACAAATATGTTTCAAATATTGCCTGTTTTTAAAAGTAAATGACATTTTTGAAGCAAATTGGTGTGAAAACTAAAAAAAATGTCACATTTTAAACTACGCTAAATAAATTTAACACAAATCCACATATTTGTTTTAATTTGGCAGGCATTTGCTTTCAATTAGATAAAGACCACTTTAAGTGGTCGTCGCCATTTTACATAAAGTTGTGGATAACACCCATTCTCCCTCTACAGTCTAGATATGTTTTCAAATAACTTCCTCCACTTCGGCGAACTTCACAGTTACAACGGTTACGAACAATCTATGAAGTCGAAAATTTTTAACCAATTTGTTTACACTGAAGCCATAGGACTTTTAAAAGCATATCAATTCTGCGACAGGTGCTGCAATACGTAGGCTGTTCATTAAATAAACGGATCATTAAGAAAAATAAAATAATCCGAGGAATATGTCAGATTGAAACATCCTGATTAACTTTATAATTGTGTATTCAAGTTGCATGACAATGGTAAGCCACGTAGATTAAACGCTACAAAGGGTCTTTCAAGAATTCCATGTGAGATATCCTGAACCAATGCCCATCTCTCCCCCCTGTAGTTTAGATATGTTTCAATGTGACTTCTTCGTCTTCGGTGAGCTGAAAAAGCAGTGAAGGGATAATGGTTTCAAATAGGAGATGAATTCAAACACTGCATATACAATTTGCTTAAATAGCAGCTAAAGATCTTTTACTAGCATAGATGTTTTAGACTAGAGTAGCAATATTTATGTGTTTGACTAATCTAATTCTGTGAAATATCTATTACTTACGTTATTTTTTTTAAATTTGAAGCCAATATTGATAGACGTGATACTCAGGGCAGAACTTAACATGCACTTAACTGTCGATACCAAATGAAATATCGTATTCTAATTATTTAGAATACGACTAAATGGATGTGATATAGTTCGTAAGAAAAAGAGAAGCATTTTATTACGATATTTTATTTTTGTAGAAGAAATTCCTATTAATATCCACTAAATTCCCAACAATCGTGAACTTAGTCAATAACGTTCATTTTTCGAATTCACTCTCATAAATTATTCTGATATTCAACTATTCAAAACCTCTTTTCCAAGGAAGTGAAATAGATCAATAAACTCAAAACCTTAAAACAGATACAATATAAGAATAAACAAATAATTACATTTTCTATAACCTGAAAAAACGCATTGTTGCAAGAGGCAATAATAATGCACCAAAAAACATCACAATTTCCTCATAGAAATATTTGTTAAATGTGAAATAAAAACTAACATTTTATAAAAATATAAAACTTATATCTATACTTGTTTCGTAATACACCGGTATTGCTTAGAATGCATATATAAACTTGGATTAATGTATAATTGTTACCTATATTTTTAATATGATAATAAATGTGAAGCCTGCAATCTCCAAAAGAAATGTTAAAGTAATTATTGAATTAGATATTAATGCATTCAAACCTGTTTTCAAAAGATCGTAATAATAAAAAAAATCTGATGATTTAGTTTCATTATTGATTATATTTAAGTCGAATCACAGGGTCTAGTCTTGATATAGTAATATAAGAACAAGATTTCCCAACGATTTGGTTTTTTTAATATATTACTCAAACCATGGGCTGTTAAATGTTACAATTCTCCCTGAGAAAACCAACTTAATCGTATTTCAATTGGTCCTCTCAGGGGCTTGCCCTCTCCACGAAAGAGCCAGATGTATGATCACGACGTGCCAGAACAAGCATTCTTACCTTCCAAGTAATTGTTCTGTGTTTTTATAACACAGTTGACGTGCTTATGTGATACATTAGTGATATTTATCTATTTCCGACCATTTCACGCATTTACAGAAATCTGTCTGGATTACAAATAAACCATGTTTCATAATTTAAAGATTGATTGAAAAGCGAAATTTGGGATTAGCGATAATAAAAATAGCAAAATAATCAACCTATTTTTTATATATAGCGTATGAGTTAAAAAAAATTTCTGTTCCATAAATAATCTATTACCTTCTCTGTGAGAAACAATTGATAATTCTTGGCAAAAATAAAGCAAAGATAAAATTTTATTGCAAACATCAACGCTTTGATTGGTTAAAACTGATAGATTTAGCCATGTTACACATTAAGATGTTTACTTTTTTCATCACCGATAAAATTAAAGAGCTTTTCATCTCTCTCACAGGATTTACCTCTTAAACACTAGTCAAACGTCCTAGTGATCTGTTCCTATTTTCAAACTTTCTCTCTATAGAGGAACACTTATATCTTTATTCCTTCATTTACATTCATATCACTGATTATATATATGTACAACTTTTTTACTTGATAGCACCTGATTACATGTAACTTAATGGTTGCCTGATGCATTTAGGCGAAAAATAGGCTTACAAACTGAACAACCAATTAACTAACAGTCAATATAAAATAAATGGTTCCTCATGTTACCATACATCCTGTTAGTTACGAAGTTAACATAATACTGTACTGTAAAATGTCACATGGAGTTGCGAATGATGATCTCAATTAATTGATAAAACGCAATCGATATCCATTCATTTCTGAATCTAAATTCTGCATCAAATATTGCAAACAGAATCACCTAAATTTCCATATGTGATTAAGGCTGCAGTAGCCTAGTGGTCATGGTCATGGACTCACGAATAGTGTTGTTTTCGTTGTGTTGTGGATTCGAGCTCTGATGCCTATAAGTACCCGCAGTGTAGTGAGGCTGATGCAGGTTAAATCTGATTGAAGTCACAAGTCTTCTTTAGGTGTGTTGCAAAAGTTTCAAAAGTAAGTTGCCAGCTCAGGTATAATCCTCATCATTTGACCTAGGCTGCGATTCACGAAAATTGTCACCAACAGTCCTCGTGTTGTTTCTTAGTGAAAAATTAATAATCAATCACAATCACATACAAATGCAGTTCGAAAAGTATCTGTTTTTTTACAGCAGATCAAATCCCTTTGACATATGGTGTTATCATAGTTAGAGAAGTTCTGTTAAATAGTACTAAAATATATTTGACACTGATTCAAAGGTAAGTTTCGATTTGGTAGCTTTTGGTCTTCCCGTTAGGGAAGAGCAAGTTCAAGTGTCATCCTATTCACTTGACTAAAATTCAAAAATATATCTCTTGCCTATAACTCTCGTCTTGCCTCAAAGTGCAACCGTTAATAAAATATTCAAAACAATTGATACAAATGCAAGTAACTAACAAAACATTTGCAGTTATAAACATAAATCAAAATATACAATATACAATGCCATTAATTTCTGTTTTGATGTTCAATATTGCTTCAGCTTGCAGATATTATATTTCCTTTATTTTCGTTTGTGTGAGCTCTTAACTGATTCCACTCTCATTCTTCTACGAGACAACTGAAAAGATTAATGGAAAAATCCTGAGGGAAGATTATGATAAATTGTGTTAAAATCCGATAAATGCACAGTCTCAAAACAACATTGCAATTACCGTTCCGTTAACAAGCATTACCATTACAATATGCCAGTCATTATCTATTCTGGTAGCTAATTAGCATTATTTCTTTAATGAAATATTACGACATGAAGTCACAAAGAGCACAGGGATTCATACACTTTAGTATATATAATTGGCTCTATTTAATTGATAAATATCAGGTTAATATATTCACGAGATACTAATATTAATTTTCAAACACAGAGTTAATGAATACAAAACGATTTTGCTTATTGAATATAATCAATAGTACTATGCATAAAATACATTAATTTGAACAGTTTTCTAATACTTTATTCGAATTAGGTGATGAAATATGAGCAAATGAAATTTATATACTTTTATTCAAGCGAAGATAATATAATCTTAACATTACATTTCGTTGTTTTGTATAAATTTTAATAGTTTCTCAAGCAGTTTAACAATAGTTTTTGCGTGATAATATGCATTAGAATTATATAAATATAATTATATTATAACAAACTTTATTTTAAGAATTGTTATACATTGAGAATGCGTAGCGAATATTATATTTAATGGGTAGATATAATCAATAAGATATTTTGTGACCGTCGTGGCCTAGTGGTCAAGGTCACAAACTAGCAGCAGACAGGAGTCATGTTTTCGAGACGGGATGACACTAAAGAAACTCCATGTAGCTTAGAATGATGCACGTTAAATTTGTCGAGGCTCGAAACCTCCATCCGTGACGTAGTATGGGAGATAAGAGAGTGAGGTGCCAGCTCAGGGGTCATCCTCATCACTTGACTGAGTTTCAAAATTACGTGGTCTGTCACCATTTGCCTTCGTGTTGCTTCTATTGCGACGTTAATAAAACTAAACCAATAAGTAAATTAGATCTTATTTAAGTAAACTAGATATGTAAAATAGTATACCTATGTTGCTTAATACTCGGCAGACATTATTTTTGAATGGACCGATTAAATTCTTAACCCTATATAGTTATGCATTCGTCTAATAGTCAGTCATCATCTGTTAGTTTTGCGAATTCGAGGTGTTACGATCGTTGACAAAACCTCCAACTCAGTACATCTATAACTAATAAAATAAGTATTTCCGAAGGTGATAATCATAGATGTAATATGTTATTTTTCGCGATTTGTAATAATCATCATCTAACAATCACAATTTCACTTAAAATGTACAGAAGTTTAATATGTTCCAACAAAATAAATATTAAAGATATTTAGAATACCAAAAAGCCCTCAGAAGACACCACTAAAAGTGCCGCAATTAAACACCGAAGACACCACTAAAAGTGCCGCAATTAAACACCGAACTTTTATTTTCTCTCTATATGAGAAATGCAGAATTACAAATTCGTTTGCAAACACATCAACATGATTAATTCCGGAAAGCTCCTTGTTAACATTTGAAAATAATGCAAATGCTAACTTCTTCCACCTCACTAATTTTATATTGAAATATTGAGGTAATATATACTAATATATAATACCTTACTAATATTATATTAAAATACTTTAAGACATTTCTTATGCTATGCTAATTGTATTGAAATAAGAAAAGGAGACATACATAAAATTATCTTTGTTTTTTAATTGAAACCTATGAATTGAATGATTATCAACAAAATACAAGAGATTTAAGTTTAGTTATCTAGAACTAATATCTATACTGAATTATAAAATTTTTCCGAAGCCCACACGACCGCAATTCTGATAATTATATTAAAAATTTACAACCCGAATATATCTGAGCGACTTCATTTATATGTCATGGTGTTTATTATCTTTATTATTCACGGATGATGTTTTCTCGGGATACCCGAGTCATCTTTCCTTTTTTGCACCATCCTTCATGGCAGTAAATACACTTATATTTTTCTGCTTTTTCCATCTCCCATCTAGATCATATATGTATAGTTGTAAGAAATATCTGCACAATACACTTGTATACAAATCCATTTACAAATGCCTGGAGTACTTGATTAAATATGGATCATTTGACATTTACAACAATAATCATCAATAAATTAAATAAATTGAGATAAAAACCAACGTTTTTAAAAACTACATTTTCATATGGTGGCAAAGTTAATTAAAAAAAATATCGAAATATTAGTTAAAATTTGTACAAATGGCTAAATATTGCATTGTTAGGCAAATAAGAACGATTCCCAGAGTTTGAGAATTCTAGCTTGACCGGAATTTGGTTAAATTAACGATCGAAAATTTGATGATATACTTTTACACAGACAGACACACACCAAGTGAAATACAAAAAAAAAAAAAAAAAAACTTTAAACCTAACTAAAATTAATTTATTCATCCAGTAAATTAAATAGTTGGAATGCAGTTTAGCCCAACCATCCTTGGCGACAGGAATTATTTGGCGATATTTTGCTAAATGTGACTACCCTGATCCGCTTCACGAAATTAACTTTCAGCCAACAAATCGCCAAGTTTAGCAATTTTTGAAATCGAGCTAAGTGATTGGGCTAAACTATACTATTTAAAAAAATATATTGAAATATTAGTTAAAATTTGTCACAAATGTCTAAATATTGCATTGTTAGATAAGTAAGAACGATTCCCAAAGTTCAGAGCTCTAGAGTGATGAGAATTTGGTTAAATAAACGATCGAAAATTTGAGACACACTTATACACACACAGACAGACATACACCAAGTGAAATATATATAAATGTTGTAAAATACATCATGTTAAACAAAACTAGATATATCTATTCAAAAATATTGCAAGCTTTCCAGAACTTTTCTTCACAATAATGGAAGAGGAAAACGAGATAATATTAGTATTTTGCTCATAAGTTTATAAATGCCCTTAATATAAATTATTGCCGATTTTAGTTTTTAATTCTATTAAGGTAATAATCGATAGATGACTAATTGATTTGATTTTACTCGACTTCAGAGATAAACGAATTTAATAATTTTTTGATTGTTAATGACGTACTAAGAAGCAACTTACGGACGATTGATGTTAGACATCATAGTTTTAAACAAATGACTAGAACACCACAGGTGGCTGTACACTTTTTAAATTCCTGTACAATACCAACATGAGGATTTTGAGCCTCGATGGATATAAAGTGCATTACCTCCACTAAACGATGTATTTATTCATAGAATCACGAATCAGTCCCATGATTGGATGTAAACAATGCAGGTCATAAGCTTTCGATCATAATCATTCAGCTACCTAGAGCATAATCAAACATAAATTATAAGTGACAGGTACAGTAATGTCACACACACAACAGAAGAAAATATAACTCTTAAAACTAGCACTTTACTTTCCTTATTACATTGAGGTATTAAAACTAGGGAAAAAAACCCTTAAATTCTTTGTAACACACAATAAATGATTAACACTTTTTCATTCGATCGACAACGCAATTAGATGCTTTCAGATTTTTTTCATTTTTTATTCTCAACATTCTTTGGAGTCCTTTGTACTATATAGTTAGCTGTATTTCAATTGTTGCTTTCAAATAAATGTTAAATAAAGTACGCTTTTCTGGAAGGAAATTGTGCATTAAATAGTAATTTCGCTTGCTTTTTTTTGTATAAAATTACAATACAGACATACTTAAACTAAATTTAGATTTTAAATGTTTTTAATTATTCGTTAGATTTTTAATTTCGAAGAACAAGTAAATACTGTGATGAGTTTTAGAATAATATTTGTAATTTACACTAAGTTATACAGATTTTTTTTTTTAAAAAAAAAGAACATTAGATCTAACATACTCTTAGAAAATGTTGCACATGATTTTATTGCGTTTAAAATATTAGAGGAACAGTTTTCTGCTTTTACTTTACCATTTGAAATCACTAAAGCCGAGGAGAGATTCAATGAAGTATTGAGTCAGGGAATGTTCTCGATTCCATAAGATTTATATTTAAAGAATTATGGGAGAGGGAGAGAAAGCGCGTGCTTAAGACCGTGAACTAAAAATACATATAAAAATAAATGGCAGAGAGGTAACTTTCAAGTTTCTTGTAATCGTTTCATTGTTACTCAAAATTACAGCTTTTCTTTTACCTAATTTCGACTTGCGTCATGATTTCAAACTCTACAGGAAACTCATTGAAAAAATAAATATTTTAGCATTTCTTATTCATGTTTATTTTATTTTACCAAAATAAAAGTATTAAATTAAGAACATATATAGTTAAAAATTTATATGAAATAAATTTAATGTACGAGTGAAAATGGCATTATACTTGATGGATAGAATAAGCGTACCATTTTTAAATCCAAAAAATTTATTCCTTGCGATTGAGAGGGAGACTATTTTACATGCAGATGATAAACACCATTTAGATTTTGTGAGTTCAGTAACCACTTTTAGAGGAGATTCGCTGCACGGATTCTAAACTTCATGGTCAAAGCAAAATAGGGCAAGAGCGAAAGCGAGCGAATTTTACCGTGCTTCGAATTTATACGGAAGGATTTCTTTAAATCATGTGGTATTGCATGCAAGGAAATTTCAGGGACATTGACTGCAGACACACAGTTCAGTAGAGATTACACCTACAAGTCTACTATCGTGTTGTTGTAGCAGATATTACGAGAACGATATTTAAAGCTTTCAATATCTAAATTCAGGAGATGAAATATAATTTCGTGTTCAAAGAATTTAATTTAAACAATGTGCTCGAAAAAAATCTTCAATATTTTAGCAGTGGTAAAGTTGTATTAATGCGATTTCCTGATGAAACCTGCATTTACATTCGGTAAAAGTAGCCATTTTTCCGAGTTTCATGTGAAATTTCACAATTCATTACTCACTTACCATTTTTTCATAGAAACAGAAAAAAAAAAATTAATGCGTAGGATATCTACGGGTATACGGATTTGCTCACAGAAATAAGAGGCACTGCATTCAAAAGGGAAAACATCGCGCTAAACACATGTCTGTCGCTGTCGTTTCGCTCATGCGTACTTCTATAGAAACGTCAGCTTCTTTATTTTATAACCAAATTTCGTATATATATATATATATAATATATATATGCAGTGGCTCCCAAATTTGAGTTCACACTTTCCATTTTCGACATAAAAGTGTAACAAATTAATACTGAATATTTATATAAAAGTAACAAATATCTAAAGGTCAAAATACATTTTTAGAAATGTACTAGACGTGGACAGAAGAATAGTACCAGTTAATAAATTAATAACATATTTTTTAATCTTAAACTACAATTTATTAAGTCACAAAGCATCCATAATTCCTAAGAGAAAACATAAAATTACAAACTAATATATAATATCACACTCTATCTCATTAATGAAGCTTCCAAATGGAGAGGACTCGATTTTACCTGATTTTGGGTTGTTTCACTTGCGATTTTGGCTCATTCCTTTCTTAAAACAGTTTCGTATTTTTCTATGGTCGTCATATGGGGCTTTTGGACGGATATTTCTCACTGTAACCATACATTTTTAATAGCGTTGAGATGCGGTGATTCTGGTGTAGTGTGCAACTGCGTTCTAAAATTGTACAGCTACCCCAATTGAAAACTTTTAGCTGTATGTTGAGAATTATTATAGCGTCGAGAAATGAATCCCTATCCTAAGTTCTACTTTTCGACACTTTGCTTCAAATTATTTTTCGGAATGTTGAAATATTGCATTTTGTCCATGATCTTATCAATAAACTCTAACCTTTCAGCACCATTGGCTGACATACAGCATCATACGAGTACAGATCCACCCCCATACTTGACAGTAGAGTAGCGTTTTAAGGAAGAGACTCACTTTTAGTCTTCTGACAAACAAAGCCTCGCTCATTACTTCCAAAAGCATTGAATTTGTTTTCATCACAGAATCAAACTTTATTCCAGAAATCTGGAGACCTCGAAACATAATTTTCAGCAATTTATACCTTTTTTTTAATGGTTTCTTATTACAAAAAAAGGTTTTCTCCTAGACACACAACATTAAAACCTGCTTTCTTAAGTACGCATCAGTATTGTTTCCACAGAAAAAGATATTTGTATCGTAGAAGAATTGATTGCAGCAATTTTTGGTGCACTGGCCTTTGGAGTTATGGTCACTTTTCGTAGGATCCTCCTATTGATTCTATGATACAGAATTTTCTTTCGTCCTCTTCCGGGAATATTTCAAGGTGTCGCAAGTCTTAATACACTTTCATGATTTTTTGAACCAATACGTGACTTCACCGAACTACTTTTGCAATTTTACGAAGATATTTACCTTCTTCAACTATTTTAACAATCAGCTCTCTAACTTATGTGAACTACAGTTTCCATTTTGAAAATTAAAAAATTAAAAATCTCTAATAGACACTTATGTATTATTATCTAAATCTAATATCAATATTAAACATAAAATATTTAGTAAATTTTTTATGTTATTATAGCAGTAGCAGCTAATTTATTAGGTTGTGGTCATTTTCTACGAAGTATGTAATTAATTATCTGACATCAACTCATGTCATTTAAACAGAGCAATAATATATATACAAATAATTTTATTATTATTTTAACTTCGTGTTTAATTTTTGGATACATATTATATTTAAGGAGTGATTTTTATTCGTATTTTAAAATTACCTTTACATAAAAACTTTTACCATATGTTTGTATTTTCAAAGTAAAGAAAGAGATGTGTATACGCAATTTTCGGAGCCACTATATATATATATATATATATGTCTGTGTATATATATATATATATATATGTCTGTGTATATATATATATATGTCTGTGTGTATATATATATATATATATATGTGTGTGTGTGTGTGTATATATATATATGTGTGTGTGTATATATATATATATGTGTGTGTATATATATATCTGTGTGTATATATATATATATATCTGTGTGTGTATATATATATATATCTGTGTATATATATATATATATCTGTGTGTGTTCATGTATATATAGAAATAGCAGTAACACACTTTTCAAATGAAACTTAGCAAATGAAATGAAAGAAAATAAATTATTACTTTCAACAGATTTGAGAAACATCGTTAATATTTATTTTACTTTCATCATTAATTAAAACATATTATACACGTCATCAGTGTAATACGTATATTCAAACGGTTTGAATTACAAGCTATTTTTTTTTTCTCATTTATACACTAGAGTAAAATTAATTTTATTTATTTAAGGGTCTTTTCAGAGATGAAAGGAACAAACTGTTCATATAACGCTCTTCAAACTAAATATATCTAATTAAATCCTTACTTATTTCTAACAAGAATTAAAACAAATGTTTTAAAATAGGATGTTACGTAACAGAGGTAATTACATGTCGAGAAGCACAATTTTGAGACAGTTGCCTTTATTATTGCCTTCTAATGTGTTAAAGGAAGTGTAACTAATAGAGCCATTGCGTTTGTCATTTAATAAAAGAAATTAAATCTAAAAGTTTTATTTTGCGTAATTGATGATTTGACGTATATTTTAATTACTGATCTTACTGTAACGTTCAAAAATGAGATTTCAGATAACTGTATATGATTGTAATGTTTTTGGAAGTTTATATTCTTTCATTTATTATTTATTTCTTGGATTATTTTAATTGGAATACCCCCATATACATATATATATTACATGTAATTTAAAAGCCTGACAATAACAATACTAAGAAAATTATGTTCCAAATAAATAATATTACTTATTAGTATATGAAAATAGAAACTTGTATTAATTGGTAGATTAAAAGTAGTTTATCACCCTGTTACATTTACAAGAATTAAATACAAACATTTTGATATATATTTTTTTAAAAAAATAACTTTTAAAACTTTTTACTGATATTTTAACATCGATAGCTTTTATTTTCATTTTGGTGGCCACGGTTGCCTATTGGTCATGGTCACTGACGGTTTTCATCGATTTGTGAGTTTGAAATGAAGACCCGTCGTGTAGCCTGGGCTGATGCACGTTAAATCCGTCGAGACCGAAAGTCCTCTCATTGGCGTGGTGTGGAAGTTACGAGAGGGAGGGGGGTGCCAGCTCAGGTGTCATCCTCGTCACTTGACCGTGGTTCAAAATTAAAGAGGTCCGTCATCAATAGCCCTCACGTTGCTTCTAGTGCAACTAAAAAAAACGAAATTTTTGAAACTAAACTACTAGCTGTAAATGTGTGTTTACCATAACTTAAATGCAAATGTTTTCAGTATTCTTCATTGTTATGATGTGGATAATTTATAGGAAAATTCTAAATCGTAAAATGGCCTAATGGTCATTCTTGTTAGTTCGTTAGTTTCGTTCGTTCTTTTTGTCGATTAATTAATTGGAATTCGGATATCACTAAAAGCTCATCATGTAGAGGAACTGGTGCACATTACATTTGTTAGGACTCAAAGACATTTGGTTGGGATGTTGCGGAAGTTTGGAAAATAATGTTACTGTCCCAGTGTTAACCTTCGACACTTAAGCAATGCGAAAAATAATGAGATTTGTCATTAAAAACCATTGTCAAGTTTCCAAGTCCGAAGTTAATAGACGTACATTCAAACAATCTGGCCTAGATATAGTCTTTATACATTTGCGTAACTCAGAATTTCGAAGTCCCCAACGAGTCGATATAAATCTGCTGTAGAATAAGAGACCTATAACCAATGTAAATAAATTTGATTTAATTCATGAAATAGTCTTGGTGTAACAGGACTGATACGTGTTTAATCTCTATCGGGGCTAAAAAACATTTGCTTTCTCTTTTGTGGCTGTTGAGAGTGTGGCAACAGTTCAATGCCGTTTTTGTCATTAAAGAGAACCTTAAAACTAAATACATATTAATAACTCTCTATTGTGACTTTAATTCAATCAAATTTAAAAAGATGCACTCCTATGTTTGACATGTGTATCGCAATACTGAAGTGTAAATCCAAACCAGGAAAGAAAAAGTGAAAACGTAAACTTAGCTTTTGTTTGATTCTTCCACTTGTTTATTTTGGTTCCATGAAAAATTTCAAATACCCAATAATTTTTTGAGCCTAAGAACTAAAATATGCTGGTTTCATAATCAATTTTTGTGCTTTATAATATCACACAATGCAACAATTCACAACCCCTATGACATTTAATGACATTTATTCCACTCTATGACATTTTTTCTTCTATCTTGAAAGAATCTCTTAATTCTATTGAATATATTTAGCGACACTTTTTTAAAAGGAAATGGAAAAAGAAAAAAAAGAAATCATTTATATTCAGAGTATTTAAGCAATTCTAAAAAGGCAAACGCTATTTCGTAAAAATGTACGAAATATTTTTAAAAATTATTTCAATGATCCTCAAATGTCTGTAAAATGTTTTTTCTAAAAACATTTCGCTCTTTCCGTTACTTCGACTTACAAAAAACAACTAGGTTAAGAAAAATAATACTTAACGATGTAAGAAAAGTTATTAAGGCTAGGGGGGAAGATACAAATTTTAAGTTTAAGTAACATTTTTCAATTTTCTTTTTACAATATTCATTGAATGCGTTTTTTTAATTCTGTTTTTGAGATTTCACTTTATAAAAATCTTAAGCCTTGAAAGATTTCTTTCTGAAAAACAGCTGAATATCGATGTCGTATTTTTACGTCAAAATCATTTTTATATCATATTTGTAGAAAAATGTAGAGCGTTCTTTTATAAGTCTGTCTTATGATCAAAAGAATTTTATACAAACCAAGCATTAATAAAATGTAAAAATGGCATATTATATTTTAATATTTTAATCGGGAACTTATATTTTGGATGTAATATTTAATTAGAGGATAAATATCAGGAAATAAATATTAAGTACCTATGAATTTACTGTAATTCTAAGTCTTTAACAATTATTTTTAGAATTTCTTTGTTACGAGGAACGAAAAAAATCCAAGCTAGTATTTAGATGCAATTTTAGTACATACTACTTAGTATAATTTTTTGTTCTCAAGTTTCATTTTCCTTTTTAAATTGCTTAAAAGAAAAAAAAATTAAATGTTTTGAAGCAACTGTTTTGTTTCAATTGTATTAAAGTCATCAACGTCAATAAATGTGTATTCAGTGTACGTATATTTATTTTGATTTTACAGAAAATGAAACTTGAAATAAGATATGTATCTAAACTTATAGAACTAAACTAAACTTATCTAATTTAAATATATGTATCTAAGATATTTAGACTTGATTAAAGTCTGCTCAGAATAAGGAAAATATGAAAATATCACAGCATGCACTTGAGTGTTGGATCCAGAAAATATGAACAATGGGGGCACAATTGTTTTCTTTGAAAAGTTCATAAGACCTAACAATGTTTATTTATTTAGTTTCCTAAGAGTAAACTAAGTATTAACTTAAGAATAATTAAAATTGAGGACTAAATACTTATAGTACGATCGATAGTTTGTTTCTGTACTTGTACGCAGAATACAACCTTGAAGTGAAAAATAATTATGGCAGACGGAGAGCAAATGGCCCTGGGTTCTCCTTCTCAAGAATCCGCTACAGATAATTATTGTAAGACTTCCGCTTTATACATTCGGATCAAAACCTCTTTCAACGAATTATCAGTTCTAATAAACGTCTTTGTATTATTACTGTACATGATCCCACACAAATCTCTTCGTGAGATAAATCTTTCAAAGACTAGAATGAGGATATTTTGGTACGTAATCTATGAATAACCTCAAAGGGTATATCTCTGGTAACTATACATGTAAACAAAATGATGTAAGGTCTTTTTAGCAGTCATTTTTATGGTGATATAAATCAGATTAGCAAAATGTCAAAATGTAGAGATTCAACTACTTTGTTTCCGTGTTAGATGGTTTTAGACTCCTCCGTGAAGGAGGAAAAAGTTGGCCTTGATTGGTGGTGGCAATTTGAATCTTTGACCACTGGGTCCAAAGAAAAGTTGACCGGTCATGTCATTTTTTTGCAGCATCCTTATCATCAAAACTAAAAGAGACGTCCCTCTCGGGCTAGAAATAATGCGTTTTAACTTCCAGCATTGTTGTTCAAGGGAGCCGTTGCATACTCCCCCAACAGTATCATCATAATGATACGAATATAATAATTCTAACCAATATTTGTAGAGTAGGTCGTTTATATCCAGATATTACTGCCATTCATATTAATCCCATCACTGTTGTGAAGAGTTTTGATTTCAACAATTCCATTTGGCGAAATTGGCTGTCTCAAGTTGAATGGCGAGTCACGTTGATACGAGCGCCGAAACCGGAATATCACTAGTTGTGATATATGTGCGGTTGTCTTAGCTAGGCACACTAAGGCAAGTCTTTTGCGTCGGAGGCATATGCAACTACTAGTTTTGAGGAGTGTTGCCATCTATGTTCACATCTTGTGTCACCACTTCGGCGTCAGATGGTTTTCTCTACCCCGTTGGGAGTTTCAAGGCTTTCTTTAGAAAGTCAGCGGTCTCCAGTCTACTAGGTTTGATAAAAAAAAGCTGACATGTTACATTTTACTCCATCTTACTAATTACGCAAAAGAGACGTCAAAGTAGTACTAACTATTAAGGCGTTTTAAGTTGATGTCTGTTGTTAAGAGTGTAATGTCTGTTGCCCAGTTTCGCTTTGGGTTTAATACAAATAATATAAATTTTTAATATCGATGTGACATAATTTCTACCTTTGATTAAAAAATATTTCCATTTTGCTAGCTACTCTGAAATGCAGAATTTTTCACTGGATTGCATGATAATCAATTTCGCGAACTGCTCCTTTACGGAAGTTGCATGGAATTTTTTTCCCATTTCAGTAAATTTAGGCAACAAGTTGTTCGGACAAAAGGATCAACTAACTTTCTCTCAATTGAGGACTTAAATAGTATAATTTAGAATCTTTATTAATTTCCTTTTCTAATTCCTGTGCAATAATTTCAAAATTTGTAATTTTCAATGTATAAGCAAAATTTATATTAAAGGAAAGAATTTTCAATGTCGAATAATTATGAAAAATACAGCATTTTATTAGCTATAATGCCCATATATTCCTATTAGAGCTTAAATACAGAAAGAATAAAGGTATTAGGCTAAAACAATTTCTTTGTTAAGAAACTTAATTGAGATACTTAATAATACATTTCCAATGTGTGTAGTTCCCTTTTGAATAAAACAATCAAATGATTTTATCAAAATATTTGAAAAAACAAATTCATTGCTTGAAATATTTAAAAAAATATAATGACAGTTTCATTCACCTAAATCTATGAATCATAAAATATACTTAAGAAAAAGCAAATGGCTATATCTAATGCCTTATTACATTATCATTGAACATCTCGAGAAGTATACCAAGCACTCTTATCACACAAAGCAAACACAAAGTTCTCTCATATTTGATTCTCATCCGACAGAAAAATAACTAAAATCTCAGCTACAAAAATTTAATTTTAAATTTTTGGACATCTTTTTTCCAGTCATTCCATCATCCATGTATTTCATCCATTATTTTATTCCTTCTTTTTTTTTCTAGTTAAAACTTCTGCAATATATCAGTGGCGACAAAATGTGATAGCAAACAGAGCAATTATTGACATCACTTTACCAGCAAGATGAGATTATAAACTCTTTACGTTTTGAAAAGTATGAAACAAAGCATTGATGCTATGTTTCAATTTGAGTGATGTGAGTGTTTGGTTATTTTCTTATCCAGAAAATGTGGAACTGATTAAATGTTCTTAGAAAAGAAAAAAGAATATGTGAATTTCCCAGTTCAACCAAACCATATTTATTGTTTCTGAGATTTCAGGGCTAACAGATCTGAAGAATTGAAAATAAATACAATTTTGAAAGATATTGAAGAAACTTAAAATAAATTCAATTCTGAAGGACATGGAAGAAACTTAAAATAAATAATTTTGAAAAATGTAAGTTTTAATTAACTTTATGGGTATTATAAAATTTTAATTATTATTAAGAAGTAACCGAGATAACCTGGATACAATTTATTCCGCATCATAAGATATTCAGATGTACATACTGTTTTAAGTTACAGTCGTAAATGAGTATGATTTCAGGAAGTACTAGACTGAAGTAACATGCAAAGTTTGTATGTTGTGAAATTTTTCTTACTACTAAAACAATCAGTATATATATATATATATATATATATATATATATATATATAAATAAATAAACATAAACTTAACTTTTATTTATCATTCTTAAGATTTCTGGTTGTTGTCACCAATCCAAAGTTATACAAGTCTTCCAACGTTCTTTGACCTATGGTGTTTTGGTTATTTGGTTGCATTGAATAAAAAAATATGTTATACTTAGATAAATATTTACTCTATTTTAATTTCGGTTAATTTAAAAAACTAAAGTTAATATTTACAAAATAAAGTCCATGTCGCACTCCCACTTTCTAAACGTTGTGGAGTGCATGCCACACGCTAAAAAAGGATTGGAATGTCCTCAGACGCAACGTTCTAGTAGACGTTTTGTAGAGCTCTGAATGTCTCTTCTCTTTTGAAATTTTTGGTCTAAAGGAATTGACCACACCTCTTTTAAAACCATGGGATATATTTCTTTGTTTTGATTGGATGACTGAAAGTGATGAAACAGTTATTGGTCAATAGCACTCCAAACGGGGCAAGAATTGCCACCTGCTGAACTAGACACCTGATGTGTGGGTGTTATGGTTTCCCAGGAGAATCGGACTCTATTTGGTCAAAGTTCTTGAGAAACGGAAATGTTGTTTTCCCCTTCTCACAAGTCCAGATGTTTTTAATGAGGATCTTCTCCGGATGTAAGGGGCACCACAAACGAACTTGCGAAGTGTAGTCGCAGCAGACCTTTCGAATGTTTTATAAACACTCATTGTTGATCCTAGCTGTTTGAAATTATTGCTCTCTCTACTGCGTGTTTTTTGAGTCTTAGGCATTCTCAAGCTAAGTCAATCAACATTAATAGCCATTATTTAAACATCATGTACATATATTTTATATATGTATCTCGGTTGGACATTTCTCAGTAATAAAACTTCACGATATGCCATTTTTTTTGAATGTGTATCGTGAATACTTTTAATGTCAAAACTTAGATAGCTGTTGCTCATTTTATTGGTTAGCTATTAAAAGTTAAGGTTAATTTAGAATAAAAATAATCTATTTGTAATTGATAGAAAAAATAACTTAAATAAATAACGGGTATTTAATAAGTAATTTTATACAGATTAAAAAATTGTGTATTATAAATTCTCTATTTTATTAAATACTAGCAAACAATACATATTTCACTTATTTGATGCAATTTTAGTGTTATATTTGCTACATGTTAAAAAAACTAACTAAATATCTTACTTAGATTTCGTTATTTTAGTAAGTACTCTTACACTTTTAAAATTAACTGAAACTCTCCAAAAGTAAATAATGTAGTTTATTGCGAAAGCAGCTTGCAGAAATATTAGTAACTAAAAGGATTTTACTTTCCCCTGCAGTATAAAGAAATAAAAGAATATATATAGTGAAACAAAATAAACTTCTACAACATCGACATTTCTCCAATAACTGGCACAGAAGTAAAAAAAAATCGTACTATTATTTACTAGACCTTGTATAGAAGGTAAAGAAAAAGTTACATGAAGCAGCTTCAGTAATCAAAATAACTCCTTAAAAAGTTTTTCTCTTCCAATAACTTCTAAAGTTGAAAGAAAGTTTGGTAAAAAAGAAAGCAAAAACTGATGCACATTTTTTCTTCAAAACTGATACTTAAAGTGTATGCGCGACTGAATTCACATGAATAAATATAAAATATAAGTTTTATCTTAAGGGTAAAATATCTGGTATTTTGAGAATCCAAGCTTTTCAAAATACATTTTAAAAATTTATTCCAAACATTTCAGATGATACACATTTTACATCTATATTTAAGAGTGTAAGGAAAAATCATAAATAAATATCACAATACTTTTTTATTGAAATTTCAATAGAAAAAAATTGCATAAAAGGAATTGCCAAGTGAATATTTTAAATATCAGCTTTAAATTTGTATTTTGCAAGCATAAATACTAGTTTTATTATTGTAATTCAATTTAAAATCAAATCATATTGTTTAGTCCTTAATGAATTAGAACAAGTAAGATATAAAAAAAAATTAAATCTCACGAAAATGAAACTTTTAAGAACATAATGTTATATGTGCACTCATTTGTTTCCAATAAATGTAGAGTGAACGTTTTCATTCTTAACTAATCAAATGTCAAGTTTCTATTATAAATGACCTTAATTACCGATAAACTATATTATTTTCCCAGAGATTAATATTTTTCCAGAAAATCTATGATTTAACATTTTAAATCAAAAAATGTTGTCCAAACATTTGTAATTGAGAATTCCATTTTATGTTTTGTTTCAAATTTGTGTTACAAAATCAAGAAAATTGACATATCAAATATCTGCCATTTCCATGTTTGTAATTTTTTTGTTTTTGAACAAGGTAGTTCGTTTTATTTAATTTAAAATAAGATAAATGCTTCTTTTCTTTTTTAAAGTACTATTTCATATACAGTTATCACTTCATAATGCATATAGAAGAATATACTTTCGTTTTGATCATAATATATATATAATACCCTTTCATCTCGATGAAATTTAATTGTTTTCTTCTGTAAAATTATTGAATTTTTGGTGATCTAGATATATTTCACCAAGATTAAAAATTCAATCTTATTTCTGATTATAAATATACCCAGAATTTATAATTATTTTGAGTTATACTACGAATGAATTTTTTAAGGTAGTTAAAAATAAGTTGTATCATTACACGCTTTGGAGGTGAGATATATTACAAATAATATATAAATAAAGTATATTATATAATATTTTTTAAAATTATATAATATTTTTAAAAAATTCGAATTTTTTTTTATTATTTTAATACCAATATTACCATAAAATAATTTTCAATGGCTATGATGTAAGAAAAATAATTCGATATAAAAACCAACGTTTTTAAAAAAAACGTTTTTATATGGTGGCAAAGTTTATTAGAGAAAATTATTGAAATATTAGTTAAAACTGTTAGTTATTTTTAATTTTAAAATTCACTTAAAAAGAGACATTTGTGAGAATATTAAAAAATTCATAATACTCATAAAATCAAAACATGTATTTGAAAGTTTGTAAGTCATTCTATTAAAAAAGAAGGGGAACCAGAATTCAGAAAAAATTATTGTGATAAGACATGGCGCCAAATATTGGAAACTTTCTTTCTTGCGAATGATTACTGAATAAAAGTCAGGAACCCTTACTATCTCGGAGATAGTATCTCCCCTTTGTGAGTACAAAAGGTTTACGATACCGCATGCTGAGTGGGGAGTGCCCGGTGTTCCCAGGGGGGAAAGAAATTTTTTCCTCAATCCTAAAAGCGCCGAGAGGAAAGAATATTTTGACTTGTTAAAATTATTGAAATATTAGTTAAAACTTATCGCAAACGTCTAAATATTGCATTGTTAGGCGAGTACGAACGATTCCCAAAATTTCAAAGCTCTAGCTTGAGGGGAAGTTGGTTAAATTAACGATCGAAAATTTGATGACACACACACACACACACACACCAAGTGAAATTCAGAAAAACGTTGTAAAATGAGCCAAAGGGTTACATTTTAGAAACTAACGAGCTGATTGCGTGAGTAAGAAATGTATTAATTATATTAATAATTTATAATTTTCATGTTTTGAAATTATAAATATTTGCACCGTAATAGGTTTTTAAATAAATTTATTATTCTAATCCTTCTTAAAATGGTTTTCTTATTTTCATTTATAATTAAAAATTTGTTAGTATCTTTGTTCAACCGATTTTTATATGAACCATTATTGATACAGAATATTTTGCCAAGTGATGGCTTGGATTCATAACACATGCTATATTAAACATTTCTGTGTAATGCCACAAGCAGAAATTTGAATTTATTCATATTTTTTTGGAATAATTTGGTTTACTTTTACGAAATTTGTGAATTTTAAAACCAAGTAAATTAAGTGTGATTGTACATTAACGTCACTTTTGGAAGTAGCACGAGATATATTAGCGACAGATTTCGCACATTTGAACGTCAATCAAGTTACGAGGATGACAATTGAAAAGCACCTCCCAATCCAGACATCCACACTTTCCATTAGACGGACTTAACTTCAACATATTTAAAGAGCAACAGCCCCACTACTCAAAGGCTCTTTATTGGAGCTGAAGCCTACCACTCGACGAAAACAACGATAGCCAAAAGTTCATAATCTTGACAATTGCGTCCATTATGCACATTATATATATATATATATGTGTGTGTGTGTGTGTAAGTCAAGTTAAATTCTTTCAGGGCTTAAGAAATCTCATTAGGCAGTGCCCATTTTCTTTTCAATTGCCCTTTTGCATGGGGAGCTAATTACTATATAATGTCCAGGCCAAAAATTACTCCCAGTTAACGTGACTCTCAATTTTCGATGTCGGAGAGCTAAAGCGCTGAATTGACGTATGTCTAGCTACACGAACCAAAGCACTCTATTCTTGGTTGGCGTGGTGTTCGCAATCAAACGTCCTAACCACTGCACCACCGTAATCCAACATGTGTGTGCATGTGTCATAATATGTTAAGGCTAAATTTGAAGATTGGGCCCTTTCAATAAATATTGTGTAACATAAAATAAAATGTTAAGTATTTCATCGATGTAAATAATTATTTATAAAATTAGTAATCCCTGATTACAACAAAATGTTACAGGAATATACTTTCTCTAGGCCAGTACTGAGTTTAGATGGTGAAGCTGATGGAGTAACATTTCCTCTCTGCTATGAAAGTAACCTACACGGAAAGCGGTAGCGATCTATCGCTTTTCTCGACTCTTCTTAGCAACCAATACTTGAATTTTTCTATCCTTATCTGACGTCTAAATCACAGTTATTACTAAACTCATTAAGAAAAGTATATTTGCTTATTATTAAAATAACAACGTATGTCACAGCTTGGCAAAAGGTGGCCAT
The DNA here is from genome assembly GCA_019974015.1 of Nephila pilipes. NCBI lineage: Eukaryota > Metazoa > Arthropoda > Arachnida > Araneae > Nephilidae > Nephila > Nephila pilipes. The sequence continues at coordinate 659,357 of BMAW01056026.1, forward strand.
GTAACATATTTTTTTTTTTTTTTTCATTTTTAAAACACGCAGCCTTTTTAAAGTCCAATTAAATAGTCAAAAATTACAAAAACTGGAGGAAGATACGTCAGAACAAGACAATATTCTTAAGTTCATTATCTATCAACACAGAATTTGCTAGATCGTTCTCTTTTGAATCCATTTTAAATCAGTTAATCATAGTTTATATTCAAATAATAGTCTTATCTTACCAGATCACTCGTTCCTATTTACACAATTCTTACTTATAATAGGTTCAAATCTTATTACTCTAATGAAGAATCGCTTCTGACTAACTTAAATTCTAACGCTTAATTACAAAGATTCAATTCAATTTACAAATATCTGTATCAGCTTTTCGTTATCCTCTGTCTCCCTTCTCTTCCCTTTTAGTTCTATTTTGCTTATATATCACTATATCTAATTCAATTCATTACACTTGTTATCTTAATCTAATTTGCCTAATCCTGTTCCGTTACATTTGGCAAAGTTTTGTTATTTATGCAATTTAAAATACCGAAAATTTTCCCGAAGATAGTGAAGAAAAATATTTAAAACGATTCTTGAATATATATTTAATTTTTTTTATGAATAAAATTTTTTATATATTAATGCATAAATTGCTTTGTTTTAATATTAAATGTTATTTAATGATATTAGAATTATATGTTACAAAATATGTAACATTACTATTTCACATTCTTGGAATTCAATATATGCGAAGGAAACAAAAAAATTGAAATTTGAGCTTAGGTTTTAATTGGACTTATTTTAATTGCTTCGGAACATTTTAGGCTAGAATTTACCCACTATTGCTACAACATCGAATAGCAGTTTCGTATCAAGCTTAATTTCGACCTTGATTCAATTTTCAGTGTAAAGAGAGCTATGGTTAAAAGACTTTATGCAGTGTAGTATGAGAATAATGACTTAACTTAGGTATCGCGTGAGTCCTCATTTATAATGTATTGTTTGAAATTAATATTAGATTAATATGATTCAGCTATTGAATTAATAATTTATTCGGTGTTCAATTCAAAACAGTTCAAATAATTGATAATATTGAAATTCGATCTTTTAAAAAAGTAATAGTACTATTGCAGATTTGTTTAAATAAATAATGTTTTTTCAAAAAAAGAAGAAAAACTCAGATTTCTTGCAACAAATGAAAACAAATATTATTTCCTACATATGTAAATGTGAATTTTTTTTTTTGTCTCGAATCGATGTTTTTACGAATCATATAAACTAGCTAAAATAAATTTGTAACGTTGGATTTGTAAGACACTGTAAAGATGGATAAAAAAATTATGAAATGTCAATGTAACCCAATATTTTTTTTTAAAATTTTATGCTCCAATAATTTTTCTTTTAAGTTAAAAAAGGAAAGCAAGACAGTAGCAATGGAGTTCTCAGACTGTACTAACATCTTCCTTGGCGTTATCATTTCCTTTTTCTGAAGTCCTGTAATATAACAGATGATTTCCCAGCGGCCTTGCTAACTAGGCAGATGATTTCGAAGAGATGCAAGTAAAGAGTCTCCTGTTACGATATTCCGATTAAGATGAGGAAAGGAAAAATAAATCGATGACGTGTTCCATCAGGTTCACTATGTATTACTATATATATTTTTTTACTTCTACCGGAAATCCAACGCAGTTACGGAAAATGAGCTGGAATCATGTCTTAGGAAAGATAGGTATAAAATAAAGTACAAAAAAAGCATATCAAAATGTGGAGAAATTGCGTCAAGATTTCTGCTGAAATATCACCTGCCTCTTTGGGTCATAAATATACTTGACTACATTCTGCAGTAAATTGACTTGCACGGTTGAAAAAAAAGAAAAAAAAAAGAGATCTACGGAGGGTTTTCAAGGGTTACATGAAACTTTATTTTTACACTGGCAGAATTTTCCCTACGTTAAAAGCCTCTAATGGATTTTGGATTATAGTTGTCGAGTAAAAGGATTCGTATCATAAATCAAAACTTCATTTTAAATGGACATGTTAAATGGAAAATGTCTCCGAATTTGCAATTATGATTTTTTCCCTCTTCTTACATTATTAATCAATACAAATCCTTAATAGTGTTTTACATATGTTACATTAAAGGTCTTTATGTTAATTTGTACTTTTGATCAATCTGTTTTGTAACTGTTTGAATAGGTAAAATATTATTCAATAGTTATGCTGTCAGTTTGAATTATTTTTTATTTGTCAAGGAGTATAAATTGATGAATGGGTAGTTTTAACCTGAACATTTCAAATAATTTCTATTTTTCAAATATAAAGTTGATATAATTTATATAATTTGCTTTTATTTATCTAACGCAAGATAATTCTCTTGTAATGGTTTTATGGTTGGATAAATAACGCATTGACATGTTGACACAGTAATTCAATTGAATATTTCGAATTTGTATACTATTTGTTTCAATACATAATATAATTTTAAATAATAAAATTTTTTGCATTGGATATTGAATTATAATTATACTAAACAATAAAGAAAAATATTAAAATAAAATACCCTACCTACACCATACAAATATTTGTCAAAAATTATGAAAGTAGTTTAAAAAATAATTAAAAAGCTGTATTGCTTTTTTCATCAATTTCAGACAGAAAAAATTTTGACCTATTACGAATAAATGTCCTTGCTTATTATCCAATACATTATGACGTATTTCTTTCATTTTTTAACACTACTGGCATCATATAGTAATATTAAATAGTCAATAGGTTTAGGTCTCCAATTGAAGTTACGTTAAGTGAAACACAATTTATTTTATTCGCTCTTTACGCAGAATATTCACATTCACTTATTCTATTGAATTTCTCTTAGTTTAGTTAACCTATTCAAAATTTAACAAAAAAGTCTGCTTACTAAATTAATCTTTCAGATTTCCCCGCTTTTTGTTTTTAACACTTTCAACTCTGGTGATCCCAAATAAGAGATACCTCAATCCAAACGATTAATTACAATGATTCAATTCAATCTACAGATTCTAATTGTCTGTTATCTTTCATCTATTTCCTTTCAATTATATTTATCTTGTATATTACTGGGCCGCGGTAGCCTAGTGGTTAAGGTCGTGGACTCGTGACAGGCGCTTTTCGTTCAGTCGCGGGTTCGATCCTTGGCCGCCAAAGACCCACCGTGTAGCCGGGGCTGTTGCACGTTAAATCTGTTCGGGGCCCAAAGTCCTCCCGTTGGCGTGGTGTGGATGTTAGGAGAGGGGGATGCCAGCTCAGGTGTCATCCTCGTCACTTGACCGTGGTTCAAAATTACGAGATCCGTCGCCAATAGCTCTCGTGTTGCTTTTAGTGGGACGTTAATTAAAACTAAACTAAAACTAACTTATATATTACTATCCTTAATTCAGTTATTGTCTTCATCCAATTTACTTAATCCCATTTCGTTAGGTTGGGAAGAATTTGTAATTGTATGTGATTCAAATTATCAAAATATCTAAGAGGTTAGTGAACAGAAACCAGTGAATAGCCATCGTCTAAAATTTATAAGTAATTATATTATCTATCAACATTATTAGATGTTTTATAAAATTTTAATGTATACATATATGTGTGTGTGAGAGGGAGAGAAAGGGGGAGTGTGTGTGTGTAAACATAAATACATTTTTTATCATAAGTTATTTAAAGATAACTCTTTAATACTTAAACAACAAAACAGCTAATATTCTATTCAGAAAAATATTGCTGGCAGTCAATACCACTTACAATATTTTTAATAGATAATTGTTACAATTATTACGAATGAAGTAAAGGTACAGGACAATATCCACATCAGAAAAGAATAAAAATATTTATGCAAAGAAACTAGTGTTAAAGAAATTTCGAAGCAGGTGTACAATGGTGTAGTATCTATATCCAATCGATGGCTAAAAGAGTTTGTCAATATTGGAATAGCAAAATAACTCTTTTTGTCGATTACTTTGATTGTAGGCAGTTTGCCGATACTGAAACTGTTACTGCGTTATGTCCAGTCTGTGATGACAATTTCTGACATTCTAGTTTCTCTATAAGATTAAGATTTCTTTTTGTTCAGCTTCTCGCTCAAAATTCGATAAACAGCTGTGACATTGACTTGCCTCTGATCATTACTTGAAGGTATAAATTCCATCTGGACATTCTGCAGATCTCGTAAATACTTTTGCTCATTCCAAGGATTTTTGTGCTGATGTCTATGTCTTTCGCTATCAGGTGCATCAATCATCAAAAGTGTTGCGAATATTTATTTATTTATTGCGTCTAAAGGCATATATATGCTACCGAATAAAATTTCATTATTAATATTCTGAAAAATATTCTAAGCAATTTTTATTCTTATTTCCTTATTGTAAATGGTATATAAAAATCAAAGAATACTCAAAGGAAGATTTTATTTACATTTTTAAAATTTTATCAAAGTAAATTTAAAAGTAGATATAGTAAGTAAATTCAATTATAAATTTAAACGATCAATTCAAAATAAACACAATTTGAATCTTGAAAATAAATTTTTAAGCCTTTAAAGGCATGAAACTTAATTTTTCATAAATAAAATTTCAGATCAACCTGGAAATTGGTATAGTTAATTGGAAAAACAGTAATGAAAGCAGACCGGATTTTTTTTTTAATTTTCAAAAAAAAAAAAAAAAGAAAAAACATATTGATCATCACAAAACTACAAATTTCTTGCATAAATTTATAAATATATGTTAAAATATGAATATTATTCGTAACTCCTACACTGTGTCTATCAAATAAAAATTTTCCCTGCATATTTTCATAAATTCCTACACAAATTGTTGTAATTCGTAATGATTCCCAAATTGGAATTATGCTTAGTTAGCGCGCTAACAATGAAAATTATCACAGATAAAGAAATAAACTGTCAAATATTCAAGTTATGTTTAAAACATTAAAATAGTTATGGTAAAATTGAAATTTATAAGAAAAGCTATACAAATGTTATATGTGATACAGAAAGAAAGACGATGTTTTAAATATACGATGCAAATGTACATCTCAGTGCATTCAAAAATTCAGAGGCCACTTCAAGCAGCAATTCCCCTACCTCCATAATATTAAAAATGACCAAACTTAAAGAAAAATTTAAATAATAGACCTGTCATATAGTCACCATTTTTTGTGTGCATGTATTGCTTTTTAGAGATTACAGGAGGTTATTGTTTCATTTTACAACAAAATAGTGTCACCGACAACTTTTCAAAATGGTGTTATATTCACATCATGTTTATTTTCATTTTATAGCACCAATAATTATATTTATAGCTTTAAATTTATTCGACTGAATAATTTATTGTTTGCTTTAATTTTAGTATATGAAAATAATATTGTTACCCATTTCAATATTTTATCGATTCTTTTAATCTTAATAATTAATTGAATAATTTAATAGTTTTGTTTAAAAAAAATGTTAGACATTTTGATGGCTAAATTAAAAGTATTTTTTAATATTTTGATATGTTTTTTTTGTAAATCTTGAGTTATATAGCTCCTGAAATTTTCAAAATTCTGAAAATATTTTTATATTGGAAACCTAATACTTTTTGGATATTTTTTTAGCAAAATATCATTCAAATATATAATAATTAAAGAAATATAATTAAAGCACATTCAAAAGTTAGTATTTGTGTTAAAAGTACTTTTTCAATAATGGTTGCGCATATTTGCTCAAAATGTATTGTCATAATGCAGCTTTTACAAAGAAAGTTCATCTAATTCTCAGCACTGCATTTATAACTTACTGCTGCAGAAGCATCTTTTTTTCTGTTTTAATGTTATATAGAGAGAAAGTTTTGAAAATATACACAATATGAAAGAAACACTTTGTTCATAATACGCAATCCATATACTCTAGCTTGAGCAACAAGTATATTTTTCTGCATAGAACCATGAAATTAACGAAAATGGTCTTTAGGGGATATGTACAATCAAAGAGACTGCTTAGTAAAAAGGTGATGCATATGTAATCAGCATTATGACATCAGAATGGAAGTCATGACATGCACATGTGTGGAGTGTTTGCGGTAAGTGCCAAGGCAACTTAAAATGATGGAGGAAGGAGGCATTTATAGACATTTCCTGCAAGAGTGAAAATGAAAGCATACGTTCAAAAGCGACAGGAGATCCTCATGGTTCTGTACCACGTGATAGAAAGATTGGTAAGCGTAGGTAGAGGTGTAGTTTACCGAATATTTTATTAGAGTTTGTAATAGAAGAAGGTGTATATTCTAGGGCTTGGAAAGCCTTCTAAATGAAAAGTATAGGTGTAAGAAAAATTTGCCGTGATCGCCCGAAGTAAACAACGTTGATGAAAATTTTATCATTTTGCAGGAAAAATAAAATCATACTGAACCAAACATCGGCCAATATCGTTCAGCAGTTGCATTCGGCAATCGGAAGACGTGTGAAACTAATTCCTGTAGTCTGGCATCTGCATAAAGGTGAAAATTTCGCCCATCATTTTGTAGGCTGCATGCCATTTACAGGAGCTCATCAAGTAGACATTTACATTGGTGTCAAGAACATTGATACTGCACATCACATCAATGGAGTCACGCTCTATTAACTGATGAGAGGCGTTTCATTCTGAGCAACGAATCGTCCAGCCATTTGATATGGAGGGAGATAGGGACTTGGTTTCATCCCTCAAACATCACCGAAATTGACCATAGGTGTCCTGGAGTCCATGTGTGTGGAGGCATTATGTTGAATTAACGAACGATTTTCATATTTTCGACAGCACCTCGTTTACTGGAGATCGTTACAGCGATGAAATTACCCCTTCAGACGTGTACCTATGGTACAGGATTTTATTTTTGTGGATGACAATGCATGTCCACCCATGACCATTGATGTTGTGGAGCTTCAAAAAGCGAGAATGCTTGCAGAATGGATTGGTTAGTTTACTCACCTGATTTAAATCTCATTAAAGATGTGTAAGATGATTGAGGAAACCCTTGGTAGCAAGATCGGATCCTCTGAAGAACAACACACAGCTGAAATAAAATTTCCTTGAAGAGTGTATTAGCTTACCTCAAGAGCTTTTGGATAATTTGTACTGAGTATGAATAGATGCTGACCTGCAACCTCTGTAGTTGGGGAGGTCATTTCCTTTACTGCGAAAATTTGGTTTATTGTTCGCCCTTACGCCCAGACAACATTTCTTGTTTTATACTAAAGCCATTTTTCAGTTAAGACGTTTTCAAATTCGTACCATTATGCGTGCTTACATTTTATTCTTTAAATGCTAAATTGTGACTCTTTAATATTAATTGCATGTTATCCAGTTGATTTTTTCGGTATTACAGTAGAAACTGAAAAGTGTAGCCACTAGTGAATTAACTAAAGTCTTAAACTTCCCTAAAAATAACTGGGTTAATCTTATTTTTAATATCAATGTAAACATTTTGCTTGGTTTCTTATAAATCTTTTAATTTGCTGCCAAATTTGTATACTATATCAAAAACTGTGAAAAAAATAAGCATTATTAGAATAATTTTAAATTGAAAGAGTATTCCTTATGTTATTATGGAAAACGTTTGCTAAAATGTACATAAAGTAACTCTAAATTATGAATGTAAAACTCATTAAAACTAAGATAAAAAAAATTCGCAAAGCATATAATAATATTTCAAAACAAAGAAAGAAATCATTTCCCCTTCTTTTCCGAAATGCAAGTTAGAAATTAAAACAAAAACGAATTTCAGTTACAAAAGTTTATTTCCCAATATCAAAAAGGTATTAAGCAAAGATTTTTTTTCCTCGGCTCTTGAATGATATTATTTTAGCCTCCAGCAAAAATTAAAATCCTACGCTTCTGTAGTAAAATAAAGAAATAGTTTTTTTTCATTTTTTATTTCATCTACATAATCCACAATTCTGAATTAGAGTAACAGACCGAAAAGAAGTGGGTAACCGAATTTCAACCGAATGAATGTTAATCTTGTCTTCATTTCTTTCTCTCTAGGATTAATCGAAAGGGAAATTTAGGCTTATTTTTTTCATTTATGTATCTAAATGGATTTAATAAAGAACTCAGAAATGAGTTTTTTCATTCTTTCATTTATTCTTATTTCTTGACTTTGGATTTTGTTTTTCTTTAATTATACCTCTTATAATTATTATATTCTTTCGCTGTAAAAATTCAACAAGCGGTGAAAGTTACGGTTCCTCGAAGGTAAAAAGAAAATATGATATCTTATTAATTTCAGAATATCTTCCATAAAAAAAATTGCCCGAAGTAAAAAAAAAAGCTTTAATCTGAATTGCATTGAATTATAAAATCGTTGAGCTTTAAATAATGAATGAGATGCATTAAAAATATTTTTCAGCGTTATTTATATTTCTTAATTCCTTCTTTTGAATAAAAAAGCACATTACCATAATCATATTTTTGCAAATATATTAACTTTGTAATCTAAGCGTATGCTAGTTACAAAATCAAAATATCGTTGTTTTTTAAACATATTATGTTTTGAATTCTCTTGATGACAATACTTAATGATACTTACGATGATAAAATTTTTCTTACTTTTAACAAATAAAATAATATACCAAATATTGGTACAAAAGGTTCTAAAATTACATTTTTCTTTAATGAACCAGGTAAACTTAATTGACATCTCGTTTCTTCCATTTTAGCCAAAAAGATATAACACCGAACTCAATCTGAAATAAAGAGGAATTTTTCAAAGGTTGTTACTTTTGTTTAAAAATTAAGTTAAATGGTAAAAAAAAATGTACATAGAATTCACATATCACCGAATTTTTATGGCAGTAAAATGAACTTGCCAAACGAAGTGTTAGCGAAGAGATTCTTGACTTATTACGAACATTGTTGATTTCGAAATGCATTTGTTGGTATAACTTCCTTTCAGGGACATACCTATAAAAGATAATTACGAACGTCATAAGCCTTAGAAATTCTTCTCTTTTTTCACTCCCATATGGTTTAGTATTTTTGTTGAACTAAAGCAATGCAATACTCTAGTAATCCTTAATTATTTTTATCCAAGTTAGACAGATTTTGATTTTCCCCCCATTTTTTTTTCTGTAGTCTAAATCACATTTTACATTGCTAACAAAGCACAGCCAATTCAGCTAATGTGCACCCTAAACCTCACCTTTCACTCTTTAATTCACTTGGTGGAGTTATAGTGACAAAATTATCATATTTTTTGAGAATTCGTTGAATTAGATACATTAAAAGTATCTACATGAATAATTGGTCTGACATTCGTTGAACTCAACTATATCTTTGTCATTCAGATATTAGCATAATCTGGAGGATTAAGTTGTGAGTTTCTACTTCAAATACTCTTCTTTCTATCTTGACGTGATAATTTATGTAGTCACGGTTACAAATTGTGTGATATATGACATTTGGAAACCACAGAACTGTAATGACCCCTGTTTTCGTCAAAGATAACTATCACAATTTTTTGGCAAGTGAAGTGATATGTACGAGTAACACACTAACTCGATTTTCAGTTTCGTCGTTTGACCATGATTTAAAATTATGAGATGTTTCAACAAAAGTCATTTCGCAGTGTCAAGAACCCCGTTAATTGAAATTTGCAAATTGTTTGTCAGCAGTGTCTTCAAATGAATTTGGGGTATCACATTTCAAAACCTGCTCATTCACGTTTCAGGAAATGTGGTCGGGAAATATTATCACATGCTTTTTATAATGATTCTGATGTGACGTATATTATACTTATTTTTTCAGGTGTTCCTATGTCTTAATAGAAACCTTTATGTTTTCTTATAAAAATTAGTAGATCTCAATAAAATATAGATTCATTCTTAAGCTTACACATAGAAATTGTTTCTCGATCCATTTTAAATACATTCGCTCAAAATTTGTAAATTAAGTCTTCTTTTCTGAAATGCGTAAATTCGCTAGTGATCTAATTATTTATTAACGGACTTTATAAATTATAATGGTATAAATATATTGCACAAAAATGTATTATGATGTTATAATATTTTTTTTCATTTTATGCGCTAATTATATACATTGTTTCCACTGCATAGTGAAGTATATTCGCTCTAGAATGTTATATAGTAACTTTGATTTCAAAACACACTGGGTATGAAAATAAGCCTGCTAGTTTGGAAACTAATTGAATAACAATTATTTCTTGTGTACCGAAGCTCCTAATTTAATAATGTTATGCTAAATTTTGAGGAATTTTATAACTGAATAACGCAATGGCCTTGTTTCTCATAATAATTTTACAACATCGTTCTCAAGTTTAAATTAAACGTTTTGAATGCACTTTACGTGAAACTAAACTTTAAAGTGCTTAATATAAGCTAAACATCTCGGCAAGTGACAGAGTGTATGCATATTTGTTTACTGCATTCGCAAACTTAAATTAAGGCAATATAATAGAAATGCAAATTCAAAGGAACACCGCTTTTCTAATTTCAATAAACCTTTAATTGAGGATAGAAAACTGCAGAATTTCGCTTAATAAGATCTCATCAATTACTTTAAATCCTCATGCACAAGTTTAGATTAGAATAACAATGGTTTAATTAAGTGTAGGGAAGTAAATACCATTTACAGGGATAGGTAAACTTAATTAAAATTGACGCATGTTACCTTGTATGATAATATGTTAAGCCATAACATCTTTAATATTATCATATATATCTTAATTGAATTATGCTGTTATTCTACGAACTATTCTGAATTTCTATACTATAGTAGTTTCACCGATCAGCTGTAGAAACCATTGATCAATCACACTTGTAATTTGCAATGAAATAGCTAAACATTTTGGCAACAGCTTTAAAATTCGCATTCGATGCGAGATATTGTTTATTACTTTGAAAAAACTCTTCATTTGGCATATCCCATGTAAAACGTAATAAAACGAGATATACTTCAATAAAGTTAACAAAATAGCGTACGAGTTCCTCTAATATGAATTTCAGAAACAATGGGTTACTTTTGACAAAAAAAAAATCTAAAAAACACAAAAAATGTCGTAAATCTTATAATTAATTGAAAACGAATTTTATTTTGTGATTGAAATTTTCCCAGAAAATCTTGGAACATTGAAATTACTTCAAAACTACTTATGATAGTCTGCCATTATGTTTCTTAGGTATTGTTATTTTCGAAAATCATAGTAAAAAAGTTTTACATTACATGATATATTAGACATTTTTTTCCAGACAACTTTTATATTCTTAATATTCATCTTCACTTAGGTATTATTTATTACATGCATTAGCCTACAGACATTAAGGTTCTGTTGTATTTGTTTTAATTTGCTTCTTAAATCTCTTCAATCAAAAAAAATTTGCGATATATTGTATATGATGTTTTTCTACTTAATGTTTCAACACTTGAAATAATTTATTGTCATATAAAATGTTATGTGTACACACACTTTGAATTTTCATTATATATTTGGGGGAAATTATACTTTTATTCAAAAATAACGCAGTGATACTCATGAATTAATAAAATTGACAGTCTCATTACAAATCACTTTGACGGAAATCAATTTGAAAGGAAGAACAAAATGCAAGACGGCTTAACAAAATTCGTAAATGTATGTGTACGTTATTCCTTCATCAAATTACAGTACTTGAATGATTTTCGATATGAAAGTGATCCAAACTTGGTTCCAATGCGCATGGCCACACAATCTGTTGTGAAACTGCAATCAGGAAAAACTCAAAGGACTCAAAATGGAAGATTCATAAAAATAAGAATCACATTCTGACTCTAGAACATATAACAGCGATGAATGTCGTATGAAAGAAGACATTTTCATCATTAAAGAAAAACTGAGAAAGAGCTGACTATTAGCATGAAAACCGCAAACTGTTCGATGCGCTTTTTAATCGCCAGCTCAATCGTTCAAAATGTGCTATTAGAACATGTTGTTAACAAAACTTGCTAGGAGCAATGACACAATGTGGTACACAAATTCGCGGAATATTAGCTCGAGAGCTACCAGGAAGATGACGAGGTAAGAGGACATGTGGCAAGCGCTCGTAGATTTTTAAGTAATTCGCCCTACGATGCAATCAGATATACGGCAACCAGTTATTTCACAAATGATTTTAAGACGCATCAAGAAAGAATCTGAAACTCATTCACCCTTTTAGTGTACTTCCCACCAAAACATCTTCGAATGCTTCTACAGTTGTAGTGACGTGGTAGTTCTACAAGCTAAATGGACGTGGAATGCCTCAAATTCCTAAGATGTTATGTGTTGTGATGTACACTGGGTTCATTTTAGGGACTGATGATAATGGTAACTACGTAGGTGTATGTAGGCGCCCAGGTGAATGGAACAATTCCACCCACGCTGAGGCGCGATACACTGCCTTCAAATCAGATGTAATAGTCTAGAGGCCAAAGCCTATTATAAACGATCCACTTTAATTGTGGTGCATAGAACAGTAACAGGTAGCGTTATATTGATGGTATTTGCATTTATGAACCCAGCGCGGGATCTTTCCTAAATAGTTTTCCTAGTGTAATTTTTCAGCAAGATAATACTTATCTGAATATAACTGGAGGAACTCAAGAAAATATTTGAAAAAAAAACAGTAAATTATCAACTTAACATAAAATTCAAATTAAAAATATCCTCATTAAAATATAAATACAGAATATATTCTAAAAAAAAAAGAACTGTAAAATTACTGAAACACTTTTATAGATGATATTAACAATTCAATAAAAATATAGACTATTAATTAAAAATTTCAGTTATAAATAATTACAAAACTAACTTAAGTAGCATAGAAAAACAAGAAAAAATAATTATAGAAAAATGAATTTAACGTAATCTATAAACTGTGCCAATATTTTCCGGAATATGAAATGTATGTTTAAATAGTTTCATGGACTTTGTCATTACTTCAGTAATTATATTATCATTAATGGTATAGACCAACAATTAAAATAATAATAATAATAAAGAATTAAAAACCTTTAGCGAACATAAGTTCAACAACAAAAAAGAAACAAGCGTACTGTTATATATCAACTAAATTAATAAATTTAAACATAAAAATAATTTATACAAATAAATAAACATTTGTAAAAAGTAATTTTAAAAGTACAAAAATTATAACATTTATATTTATAATATATTAAGATAAATTATAATCAACAAAAATTATAACATTAACATTTATATCTATAACATGGGCCATATCTGACAGAGATGAGTAGAATGGGTTCCACTCATCCCTATCGGATATGGTACTACACAACAATGCTGATAAATGTCAGAACTAAAAATTGATTCGTTGACTTTAAATAAATAAAAACATTAACAGAAAAATGACTACAAGACCTAAAAAAACTTCACAACCTATACCAGTAATAATTTTAAAAATTTAATACTTTTAAAGTAAATGTACGTAATAAATTAGATTGTCTAGGAAAATTAAAATTCGTTAAATAATTTGTATTAAAATTAAATGAGTCCATCTGTGGTTAATATTAAGATTAGAATTTTTTTATATATATAAAATCAAACTATATAAAATTCTTCAAGATTACTATCACTAAAATAATTAAAAATTCATATAAAATGTGATCAAAGTTATAAGAATCTAAAACTACATATTCCTTTACTGGTCTATATATATTACAAATGTTGCTAAAATATAAACATACTAAGGGAGATAAAATATAAACATACAATTAAAAAAAAAATTTAGAAAATAAAAATAGAAAAAATTAAAATTAAATTGTAAGTTTGATATCTGAAAAAAACATAATAAGATATACATTCAACAAATAAACAAAAATTACTTAATAATAATTGAAGAAATTAATATATTTATAGTTACAACCTTTAAATTTCTTTTGAAATAATTAACAGGATATTTAGCCGTATAACAAGTAATATACAAATTTTTAATGCTATTTTTTAAGTTTAGACGAATATTAACTAATTTAATATGTTTAATTAAGTAGTTATGTAATATGTTTATATATATATATATATGTGTGTGTGTGTGTGTGTGTGTGTGTCTGTGTGTGAATGCATATATTATTAAGAATCAAATTATTAACTACTTTTTAAATTAACATTAAGATTTCTATAATTATATATTTAAGTTTAAACATCTTTCAAAGAATGGTAATTAATGATTTTTCATGAATTATGATACATAAATAATGCTTTTAAAGAACGAAAATTGTGCTCATTTATTTACTGAAAGTTGTTCAAGCAAATATTGCAAATAAAACATAGTCTCTCAAAGTAAAAATAACGTAAAATTAAATTAGCAAATATGCTACTTTAAAATCAACAAACGATACAATAAACTAAAATTATCTGTAGACAATATAAAATCAATAGTTTATTTATTCAGAGAGTCAAAAGAGTTAGCCTTACATGTAACTTGCATTGTATATATATGGGGAAACCATATATATATATATGTGTGTGTGTGTGTGTGTGTGTGCTTGCTATGTGTTTGCACTTAACATTTTCGTACATATTTTCTTATCAACCATCTAGTTTAAGCCAATAAAAAGAAAGAAAAAAATCGTTTACGGCATTGATCGTCTTGTCTTTTACAAGAAGGTCGAAATCCTTAAGCGAATCTTTTGTGCAGCCTTTCTCACTAAATCCAATACAGCCGGATCTCACTCGGTATACGTGTGAACGAAATAAACGGAAAATAAAGAATTATTCACCAGAGAGAGAGAAGTTGATTATACGCGACAGAAAAAAAAATTATTCGATCAGATACGGCAAGCGATTTTGATCAGAAGCCGAAATTTCAAACTCAAATGAGCTGGTTGAAGAAAAGCAGTAAGTTTGTTTCTCCGGAGTTAGTCTCAAGTTCTTTGTTATAACAATTCTTCGGAAGAGATACGATTTCCCGTTAGACATCACTTTCTGGGATTGAAATCCATAGGTTTTCGAGGAGAATAGAAAGAAAAGAAAGTTGTTTCTGTTGTCATTTTGCGTGGGTTTTTTCGCATTGATTTAGATGTTTACTTTTTAAAAGTTTCCGGATTTTATTTGCTTTTATTAAGAGAACGTTATAAGTTATACCTTCATGTTTTTAAATTGATTTTTCCCTTTGAAGTAAAAGCGGTACTGCCTCTCTTTCCTGATGGTAATGCAGTTATATAACATAAATGTTAATAAAAAATGTCGTAAGAGCTATTAAAAGTGTGAAACGACTTCAAATGCCATACTTCCCTCATGTTTTTTATACATTAATTTTAAACATTATTAAAATATTTAAATGATTAATAATTGTTGTTGATTACGCTTAGTTTTCCCATTTTTTTAAAGATATACTGATTGCTCGAATTATTTTAAAGACAATTTAGTTCAGAAAGAATAATTTTAGTTTTATAAGTGCTTAGTGCTGAAAATATAATTAACATAAAAGTATTTAACATTTAATGAAGTTTTTAATGAATTAACGGTTAATTTAATTGGTATTAAAATTTTCATATTTCAATACCACATAATAATAATTTTAGTTCAATTTCTTCTAAACCTTATATTAATACTACTGTATCATTATCTTGAGATTAATACTTTTTAAGATATTTTGTCAGATAGTTGTGAAAAGTCATGTTTTGAGAAAATGAGCTTGAAAGTTTTTTCCATGGAATTATTTTGGTCAAAAAAAACATACACGTGTTTACTCATCTTTCGGGGAAAAAGTATAATATTTTCCTACGCTTCTTAAGATTTTCAAGAGAATATGCACTTTAATTTCTTTTCTGCAGGAAATTCAGTTTATTAAGTTTATTTTAATGGTCATGAGACCCCTAAGAAAAAGGATAATTAAACCAAACACACATAAAGATAGTGATTTACATTTTTATTTATTTTTAATTTAATGCATGTGAAGAAGATGAGAACTGAAACGATAAATACAATTTAACATTATAATTAAGCTAGTTGTAAGACATCGAAGGACATTATTTATACTGCTTATGAAGTATTTTGAATTTTTTCACGTGAATGATTATATTATTATTTTATATTTGACAACTTTATAGGTTGCAATAAATTTAGAAATAACTGGTTGATTCATTGATTATTTATCCTATTTATTGGTTATGTATCATTTGATTTATCATATTTAGTACAAATACGATGGCTATTAGTCATAATTGGAAAATGGTTAGTTGTACAATACACTCACATAAATGATAATACATAACAAAAAGGAATATGGAATCATAATGAGTTTTGCTGTCTTCAAAGACACCAACAGATATAATCTGGCATCTTACAGTATGATTGTTTGTTGTCAGGATGAGTTATTTCTTGATGTAAATGTTTTTTATTCGTAACATTCTACATAATGGCTATGCACAGTAGAAGTTCTGTAATATTTCAATTGAAGATTCTTTTTAATAAGACACCAATCGAATCATTCGCTTTCAGTTTTTTGAATGGACTCTAGTATTTGTAGACCATTAGGTGCTAGCTAGTGACACTGAGCAGCTCGCATTTTCTCCCAGTGCCTATCGTAAGAGTCAGTTCTCCTTCAAGTACATTATATAATGTTTCTAATGTATTACATACTATGATTATACAATTTAACATATGTATACATACAGTAAAGTGTTTAGTATAATATTTTTGAAGTTCAGCGCATGTCCTTCAAGTTCTAATAAAACTAATAAGTGTTACCATACGAGATAATTAATCGTCTATGGAAAAGCAAAAGAATCATGATGAATGAATTCAATATATTTCTTTGACAATGTATTATAGAGGAAAGAAAAAAAAATAAACTGGTAAAATAGTTTATTGGGTATTTGGATAGTCTAAACATGTTCAGAATGCACCTAAATAAATTAAATCTGCAGGGATTTATATGACGTATATTTTTTTATATTAGCTTGACACTTTATAAGCAAACACAGAGTGATTTCAAATTTACCAGTCTAAATTGCGTCTGTAGTATGGAGTTCCAAAGCTAAGGTGAGTAAAATATATTTTCTTGATACATAACAAAAAGAAGCATGAAGAATTTTAGATTTTCTAAATTGATTGATGTGTTCTGTGAGTTTTAAATTGGTTTATGAATCGTGATCCACGAATTTCATTTTAATAAAATGTCTAGTCTTAGAACAACACTGCTGTAATAACATTAGTTTTTATTATAATTTAGAGTAACATGAGGAAATACAGTTCTCTTTTTTCAAAGGAAATTTTTTTGGAATAAGGTTAAAAACTTTTTTTTGAATAAGAGTCAAGAAGACTTACAATTTTTCATTACAAGCCACGGAATATTTTTCATAGAATTTAAGTGAGAGGTACCGTGAAAAAACTAATTGTGACCGTAAGAACCTTCAATTAGTTTGGAGTCGGTAGCAACTGCTTATCCACAAAAACAAGGGTTAGGTTTTACTGTATGTTTAGCTTGTTCTTTGAAGACTTTTTCTAAGCAACGAAAAATTCTGGGTTCATATCTTGTAATTGTCTTAAATACACATCGTAAAACCATCCTTAAATGACAGAAAAACAAACTAATGTGACCGTGAAATCAATCGAAAATTATAAAATAGATTGATTAGAAAAAATATTAATTTTTGCAAATTAAAATATTTTCTTAATTATTTGCGAATTATTTATTCAGATTATAAAGTTGTCATTCTACAATGAGAAAGTGTTTTTGAAGACATCGGTAATTATTAATAATTGTTCTTAATAAATGATTCCATTAATATCAGATTATCCTTTCCAAGAAAATTAAATATGCTTTGTTCTTCAACTACGTAAATTAGCATTGTTTATATTTTTTTCTTAATAATTTAAGCATTCCTATTTATACTTTGCTACTATAGCAATAAATAAATAAAATGCAAACCTATGAGTTGGGTTTATTAATGTCGCACTAAAAGTAACATGAGGGCTATTAGCAGAATATCCAAAGGAGTTGACCTTACCCATATGGTTTAGAGCTCCAAATCAGTCCCCTGAGAGACAATCATTCCAGCACTCTGCATTTATTGAAAAAATAACATAAGATTTTACATAACTACGAAATCAAAGTTAAATAGAGTGTACAATGTATTTACACAGCAAAAAATGTACATGACAGAAACGTAAGAAGAAAAAAATCTAACAGTTGGAATTTTCTTGTAGAAATAAGATGCATAACAGAGTAAATAACGAAATACAAAAGTGCTTATAAACTCATGAACAAAAATGAAGTGTTAGCAAAGGTATGAGCCCATATACAATGTATGTAACTTTAGCTACGCAATAAAGGAATATTAAAATATCAAGAAATATAATAAAAATTTGAAACAATTAAAAAAATTTGGGTAATTTTACGAACCGTAAGAAATAGGTTTCGCTGCAACAACAGGACATTTTAAATGAAAATTTCTGGTAAAAGGGCAAGACAAAACGTCGTGGAGATCAACATCTCCAATAGAGTCATAGAGACATAAATTTGTATTTTTTAAATTAAAACGATTTAAATAAGAAATGAAGGGACCATGATCAGTTATGAAGAGAGTAATATTACTAGAAATCGTTTACAAACTAGGTTTTGGTCTAGGAATATCTGACTGAACCTGAATATCAGAACTCCCAGTCATAAAGAAGTTTATTTTTTAAAATCTTAACTATATGAGACCGAGGGGCAGGGACATTCATTCTCTCACCATCAGTGACAGCTAGCTTTGCAAAGAAATCCGTGATTTCGTTATAATAATCTCCTACGTAAGCCCAAACCCAGTGTAAGTTTGTAAAAATTGGAATAATTTGCTAATTTTTAATGGTATTAAAAAAAGCCGTTTTATTTCTTATATACTGCAGTAGCAGAATATCAGAAATAAATCGGTCGACATTTTATGATGAGACGATAAAATGTCGGAATAAATAAAAACTTTGAAGTTATGAGATACGGCCCACAAAACTGCAAATCCGATTGCTGAAAGCTGGGCCTGGAAAACTGAATTATAGAAATTCAGTTTAAACATGTAGACTCTATTTAGGACACCCCGTTGGAAGACACACACTGCGAACTCAGTTTCTGACTCAAACCTTGATCCATCAGTGTAAATCTCCTACTCAGAGGGCCCCGAATATTTGTTAAGAAAAAAGAATTTGTATTTCAAGATGAACAGCTTTCAGTGAGATATTTGAGTTGAATGCGATATAATTAGTCATCTGAAAAAAGTTAGAGTTATGCAGCTTCCAAATTTGATATTTAAAAAAAATGAAATTGTAGGGTAAGATGAATAAGGGGAACCACGGTAATAACCTGCAAAGCAGTAGTGGGAGACATCATATAGGACTTGATAATTTTTAAAAGGTAAATTCTCTGAATGAAGTTTAACTAGTAAATTTGCGAGGAGTTGAGATAAGCTCCCGCATCATAGACATTAATAAGTTCTATAATAGATAAGTAACACAGTATATAATTTTTGGAATTGAAATCACCAAATGAACCCTATTAAAATTTAATGATAGATTGTAATTTTTTTCTTTAAGATAATTAATGTGGAGACTCCAGGGCAGCCTGCAGTCAGTCAGAATAACTAAGTATTCATAAAATTTGCAATTATTTTATGTATAAATTGTTGAGTTTAAAAATTGGGTCTGGAATGAAGACGCTGCCACCACTCCATTGCTGTGAATTGACGGGCAGCTGAACAAAAACAAAGCGATTTTCTCAATCAAGATATCTAGCCTTAGCCGTGTTAGATGTTCAGAAATAAGACTAATTAAAATATTCGAATTATGATCAAAGTCTCTTCTCGAATTTTCTGTGGAAATAACCACCAGATCATCTGCAAAGGCTTGAACTAAACAGTTTTCACAATTAATATTCAAAATAGAATTAAAATATAATTTCCACAGAGTGGGTGCAAATACTGAACCTTAAGGACGGCCTAGGGTAATTAGATGCTTTATTGAAAATTTTTATTAGAAAAAAAATATGTTGATTTATTAAGTAAGAGTATATAAACTTTTGAAAACAGATTGGAAAATGAAGATTTCTCAATAACAGACCAATCGATGTTGTCAAATGTAAGTTTAATATCGATAAAAGTACCAACAGTATGTTCTGTAATTTTTTTTTATTTTCATATATGAAACCAAGTGGACAAATGCGTCCTCACAGCCGAAATTTTCCTTGAAACCAAATTGGAGTTGATGAAGAATATTATTTTGATAAATCTAGAAATTTAATCTATCGACAAAAATTGCTCAACAATTTTCCCCAAGGTTGGTAACAAACAGATCAATCTGTATGATTTTAAGAATGACGGGACTTTACCAGATTTAAGATTGACCCGTCATCCGTTAATCTATTAACGACGGACCTCATGATTTTGAGGTTCGGTCACTTGACGAGGAAGACACCTGACCTGGTAATCCCCCTCTTGTAACTTCCACACTACGCCAACGGGAGGGCTTTGAGCCTCAGCAGATTTAACGTTAACTACATGGTGGGACTTTAGTGGCATCAAGACTCGAACCCATGATTCAAATGAAAACCGCTCGCCGTGTGTCTGCGACCATGACCACTAGGCTACAACGATCTCATTTAACCCTAAAAAAAATTTATTTCCAGGCTTATAATTCCAAGGAGTTCCAGCAGATTTTCTGAAGAAAATATTTCTTGTATTAAAAATACCTAAAGCCATGTACATTTTAACAGCAAGTGTTTTACTTCATAAATAGGAAATGTTGCAGTCAGTTAAGCAGACAACTGTTGAAACTACGAATACCTCAAATGTTTTAGATTTATGTGCCTTTTAGCTTTTATTTTTTTTTTTGTAATTTATTGTTTTCTTAGATATTATGCTCTAAAGAAGCGCCTTATGTACAATTATAATGTTAAATAATTTTTTACAATAATTGCATTTTAAGTAATCATAAATCGGTTTGTTTAAGCAATTATTTATTTAATTATAATTTAATAATTTTTTAATTAAAGCAATTATATCAATCGATTTATAACTTAAGCCATTATATAAATCGATTTATAACTTAAGCAATCATAAATCGGTTGATTCGTTGAATCGGCTATTTGATTACGTATGAATCTACATAATTTATTGGATTATATGTGACTAGTTTTGTAGCATCTATATCTGTCGTGTGTTTTCTAGGGAACAAATAACTGCACGAGTTGTGATAATTTTTAGAGAAGTTTATACGTAAGTGAATCTAACTCTAAGTTAATAATGTTACTATGGTTTATATTAAATAAACGGCTGAATAAAAAGAAAGATTTTTGAAATGAACGATAATTTCAATATGTTGTATTATTTTAATTTCTTCCAATTTAATAAAGGAAATATATCACAGAAAGTAAAAATACATTTCAATTTTTCAACGGATTGAAAAATATAATTTTAAAAATTTCCATTACAAAACTTGAAATATAATTTGTTAAATATTTTAGCAAATTCAAGATTCCAGTTTCTTTCTTTACATTTTCAAACGTAAAGAAAAAGATATATTCTCTAAAAGTTGAATTGGAACAAAATCTTTAAAGAAACGTAGGTGCTTTCAAAATGTTGGATATCTGAAATTTTTTCTAGATTTACAAAACCAATTTGATTCCACATACGTAGTGATATTATTTTTCAAAAAAAACCCTAGAATGTAATTAATTTTATCGGAGGAATGCGAAAACAGATAGATATTATTCAATTTCAAAACGGATAAATTCATGCGCTGAGAATGATTTAATACAAAGATTAAAAATTTCTCGATATTTTAATTACTTTTTGGATCAAAATGTGGGAAATATTATTAACATTTCAATAGTAATTAAAATAAATTTACCAATATCAAATTTGATTGAAAGTTTCTAATAAAAGGAAATTAATAGTATTGAGAAACAAATAAAATTATTTAAAAATTAATATATATATATATATATATATATATATATATATATATAACACATCAATCAATAACTCCCGAGACTATCCCAGAGATGGAGCTCGTTGTAAACCAGTAACCAGGTCTTTCTAGAAAACGAACCTTTGCTTGAAACGTGTCAAAATTTTAAGTCGATCGGACCAGAAATAGCTGAGTTATCGAGGTTGGAGTAAAGTCGTTTTGCAGTTTGCTTAAAAAATGGAAAAAACCGAGTTTCGTGTTCTGATAAAACATTGTTTTTTAATGGGTAAAAACACCGTGCAAGCGAAACAAGGGATTGAAAAATGTTACCCGGACTCTTGTCCATCAAAAGCAACGATTTGTCGGTGGTTTGCCGAGTTTAAACGTGGTCGTACCGACACAAATGACGCGGAACGCTCGGGTAGACCTGTGGAAGCAGTTACACCGGAAAATGTGAGTGAAGTGACAAAAATTATAATGAAAGATTGTAAAGTGAAGCTCCGTGAGATTGCTGATATGACACATATATCATATGGAAGTGTATTTACTATCCTTCATGAAAAATTGAGCATGAAAAAGGCTTTTTCCAAGTGGTTGCCGCGATTGCTTTCGTTGGAACAAAAACAGCAACGAGTCGATGATTCAGAAACCTGTTTATCGCTATTTACTCGCAACAAAAAAGATTTCTTGCGAAAAAAAAAAAAGAAAAAAAAAAAAAATTTGGGGGAAAAAAGATTTGGAAAAGCGTTACGGATTTATCACCCTAAAGGTAATTAACAAAAGGTAATATATGTTGATGTAAAAAAATTTTGCAAAAAAAATGTTGTTTTCAGCCAGTCTCGGGACGTATTGATCCATATGTTATATATATATATGTGTGTGTGTGTGTGTGTGTAAAGTATCAACCTATGGTTACTGGTAATCTAAATATTGTTAGGCATAAAAATCTTACAGAAATTATGAATAAAGGTACGGGTTTCAGAAGTATAAATAATAATAATAATATTGATAATTTTTAGCTGAGTTGGCTATTAAATGTTATTAATTTATTCAGGTATTAAAAGTGTAAAAGTTTTATATTATGGAATGGTTAAATATCTCAAAATTAAGATGAATTGGAGAATTTTGAATTAAGCAAGTGACACTAAAATTTTAGATATAAAATGTTCAATAAAAACATAAGAGGAACTCAATATTTGTTATATTGTGAAGATCCATGGTAGTTAAGCTATTATTTATAATGAGCTGTAAAATAATATGAATATATAGCAAACTTCTGATTAATAATAATGCTATTATTAAAATTAATAATAGTGATTTAAATTACAAGTAGAATTAAGTTTTTATACAAAAAAGAAGGTTGTACAAGGAATATAATTAAGTTACCTCATATTTCTTTAATTTCTAAATTTCTTAAAATATTTGTTAAAATTAGAGCGGTAACTAATTTTTTGAACAGATATATAATTGAAACAGGTATAATTTATAGAAGATTTTATACAACATACTCTATATTGCTTGGATAAGACTGTATTCATTAAAAATAATGAGGAAATTTTTAAATACATAAATAATAAAAATATTTACAATATTTTTAGCTATGACTTTGAAAATATGTTTAATTCAATAAATATTGAAGATTTAATTAATATTATTTTAGATAATCTTAAAGAATTAAAAATTAATAACTCTATTCATATGAGAAAATTAATTTTTTTTCTAGTCAAAAGAAAAAAATTAAACTGCTTATAATGGTGAGAATTATAACTAAAGTAAATGTATACCTCAAGGTGTCCTGCAAGTTATAATTTCTCTAATATTTATTTACATTTTTATCAATATAATTTTCAGAAAAAATAATTTTAAACTATTTAAGTACATTGAAGAAATTATATTTTTTCATATTGATCTTAATCAAAAATTTAAACTAGATTTATACTTTTATCATTCTGATTTATCTCAGTTTATGCCATCGCTCAATATTGACGTAGAAACCATTTGGTCATGGTCACAGATATTTAATCGGTGTTGTCTTAGTCTTGTCGAGGGCTCTAGCGCTGATGCTATGAGAGTCCTTCAGTGTAGCTGAACTGGTGTACATTAAATCTAATTGAAGTAACATTTCCATCCCTTGGCGTAGTGTGGTAATTTAGATAGGGAGATACAAGTTCAAGTGTCATCCTCTTCACTTGACTGAGGTTCAAAATTACGAGGACTATCGTCTCGTCAGTAGTCCTTGTTTTGCTTGTAATTGCGACACTAAAGTTAAATGAAAATCATGGCCATATGACTTAACAGTGTGTTATAACTATAAGATCAACTACATCAATTTCGTAATAGATGAACAATTAGCTGAACATCAATTCAATAAAATATATTATTAATAAATTCTTCAATTTATTTTAATGTTCTCTTTTAATTTTTAAATTGCTTAAAACTATTACGTACATAATTTTTTTAATTATCTTCTTTTTGAAGAAAATCTTACTAATTTGTCTCAAATAAGAATACTTCATACAATTTTTTGAGTATTTAACTCTCTTTGTGAAAATTCTCTATCATTTCCCCAAAGTCTAAATATTTTCTTGAGAAAACTACGTTCTTGGTGATAAAATAAAATTTTATGTACAACTTTGCTGTGAAAACTCTGACCATATCTCGAAATATCACCGGCTCTAAGATTCGCCAAGTACGTGGAAAATATATTCCTTGCGTCATTTTTGTTCAGCATTACTTTTATTTTTTCTTAAAAATGCATGTTTTGCCATTTCAAAAGCCATATTTGGCCACAAAAACGGTTATGAAAGACGCCAAGTTTTTAAGATATGTTACAAAGTATTATTTGTATCATTTCCAGCTGGAAATATAGTTTCAGTTTCTAAAGGGTATTCATAACATTTCTAAGTTTTCCTCAAAAAATACAAGTAATAATCTTTTCCAGATTAAATTTCGTAAAGAATATATGGAAACAAAGTACATGCTTTATTTTAAAAAAAA
>BMAW01056026.1:684649-721310 GCA_019974015.1 Nephila pilipes
ATCATAATTTATTTTTAAATTGCCATTTTTTAAATCATTGGATTGTATCAGACATTTCTTATTGGATTATTTTACTATTAAAAATTTAACTCTTATACCCATTGATATCAAACTCTATTTTACTTGTAATCCTTTCATCGAAAATTTCTATTTAAAGGGAAATTAGATTACTAATAAGATATCAGAATAAGATTTCTAAATTACTGCTATAAATTATGTATGATATCCATAAATATATATATGATTGCTTTTTAATGTAATTCGTATTAATATATTTTTTCTATTTAGGGAAAGTTCATTATGAGTGAAATATTTAAATCATTTTATTACAATTATTTGATTTTTAAAGAAAAAAAATAGGACCACGTTAGCCTAGTGATCAATAGATTTGTGCCCTGATAACAATAAAGGCCAACTGTGTAGAGGTGTTCATGAATTTAAATCCGACCCAATCCTCCATTGGCTTAGAGTGATAATATTATGAGGGAGGTGCCTAGATTAGGTGTCGTTGTTGTTATTAGGTCGAGGCTACGAGGTACGTCGTAAACAATTGCTTCTAATTGCAAAACTAACAGACAAGGAATCAAAACAACAATCAGTTATTGAATAAAATAGTGCATAAATGTAACATTTTTTTTTTTTTTTACATTTCAAGAAAATAGAACTTCAATACCAGAATTCTTCTTTAATATAGGAAAAATAACATGTTTTAGAAGAAATGTCATTTATAATTATTCTGGAAGGATTATGTAACAAATTTTCAAATAGTAAATTTTAATTATAAATTAACACATATATTTTTAGTAACGTATGATATTGATTTATTTTCATAACATCATACAATTTAAAATGCTTAATTTATATGATATAGTGTTTGAATTATATATCATATGTCGCTTACACTATTTTATGGTACTTTATGAGCATTTAATTAATAAACCCTTTTTTCTATATGCATGTTTAGAACTTTTTATTTATTATAAAAATGTACGTATAACAAGGCTTTTTTGTTTTGTATGTTATGTTTAGTTATCAACGTTATGATTTGTACATGCGTCATCAAATGGATGGGTATTCAATTTCAAATTATTTCTCAATTCTTATTGTAGAGATTTTCAATTTCAATCACAAGGACTGCTTGAAAAGAAATTATTAAGGTTGTATAATAGGGTATTAAGAATACGAATTGGGAATGGAGTAATTCCTTTTTGAACTTTTCGCTGAATATTCCTTTTTCTAAGGCATACATGATTAAGAAAAACAATTCATATCCTAAAAACTATTGTCATAATATATTCGGCTACTGAGAACGCTTTTTCCTGCTTAGAGTTAGATTGATTGCAAAAATTCCATTGTTGGTTGCTTTTGCTTTGCGGTGTATGATGATAAATCCGGACCTTGTCGGCGTTGTCAACCCACCGCAGCAACAAGTGTGGTCCCGAAGTTTGGAGAGAGGATTGTCAATTAAGGTTCCGTCTTCGTCACTTGTCCAAGGTTGAAATTTATGAGGTCCACCACTAATTGCTATCATAAAGCTTCTAAGCACTTTGTTAATTATTAATCAATATTTATTAAAATAAATTATAGTTGTATTATAAATACTAGAGAAATAAAATTTTGAAAGATAAGTTATTTTCAAAGTAACTGTTCTGTATTAAATATATACAAGAGTATACATAAAACACTTAGTTAAGGAAACACACTCAAAAAATAGTGAGGAAAAAAAAAAGAGTCCAAACATTTTAAAATTTATTATTTATATTATTGAGAATTAGGTATTGTTCAACAATCCACAGATAGTTTATTTATTCTTACAGATGCTTACATCTTATATATTAAATTGTAAAGTTATTTTATTAATTTAAAAAAGGCAGTCCATTGTAAAAATATAGCATAATTTGAATACAAAAAAACATCTAGACTATATTTAAGCTTACTACAAGTTTATCCCACATATACGAACTTCAGCATCACTGTCAGAGTCGAAAGATAGAGTGTTTGTTAGAATAAAAGCTATTAATATAAGAATATTGACCAATACATATTTATTTTAATTTATTTTTTACTTGGAAGAAAACTGAGGAAATTATCCTCAGGTGTCATTATGATTCCAAAATTCAGATAAAACTTCTCCAATAATTAACCATTTGTGTATCTGTAAATGAACACTAAATTAATCGTTATGAACAATGTTTTTGTTTTGTTTTATGCAGATTTAAATCTCCCTTTTAAGCACATAAAACTACGTTAAAGTATCAAAAAGTATTCAATTAACTAAGAAAAAAACCAGGGTACAACTAGATAAGATTTGTTCTACATATTAATTGATCCGTATGTATATAATGCTGCAAAGTATATGGATTAATGTTTATTTGTTTCGTTTCAGGAAGTCGTAGATTGAAGTAACTTACAGTATGGAAGAGATATAGTTCAGTTTACTGAGTTCTACACAGATGGGTTTCTATAAGTTAAGAAAACGCTATGTGAACTGCACAGCTGCAGATGTTGCCTATAGAGAGATTAATAAATAAATAAAAAAAACTATTAATTTAGATATTCATCATATAGAAATGAAATGAAAGAATATGAAAATAGAATAGAATATGAAATAATAGAATAGAATATGAAAATTAATGAATTAAAATTAAAAAAAACATATCTAGATTTTTTTAGCAACAATTAAAACTACGATATCCGGGTAAAATAATTAAAGTCGTAAGATACTCCTATTTACTTTAATCTAAGGGTTCACGAAAGGAAGTGCATTATATTTATAATGGTAATTTGATCCATTGCGCACATAAGAATAAATGAATAGTATAATAACTTACTTTTAGATATCTCGATTATTTCTTAGTTCTAAAAACTAAATAATACTTCATTTGTGTTCAAATTTTTCAGAACACAAGTTAAGCTATTAGACCCAAAAACGAGGAAATGCATGATCAAGAACTTGTTTTATGTGAAGAAAAAAAAGCTTGGTTTCTTTTACAAAACAAAAAGAAAAAAGAAATAAAAATTTCATTCAAATAACACATTTTGTGTGAAAAATAAAGTCGTAATTTATTTATGCCATTACCATGTTTACAAGAGCTCAATTTACTAATAAACATTATTTTAATGTTATTAATTAAATTATTTACTTCCGGATTAAACCCAAATTCTTATTTGATTAACACTCGTAACATAGCGATTTTAAACAAAAACAAATCTAGAAAGAGTAATTTGTAAACGTGAACGAAGCATGCTCTAACTTATTTACTCTGTGCAGTAATCAGAGAGTTTCCCAGAAACCAGAATATATTTTCAATTTATTAAAACACTAGCGGTATCATTTTCGATTCAGGCACGGTCCGACAAATACTCGATCTTCACAGGCGTGAACTTTCATCAAACATTTCCGCTACGATAAACCAGAGAACAAACGGAATAACTCTTCGATAAATGAGTTCGAACTTCTTTTTCCACCATTCTCATTAATTATCTCAAAAACGAAACCCTTCAATTTCCACACTTATTTCGTTATTTAATTAAAAGGTTATTTAATAACTTTCCCCTTCTTTCCATTGAAACAAATAACCTTTTCCCGTGAAGCACTTGTATTCGATTCCGAGCCAATTATTATCTCCTCTATTCGTCGAAATCTCAGTTCATTATGTTCACATTTCGCCACGCGGCGAAATCTAGGCAATCTAATTTCGCACGCGACTTGCTTCGAACGAGCGAAATTCGACGGCGCCGTGTTAAGGGGACACCGAGACAATGGGTTGAATTCCATTCAGGGAAGATTGGACGGATAGTAAAGTTCTAAGAGTTACTGCAGTTAGAATGCTTGCAGTCTAGATTTGCTTTGGGACAGTAGAGAGAGAGGTGATTTTACTGAAAATTTGACTCAGAGACTATTAACTGTAAAAGCAATTGAAAATAAATGTATTATCTGCAATTTCAGAGTAATAACACTTGTCGTAATAGATATATAATGTTAAATTGATTCATAATCGACAGATATCTAAAAGGACTCATACGCAACAATTTAGAACTAAAAGGCGATACCAAAATACAGAATAAACTTGTTTTAAATGCACATATAAACTATACGAAATCAAGTTTTAACAATTTAAAAATGCAACTGATTTGACATCAATAGGAAGGTAATAACAGAAATATTCTATGTCAAAAAATGCGTAACGTATAGCAGTATACCAATTTAACAATTTTAAAGGGGGTGATTTAATCTACTTAAATTCAAATATAATTTTCTAATACATTTATTTTAAAAATAAACTTGTAGGAAAGCTTGGACGTATTTTAATTTTTCATTGCTAAAAATATATTGCTTCCAATTTTTGGGTTACTTTTGAAAGTTTAACATTTTTTTAATACAAATGGTACATTAACTTTTAATTTTAGCATTTTTTTTCTATAATACTTTAAAACTTAGACAAACTACACTCATTCTATCAAAACATATCTTTCGGAAAAATTAAAATTAAATTTCACTACATATTAAATAGATTATATTAACAAAGCAAATCATGTTAACAAGAATTAATCTCAACGTTTTATTTTTAAGACTTAAGACTGTATTTTTTAAATATTTCGGTTACAAAAGATATACTTCAGTTTTAAGATACATTTACATATTCTATTTTATTAATCAAATTTAATGAAACTCTATCATCTAATTCTAATCAAGTTAAAAGTAATGGGGCATTTACAAATGTTGAAGAAGTTGACGAGAAAACTATGCTTTATTGATTATAGATTTTGAAAACACGTGACATTATAATATACCATTATATATTGATGAATTCATTTCCAAATCAGCCTCTGTTATAAATAACAAGATGGTTAAAACACTTTTAACAAACTGGATTTACATAACGCTAACGGCTTAGTTAACCATACTAAATTCAATATTGTTTTGAAGATGTACATATTATTTCTCAAACTGGTATAAAATGAATCGTTTCCAGGTTATAATTAATTTTTTTGAATAAAAATACCTTCCCAAAGCCCCCCCCCACAAAAAATATTAATCATTTTTTTAAGTTTTTAAAAACCCCACCTAAATAATATTTTTTTACGAATGAAGAAGGATTCCTGAATTCTGAATCTTTGAAAAGATCCCTGAAAATAAATTCTTAGTTTTGATACTTTTAGTTAAAGACGCGTGAAGTGGTATGTGTTCCTTATTCATTACTTTAATATTGATTTTTGATCATTTTTAAAAAAGAATAAAGTTAAGTTAAATATTTGAATGTCTGATTTTTTAACTGATTACTTTGTGGCTAAACTTCAAGTGAATTATTATGTATCAAATATATGGTCCATAGGAGTCACAGTCCTATAATTGTTTTAATTCCCTAAATCGAAATAACCTGAAGGAATGAGTAAGACAAGAATTTAAAATGAGCAATAATGAATTATTTATGGAGTTTGGATATTTTACGAAAGCAATTTTGTTCGGTGTATTAATTGTGTTTTTGTAAATTGTTCCTTAAATCAAGTATAGATTATATATTTTTTTAAAATTAACATACATGTCAGATAGTAATGGTAATTAAATTTTCAAATTTTTGAAACATATATAATAACTGGTATAAATACTAAAATGCTCTTAAAACAATTGAATCATTATAAATAATACCCCAATTATGCTATAATAATCGATATCGTAATTCGATTGCGCTTAATAATGTGTTTCTATTAAATTATTGATGGTAATAATACAATTTAATTACAGTATGATCGAAAACAGTTACATTTTCCGAATAGATTCGAAATTACCAATGAACAGTATTTTATAATTAGTTCTATCAATAATAGTTATGATCAATAATAGTTACATTAATAGTTTTAAGTATTATTAAAGATCTTGTATACACAATACGCACATTCAAGTCGATATATAACATTATCTTTATTTATTCTTCCCGCAAGGAAAGAAATACTCTTTGTCAAATTTTAACAATAGTCTTACAAAGTGTGTTTCGATAGCCATGTAACCATTTTTAATATCTATTCTATTATACTGTAAGTAAACTTTCAATACTATTACATTATTCGATACAATTAAACTATTAAGTGAATTATAAATATTTTATCTAAAATATGGTTTATTAATGTTTAATTAAAACAAGTATAATGTTAATATGCATATAACTCTGAAAATTAATTGATAAATCCTTAATAGTTCAAATGACAACTAGGCATAAAGCGGCTACAGTTGCTTTTACTGCAAAACAGTTTCAAGTGTATGCGTATAAAATAATTTGTCTATGCTCTTGTGGAAAGGTCTGGTGGAAAATTCATAGACTTTTTCGATAAACGATTCATGATAAAGTTAAAATAAACTTAAAATTAATAATGTTATGAAATGGTTATAGTTTTAGCAATCCGTTTATGCAGAAAATAAAAAATAAGTGAATTTTATTTTAGAAACTTATTAAAATTACATAAATTGATTATTTTCGAACAAATTGATTAAGGTAAATCATATGTTATCTATCCAACGACGTAAATCAGATGAAAATTTTTGAAATCTTTTGATTAAGATATATTCTTATATTATTAATCAAATTATGAGTTTTCTACAGTTGCTTCAATTTTGTATTATCAATTAACTAACACTTATCTAATATAACGAATGTCTATAACGGATGAAAAATGAAATGAACATTTATATGTATAATATTCAATTATGAATAAACATAGAATAAGAAAAGTACATATGATGAATTAAGAGAGATATCAATTAACAATTTCATAGCTTTTCTACGTAAACTAAAAATTAACATGTATGATATCTATTTTGTTTACTACTCAAGATCAAATCATTAGTACTATAGCATTTAGCATGATTTCTGTAATAAAACAAACCACAGTCTGTAAGAGTTAAATCATTATAAAGAATAAGACAAGTGCACACAATGTGTTGCTTAGCAAAAAAAAAAAAAAAAAAAACTAATTTTAATACAATAAGTGATGTTAAGAAATATCTTTTCAAAATTTCATGAAACTGAAAATTGTACTGTTTTTAAGCAGTTTAAAATACAATCCTAAATTTATATTTTGACAGTATATATCCATTATCGCATCATGTTTTGCTTTTATTCTTAATGATTATTTCTTGTATTGATGACAATTTTTCTTCCTTAAGGAGATGCGTTATTAGACTACTTAATCAATAAATACATATTTTAAAAAGAAAAAAAATATCTTAAATAATACAGTTCATAAAAATAATACAATTAATTTGTTCCTTGACGTGAAACAGCTTGAAAACATACCTTTAAGCATAATTACACTGAAAATCATTGAATATGTAAAAATATGCTAAGTAAAATAAACCAGTCTACAGATTAAGATACTTATAATGATTATTCAAGTTATACAAATATAAAATTGTATTAATAAAAAAAGAGCTGATTAATATAAATATTAATAGTAATTTTTTTTCATAATTATAGCTATTCAATTTGATTTTAAAAATAATTGCACTAAGAGTTGCATGATATCGTTAAACTGTTCTTAAAAAAGCAGCTGTCTCTTAAGCAATAACTAATTTGTCAATTTAATGTGTAGATTTAAACAATATTTAATCTGTTCCGTAGTTCAAATAGTAAAAAACATATAATCACTTACGTAACTCAATCTAAATTTATTTAATAAATATTTAGTACAAAAGGGAGGTTTTGATCGAAATTATGTAAATTAAAGAGCACTGGTCACAAAATTAGTCGAATAAAGGATACAATTGTTTAGATTGAAGAAACTGCCAAGAACATTTACACATAATTACAAAATAAATACTCTTATTGTAAGATTTTTAATCAATTAGTTCAATTTTCGTGTAAAAAAACTCAAGAATTTTAAAATGTTTGTTTTTTGAAATCCTCGAAAATTTCTTATTCAATATTATAAAACATTGATACAATTTCCGCTTAAAACTCACTGAAGCGAATGTTTTATTTTATGTTTGAATATACTTACAATTTTGATGTTCCCTTAAAAAAGTTTTTTTAACACTGTCAAAGTAAATCGGAAAATGAATTACATAGTCAACATTCTTGACAATTTGAGCTATACATTTTCAATATAACACATGTGTTATATTATGAATTTGATATCTGTTACAATGCGTAATCCAATTAACTTATTTTCTAAGATAACATATATTAAAATTATTTCACATAATGATACAGTGTTATCTAATTATCCACAGGCAATAAATAAGTTATATTATATCACAGATAATATTAATCAATATGAAAATATATCATTTTAAACCTATGCATTCCTTATTATTTAAAATTAACATTTATGTACCCGCCATTTTGTAATTATCATCAGAATGTCACAAAACATTTCTGACATTGTTTATTACACAGGAAATCTCATTAACTCGGAAATAAATGGCTCCATTAAGCGTCTCAGGTGGGATGCGCGGTTAACCGCATCTAATCCTCCAAAGACGTGGAAGCCCCATTGAATCAGAGCTTAATCAAATAAACCATCGTCCCGCACCAGAAAAGGACATATGTCTCCTTCCCAGCGTCCTCAAAATATTCTCATTGCATTTACGGAAATAATACCGGTCAGCAGAATATCTCCTCCAAGATGACGAAGGACTGCTGGGTCTCAATGTTAACAATCCGTCAAACTTCCCAATTCCAACTTAACGGGACACGGAAATGGGATAAGTTTACGCTTTGATGTAGGAGTTTCGAATTCCCCGGGCTTTATTGCTGATAACAAATGATCCGTTTCTCAGTCTGGCAATTCTGAACAAATATTTCCCCTATTCGGGGGAAAATCCAGATTCTATAGCTGGAGGAGCAATTACGCGATAACCAATAAACGTAGAGGGGATTTGTGAATGTATATTTTGTTGCGTGGTAATTAGAACGGAGTAATTTAATAAATCCGGTATCTCAAGCCGGATAGAGGTGTTTGTGCGGAAGTTTTGATTCGAACGCTTGGAACTAGATCTTGATTGCATACACATCATAAGGTTGATGAGTATTAGGGAAATGGAACTGTTACTGACTATTCTGGAAACCATCCCTTTCCACTTTGAAGTCTGTATTTGCCCCAACATAAATTGTGATTAAATTGAATCTTATGTGTTATTCAGAATCTTAGTAGAAGTCTGAAGGGGAGCAAAGTTATCCCTTAACCATGATGTGCTTTTTTTTTGCTTCGCTGTCAAAATTACTATGGTTGCAGAAGTTCTTAGGATGTCTAAAAAATTATTTTTAATTCTAGTTTTGGAAAAACTTTACTTAATAAATTAGTTCTGAAGTAATGATATATGTGTCTTAGATAAACAGATAACAGCTTTTGATCACTCTTGTTAAATACTTGGTTTTATCATTAAACTTATTTTTGAAAACAATGCATGAAATCAACCAAAATAAATCGTAATATAAATATGATGATATTCAGTACATGTATCAACCGAAACTTCCGAGTGTTTTATTCGTATAGTAAATTTCTATACAATTTAGCTGTAAGAAAAAAGTAAGTTATGTATAAAAAAAGCTTATTTTAATTGATCCTGTGGACAAACTCATCTGCTTCAGTATTTAAAAGAAAATAGATTTAGTGATGCAAACATTTAACCAGAGTTTGGCATTTTTCCCGCTGAAGACGAAAAAAAATTAGTTTTACGTAATTAAAATCATTTTTATACTTGGAAATAAGTTTCAAAATTGTAATTATTGTTAGTTAAGTTATGATTCAATAGTTAATATCCTGCAGTATTGTTCCAAATTTATAACAAGTTTATCAATGTCATAAAAATTATTTGAAATTCTAAAAAAAAATAATAATATATTACGTTATCTCAATTATGTAGGAGATTTAAATATATGTACAAAGTTTTAGAGCCATAAATACACTTTTTAGTAAATTACTTAAATTTTCTGTAAATGTATGCCGAATTTCATTTATTTGGAAAACTTTTAAATTGTTTTTTCTCTCACTCTTTATATTTCATATTGGTCATATTTATAAAATCCCGAGGCTTTTTTGAAATCATTATTAAATTTTAAAAAAGAAATTCTTGTTGTTTTGTATTATATGATTTATGATTATGTGCATGAAATGAGGATTTATGTATATAATTATTTGTTAAAAGTACTTTTCAAAGTGATTCAGAGAGAAAAAAATTGTAAAATTGAAAATAACTTTAGAGAAATAAAGTCCTCCTTCATAAATATGAGAAACACTTCTGAGAAATTTAGAAAAATATTTTTTTAAATGTATTAACCTTTGTAGAAAAATGATTTTTAAATATGGAAATATTTTAAGCAATTGTTCGCCAAGTGATCATTTTGGTTTTTAAAATTACATGTTTTATGTAAGTTAAAATATTGGAAATATAAACTGTTTTCCAACAAACTAAGTTAATAATTCTCAAAGTATGTCATAGCTCCTTAAGTTCGTAAGTTTGTTTAAGCCTGTTTGTGAAATATTTATCAATGATTCAAGTATTTTCCTTTCATTCGCTCATATTGCGTAATCGGGAATTGTAAAACTTGTTTTCTTTGGAATGGATATTTACCATACGTAACTGAAAAGAGAATTTTAATTTCACAGGAAGTAGAACAACAACAAGTGTAAGATAATTTAAAAATCGTAAATTTAGTTGTCCATTATTACTTAATATTTTCGAAAGATATGTTTCACAAGAACTGTTGGCTGTTTAGACTTAAGTTATCTCAATATAGTTTTACGAAAAATTCATCAAATGTTCCCTCATTATTAAATTAATATTATGTAATTCACAATTTGATAAAATTTATTGTATAAATAGAAACACCAACTCAAAGCAATTAAATTTTCAAAATTGTTTTTAATAACAGAAATCGTGAAAATGTAATTAACCTATATTGTATAATGATTAATTATATAAGAACGTATCAACTGTATTGATACATAAAGTGCAATTTAGAATTCTAATTTTGAATTTATTACAGTATTTAATGAACATTTTTCATTTAAATTGGAAGTTAACAATTATATCCTGACAAGAAGAGAATAAATATTTATTCTTGTATGCACCTTACTAATGCAGTTTTGAGCAAGATTACATTCCTTACCACAAACAAAATATAATATAGAAACTTGTTTCCTTGAGTAAGCAAACACGTCTTGCTCGAAACGGCTCGTATAATTTTGTAAAAATGCATTATTCTTCTTATATCATTTTCTTATTCTCAAATGACAGAATATTTGTATAACGCTCTAAACTAGAAAATTAAGTATTTGAATTAAATCTTTTTTTAAATCGTAATTCACTTCAAAAGATATTTCAACGTTTAAAAATAAGCAATATTTTTAAAATTAATAGGATATTATAAATTCTATCCATAATGTAATGTAAACACTAAAATGTATAAAAAGTTTATTTTCTGAGTCTTCTATATCGTAATCTTCAAATATTTCAAAATCTTTAAAGAAAACCAATTAAAATGTGATATTGTTCTTAGAACAAGTAGTTAATATCTTTAAATATAAAACATGTTATCTAAATATTAATTGTTCCGATTTACTTGAGGATAAAATTTAATTGAAATTTTAATTTAAAATTTCATAGAAAGGAAAACGGAAAATGTCCTTCTCATCCACTGAAAATCCCCTTGATAATATTTTTTTAAATAACCTGATGCTTTCAATTATCCCAGACTGCGATATCAATAATATTAAAAATTGTTTTCCTTAAGCAATTTCATAAATACAGTAGCCACGTATTGAATTCGATTATCTTTATACATATAAGTCCTAAAATAAATACAGAAAAACTATTTTTCCTCTATTTGAGGAAAGGTATTTCAGACCCAAATAGTTTTATTTGAATCAGTATCACTTTTAATTTAGAATCTAGTCTATATGTGTATCTAGTTTTTTTCATTTTCTTTCGGTGAAATTTAACTTAGAGAGGATATAAATTTTAAATTATTTTACATGGTAATAGAATATAAGGTTTAGATTTCCGCCTTATTTACACTATTTTTTTTGCAGTAAATTGGCCATTTAGTTCATAGATCAGTAAATGTATGTGGAAATCTACTATGACCAAAGCATACAAACAAAATGTTTAATTTCTCAGGCACAGATCTAAAGAATAAAATGCTTGAGAAGAGACTATCTTTTTTATTAGAAAGTTTAGGAATGATTTAATTAAATTAAGTTGAATAGTTGAGACATTTATGTACCAAAGCAGAAGTATAATCGATTAATTGTACATCTCAATAATCGTTTAAAACCAACTTTCTGTCTTGAAGTTGTGTTGATGTTTTGATATAGGTACGCCTGAATGACCAGTCCTAAATCATTATGAAAGCTGCATCGTTAGAGTCTTTTCTCAATTTTTATTCGAATACTAATACATTATTATATATTTGTCATTTCCTTTTTCTCAACTTTAAAAAGAAGTATAATTTTTCTCACGTCTATGCTTTCATTTTTCTTGCGTTTTAAAAATCATTATTCACTTCTTAGTACAATAGAAATAGTAGAATTTCAGAAAAATTCACCAAAGCCCTAAAAAATACTTTTTGAGAAAAACGCAAATACAAAAGTTTTTCTGTGGCGTGTCACGATTGCTTACATTTTTAAAATTCTACTTTTGAACGTATATTTTATCAAATTCTCATAAATAATTCATCAATGGATTCAGCAAAGTGCTCTCAATTTTTCAACAACAAAATAAAAAAAAAATACACAATTTGAAGCATTTTAGCCACTTAGTTACCTTAATGTTGTTTTAATACTGTATTTTGACGAACAAATAAACGAGTCACTACGTAATTTAAAATATAATTCTATGTAAGAAGACTAAATATAAGTTCTTGTAATAGATACAATAAAATTCTAATTTAAATTAGATAAATTAATACATAATCCTTTGATTAATTTAACACTCCTTCTTATAAGAAAATTTGTACAAATTTAGTTCATCAAACTATAGAAAAATATCTAATGGGATCAAACTAGTAATATACTTCCATTCCAACATTCGCAATTTGCAATGATATGACACGTACTTCAAACAGCTTCAAGCTATACTAGATATTCTCATGCAATTATATATATATATATATATATATATGGTTATATTATAGCATAATCATTACGATACTATTACAGTCAGTGCTCACACGCAATTTCTCTGTCTAAAACTATTGAAATTTATAAAATATCTAGCATATAACCGTGTTTCATTGGTAAAGAATTATTTTTAGTTATAGCCTCGAGAACTGAAATAATTATTGTTATCGATTGGGCATGTACTCAGGTTAACAATGGATTATTTTCAGCAAACCGAAACAACTGGAAAAGATTTTACAAATATCGGATGGAAGTTAACTGTGTCCAGATTATTGGTAAATAGATCAGAACATTACGAATCCATTTCAAAAAGATTTGAAAATGTTTGATTTCCCTTCCAATGAATGGCTTATGAATATGTATGAAAGAGTTTAATAATATTCCAAGTAAAGAAATATTTGCTTTATTCATAGTATTCCTTAACGCTATAAAAACGAAAGATTTTATTATAATTAACTGATTTATGACATTCGAAGCAACAAATTACTGGAAATATGATTTAAAATGTGGTTCAATGATCACATACAAAATAAAACGTATTAATGTATTACTTTGAAGTATTTCAATATCATTGTATTTTTGTTCTGACTTTCGGTTATTCCGTTTCGCAAATACTTTATTTCATTTTTAATGAATATATTTGTCATAGGTTAATAATCTGAAGTTGTAAATGGATATATGCATAGTCCTGGTGCCAACTAAATTTTACAAATTAGTATATAGGAATGTTTTTTGATGACATCGAATGAAGTAATAAATACTTCTAAATTTCTCTACTTCGTAAACGGAAATAGTCACTACAATTATTTCAATTACTTGTTTTAACTTCTCATATATGAATTTGCTTAGAATTCCGATGAACATAGCTTTGCTAATTTAAGTTGCTTACTTGTATGCATATTTTTTTTTAAAAAAATCATTCGGTTTATTCAATTATAGTTTGGTTTTTATATTCTTCTTTAGAATGGAGTATTTCAAATTATTCAGTTCCATAAATGTAATAACAATAAAAAATGCTTAACACGAAACGGAGGGGACCAAAATATGAATTACATTCATTATTAATTTCTTTCACGTAACAGAAGTTATTTGCAATCGTCGATTAATAATCATATTAATCAAATGATTATTAATAAAAACCACTCGAGTTGCCGTCAAATTTTATCAATTACATTTCCTGCTAAAATTTGAACTTGCATACACAAACACTGAAAGTCTATACTAACCCCTCTCATTCTGTATGTATAGTTAGTAGAATGTAAAGTATAATAGTATATATAACAATATTGCAAATAAACCATTACCTTAAAATATTAAAATTATTCTGAATTACAACTATTGGAATAACGAAGTTCTTAAAAGTAATTAAATTTTAAGAATATTTACTTAAAAAGTACAGTAATCATAGGGATATCAAAGTCAAAACCAAGAAAACATTTTTGGGAAAATTTGTATACATATGTATATCAGACAAAAAAAAAAACAATAACATAAAGCAATTGCCTCTCATAGGCATTTTATTAAATTGTGGATCAAACAATATATGATAGAATCCGAGACATATTCATAGCAATTAATTTATAATGAAAATCTTAAGGTTTGATTAAATTAGATAATTGAGGTTTGATTAATTATATTTAATGTTTCCCTATTTGGATTTAATATTTTCCTAAGAATTTAGGAGATTTTAGAATAGTAATATACGGTACAGATAACACATGGATCAATAAGTCCCGAGACTGTGCGGTCGATTTTTTGCGATTTCCTCCTTCAAACGCACCAGCAAGTTAATATAATAATCACTGTTGATCGATTTACCTTTTTCGAGGTAGTCAATGAAAATCACGCCATGCGTATCCCAAAAAACTGACGCCATGACTTTGCCAGCTGAATGCTGCGTTTTCGGACGCTTCGGACGGCTTTCGCCAGCTGTGCGTCACTCAGATGACTGCCACTTCGACTCTGGAGTGAAGTGATGTATCCATGTTTCGTCTATGGTCACGTAACGACGCAAGAAATCTTTTTTGTTGCGAGTAAATAGCGATAAACAGCTTTCTGAATCATCGACTCGTTGCTGTTTTTGTTCCATC
The DNA here is from genome assembly GCA_019974015.1 of Nephila pilipes. Classification (NCBI taxonomy): domain Eukaryota; kingdom Metazoa; phylum Arthropoda; class Arachnida; order Araneae; family Nephilidae; genus Nephila; species Nephila pilipes. The sequence continues at coordinate 699,859 of BMAW01056026.1, forward strand.
GAAAGCAATTTCGGCACCCACTTGGAAAAAACCTTTTTCATGCTCAATTTTTCATGAAGGATAGTAAATACACTTCCATACGATATCTGTGTCATCTCAGCAATCTCACGGAGCTTCACTTTACGATCTTTCATTATAATTTTTGTCACTTCACTCACATTCTCCGGTGTAACGGCTTCCACAGGTCTACCCGAGCGTTCCGCGTCATTTGGTTTAAACTCGGCAAACCACCGACAAATCGTTGCTTTTGATGGACAAGAGTCCGGGTAACATTTTTCAATCCATTGTTTCGCTTGCACGGTGTTTTTACCCATTAAAAACAATGTTTTATCAGAACACGAAACTCGGTTTTTTCCATTTTTTAAACAAACTACAAAACGATTTTACTCCAACCTCGATAACTCAGCTGTTTCTGGTCCGATCGACTTAAAATTTTGACACGTTTCAAGCAAAGGTTAGTACTCTAGAAAGACCTGGTTACTGGTTTACTACGAGCGCCATCTCTGGGTTAGACTCGGAACTTATTGATCCATGTGTTAGTGTTGGAAATACTTGCAACTATGATTTAGGTCACAAATTAGACAGAGACTCTTAACAATTGGTATTTGGTGAAGGTAGCGTTGGAAATATTTGCAGCTACAATTAGTTCCAACATTTTTACATTTTTTGATACTATTCTAGCCAACCTATGGCTTAAATCTAAGTAATAGGTTGGCTAGAAGAGCTTCAGTACCTGAGGATAAGTTACAAAACAACAGAAAGATAATTAGAGAACTAGAATTTTATAGAATAATAACGTTAGTAAACATAATAAAATACTAGAATTTACATAGATAATAAATTGTATAAGAATAAAAGATTAAGAGAACACAATTGTGAGATTTTAAAATTATTAAAGTAAACTATGAAATTCTTATATTGATAAGTATAAAATTAAATCTTGATAAATATTAGTATTATAAAAAGATTAATAATGATCTTTTTAATATAAATTCCCAAATTTTAAACTTTATTTTAAAACTTTTAAAACTGCTAAACTTTTAAAAATATTAACCTTCTTATCTGTAAATTATTTCATTTTAAATATGTATAATTCAAGCATTTAATTTTATCAATATACGTATTAATCTACACAGACATGGTAACAAATTTACCATTACCAAAAAAAATGTAAAAATGAAATTAGATATTTAAACCATTATTAATTTGAAAATGTAGAGTTATTTATTATTACGAATGAGTCTAATATTTAACCGAACATTAAGGTCTGAAAACTATTTTATTCATTCGTATAATACTATACAGATTTATTGTATTAATGTTCAGTAATTTTAATAAATATATGATTCAATTACATAAAAAAATAAAATAAAGAATGTTTTTATAAGAGGAATAATTTACATACGCGTAGAGAATCTAATAATGTCATTAATAATAATAAAAACATTATAAGAAGAAATAGTTAAGTAAAATTTATGGATATGGATAACATTAAAAATATTATGCTTATAAATTGATAAATTCCAAAAAGACTTCGATATTAAAAGTATTAATTCATCTTTTTTTGGCTAAATGAAAAGAAAAATTAAAATTTTAGAGAAACTTAGAAATATTGAAAATAAATTAGAAAATACTCGCTTACATATTTACCAAGATTTTTTTTATTTTATAAGTAAAATAAAAAAGAAAGAAACACTAAAAATTTTAAAACAATGAATATGTTATTAAATCGAATATATGATTATAAATTCTTTCGATAATATACGTTATTCTTTTGATAGTAAACGTATTACTAATATTCTTAAGAATCATAATTTTATTTTAAAAATATGGAACGTATTACTTAAAATTATAATACTACTGATGATTTACAGATAAAGAGAAGTGAGAATGTGAAGAGATGATAATGGATTTAAAAATGATGAATACTAGCATGTAAATATCAGTAATTTAAATACTGTAAGAGATAAAAAAAATTTAAAATTCAATGTTAAAAGATGTGATGAATTAAAGCAAAGTATTTAGAATTAATATTTTAAGCCATAGTATTTATGTTAAGAAACATTTATTGCAGATAATGATAGATTTTTAACTGATTTAGAAATTAATTACAATTTATCACACAATTGAAGCCATTAAAGATAGTAAATACTTCATTAGAAGATATTAAACATATGAAAAAAATACTTAAGAGATATTTAATAATACAGCTTTAAAATTTCAACATGAAACACTTCAGAATAAGTTTATAGTTTGTCATATCAATAAATTCCATGAAAATTGTGACGTTAATTTAAATAATAAGCATATTTTTAATAATGATTCTTAAATCATAATTACAAAGAGTAATAGAGAAAAATTTAACAGGATTTTAAATTTGTTAACGTACAAATATTATAATATTAATAATATAAATTGTCTTCGTATTTTTAAACCTAAAGTTTATTACGTTTCTATAAAGTTTAGGTATGTTACTCACTCTTTAATGGTGATTATAAATACATTACTAAAAAAGGAAGTCTTAAAAAAAATTATATATAAATATCTGTAGATGGTTTTGATACGAAGACTATCATTAAAAATAATTATATATTGAATTCTTGTATACTCGTATTAAAGAGATTTACACAATATATTGCTGTCATTTTGAAGATTTTTCTAGTTTAATTCATATTTATGATTCATCAAAGTTCTAGTTTCCTTTACAAAATTTATTATAAATAGTTACAGTTCTTTAAAAAATTTAAATTTCTTATTAATTTAGCTTAAAAAGGAAATTACATCACATTTAATGATAAAATTTATTAACAAATTAAAGTCATGTAACAAAGTGTTAATGCTAGTAATTATCTTGTGAAAATGTATCAACATTTCTAAAAACAAAATTTAACAGATAATGGTAATTAAATTTTCTTTAGATACATTGACTTACTTAATACCTTTTCAAAATAAATTTAACCCTCAATTAAAACATGAACTACCTCTTTACCCTTCTTTTTAAAGATAAGTACAATATAATAAAAACATTTATGCAACTGATTACTTGGTTAAAATTTTACTTAATAATTACTTAAATTAAAATACTTATTGAAAATTATGCAACAAAGTATTAGTAGTGATATTTATGACAAAAAGCGCATTTTAAAAATTTTTTGTGAATACTCTATCTTTCTAAGAAAGGAATTTAAATGTTTGATTTTCAGAAATATTTTGTTTATTTATATCCCCCATAATTTTAATTTAGATAATTGATCTTCAGATATTCGAAATAATTTGTATAATTATATCCCACATAATATTAATTTCGTTAATAAATCTTCAGATATTAAAAATAATTTGAATAATTATATTCCACATAATATTAATTTGATAATAGATCTTCAGATATTCGAAATATTTTTTATTTATTCTATACTATTTGCATTCAAACTGATTATGCATTTTGCTTTTTAAAAGCTTATTTGAAATATATAAATTTTAAAATTAAATTATATACTTTTTTTTAATATTTTGCTTTTGTGGTATAAAGAATTACATTTTCTTGTGATATTTCATTCTTCTTAATCTATTTAATATTTGTGTTGTTTATCATTAGTTTAAATTTCTTTTTTTTCTAAATAAACATATTTTTTTTACTGTAGATGTTAATTGTAGCTTTGACATATTGTTGACTTTACTGGTTTTCAAACTTTTTTCTATTTTGGAATTTAATTGAAAATTCGGTATATATGGATGACATTCCTGATTTTCATATCGTTCAACACATCGTATTACTAAAATGGTTTGAGCTTAAAATAATTCTAAGTACCTAATAAGGAACAAATTCAATATTATAATTTTTTTTCAAAAATAATTTTTTTTTTAGCAGCATCTTTTTCAAAATCAAGTTATTGATATTTTTTAATGTTATCCAACAATTTATTTATTTCTCTACTTGATGGCACATTTAAATAATGGTATATGTATTTCATGATGTAGTTTATTTCCTCCAACATAATTTTAAACAAAATAACTGTACCCATCTCGATTGAACTGCAAGTTCATATGTAACAAAAAAAAATTGCTTGAATGAAAACATGAAATTTTTACCATTTGTATTCAAAATTCCCTGTTCCCCCAAATCCACCAAACATTTTTTCCGTTTCAACTAAATATTGTTTCGTGTTAAAAGAAGCAAAATATATAAAACTGCATGGTGCTTCGTTGGGACTGCAATACTATTTCTTGTTAACCCACATTTCATATTAAGCGTTTCTATGTTAAAAGCTTTTCGCGGAATTATCCTTACAAAATATTTAACTAATTTGTCCTCTGAAAACTTTCGAACTGCAAAAGATTTCATAAAATTATTTCCTCTTGCAATTGTTTTTTACTATTTTTTAAATAGAAACCTTAATAAATGTCAGCGACACTCATCAATTGAAGTACAATTTATCACATTCCTTACATCTCTGTAATCTAGTATTAATTTTATGGCTTACATGTACATTATTTCCTGACATCAATAATGATAAACACATTATAATTTTTTTTAAGAATATCAACCGAATCAATGGCATACTTGTTGAATGAGGTTGATAAATTTTCATTTGATAATTACTCCTCTTTATTAGTATCTTCCTAGAATTTTTCTTCATAGGGGATGTTAATAAGAAAAATGAAAAAATAATAAAATAAATAAAAATTACTATGCAAATAATGCAGATAGATGCATATAATTGATAAAATATGCTTGGTAATAAGAAATATATTAATACCCGATAAAAAATTTGCAACAACAAAATTAAATTAAATTTCTTACACTCCGTCTAATTTTCATAATACGAATAAATTAAAAGAGTATTAAAAGTAAGTAACTACAATAAAAACTGGATACCTTTATTATCTTTCTGAAGTATGAAAAAAGGAAAAAAAAATAAATAATGAAAGTTCTTATTAGAAAATTACATAAACAGATAAAAAAAAACGAATACCAGACTCTTTCATGATATTGACTTCCATATATTGGTAAAAATATTAGCTTGGTAATAAAACTGAAGAAAATATTTTAATGAACTATAAAAAATTGTTTCTAAAATTAATTTTTATTTTATTTTATTCCCGGCATAATACATATTTATATGAATTAATTGAATAATATTATTAAATCAAATTTGTTTTCTTTAAAACCTGGAGAACTGCACAATTTTGCCTAGCGTAACGAATAGAAGGAAAAAAATTAAGAAAAGATTTTTTTTAAAATATCAGAAAATTCCATTATGAATTTTTTTATGATGTCAGTTTTATTTGGAACAAAATAAAAATGCATTTTCTTTTGTTTTAGAATCATTATTAAAAAGGAAATAGTTAAAAATTTAATTTCAACAATAACATGTGACGACCAGCTCACTACACCCACAGTGCACCCGCAACATATCCGTTAAGTGTTCTACTCCATTTACACGCATACACACTAAGTCTTTCTTTCATTAATATAATTATGGGAAATAAACCATTGAAAATAGTTAAATGTGATTTAAGTTAAATTAAAACCTTAATTCAGTTAATAGTATAATATATTCTTAAAAGGAAATACAAGTTTAATTAATTTCGATATCAGTATTGAAAGAAGTTAGATATTAAATAGAATGTAAACTTATTTAATCAATTCAGTCCTTATTCTAAAAACAGCTGATTTATAAGCAGTAATGTGCTGATTGAAATCTGCTATCTGAAATTAAATGAAATATTTATTCATTTTTAAATATTAAAAAACGTTTTTTTGTGTGCAATATAAATTGACTTATTGGATTTGGCTATTTTTTGAAATGCTATTTGCATTCCAATAAATGCATTTTCAATATGCATTTTTTTAAATGCATTTTCTAAATTATAATCGCATAATATCTGTAAACTATAATTGTACATATCTAATAAATAATGACTGAACATATAAAAGGACCAAATAAAAGACGGACAGCAAGAAAAATGCCTCAGATTGCACTAAAATTGTAAGAAATAAGAAAATGGTGCTTGAAATTACAAGTTATGTAAGAAGAAATATGACACATTTTAGAGTACATAAATTGTGTTATTGTTACAAAAATTAGGCAAAGGAAATTAAAAGTATAGAATAACTGTTGGTGACAGATAATTGTAAGAATAATACGCCTTAAATATATAAGATTGTTATCATAATTCATAAAAAGTAAGTTTATTGAAATTTTAAGAAATGGACTCAATTTTCATTTATTTATTTGTCCGGGAACAACCCTTACTCAAATCTTATAAAAATATGTGGAATCTCTTTAAAAACTTTTACAAATGTACCGTTCATGAAAAAAAGACAATTATTGAAGACTATACTCATGTAAAGACAAAAAAAAACATTGTTGTAGGATATTGTGATCAAGCTAAAAAAAGTTCGGGTTAAAAAATTATAAACGAAACAAATAAAAAAGTACGTCAAAATTGATGTATATTTTTCAAAATGAAATCTTATTAAGATATTGTTATTTAAGTATTTTTTTTTGTTCTCTAATATGATATATTATATGATATTCTATTGAAAAAAATGCAGCGTATCACATAATCGAACAAATAATAAAGAAAAATTTTCTTTTTCAAGTTTATAAATTGATATACTGATCATAATTTTAAACATATAAGGATCGTCCTAGTCAAAGTGAGCTCCTGTTGTTTTAACAAAAGAATTAATTATAACAGAATGTTAAATATGCACAATAAAGATTGATACATAAGGAACATATCAGCTATAAATATTTGTTTTGAAGATTGATGAATTAATCCCAGAAATTGAAGAGATGGTGAAACCCTGGGTAAAGAGCCATCATGAGAGTATTAGCAATTGCTTTTCAACATTAACATGGATCCTACTATCGTCTGCGAATAGCAATCCTGTAAAGAATTTCTTTAATGGGCCAATACTTGGTAGTCACAAGTTCAGAAGTCACATGTATGCGGGGCTCATTTGAATCCCCCAAAAGTCCCAATGAAATCACTGTAACAAATCCTGTTAAGAAGTTAGACATTCGAACGCAATCATTGTTGTGCCACCGTTCCTATGCTGTTACTCAATTCTGCCACTATCTCGCACTCAGTTAATCACTAGATTACGAACAATAATTTATTTTTAGTTGTAACCACTTACGCTTCTCTGTGTCGTTGCATGATGTCGATATTGATTCGTCCCTGAGAAAATTTGCCGTAAAATTGCAACATTGATATATGTGTGAAGCACTCTGTCCTAAACTCATCGATGGATTGTTCGATTGATTACATTTTAAAGTCGTGCTGCTTCTCAGCACGAGAGCTATTAACAACGGATTTCGTAATTTTGAACCTCAGTCAAGTGTCGAAGACTGCAACTTAGCTTTCCCCTTCCTCTTCAAACGTCTATATCACACCAGCAAAAGAACTTGAGACTTTTACTACATTCGAAGTACATTATTTCAAATACTATGCGTGTCTTTAGTGGCATCAGTGCTTGAACAAACCGCTTGATGAAAACAAATATTGCCACGAATTAGCGACCATCTCCTCTAGGCTACCGGGGACATATAATCATTTCGAATACTATGATAAATTTAAACTTAACTCTTTTTTTCTTGAGTTTAAAACTGCACAACTATTCATTGAATATATATAAAAGTGTCCGTCATATGACCGCTATGAATCATTTCTTCCACTCACTCTTAGAGACAAAAGACATATTGCAACCCTCTCTTAGCGCATACACAACGTTCTGTTTCAATAAAAGGAAAACACTTGTGGGGTAATTTCTCTTTAGTTTAAGTAACTTTTATTACTTGAAGGTATTTTTGATAATTGGAAAAATTACTTTATTTACATTTCTCTGTAAATAGCTTAAATATTACAATAAATAGTCGAAGTTTATACTCGTTTTAAGCGGTCAATTATTTTACCAGAAATGCTTCCAAAAAAGGCATATTTTTTTATTGCATATAATTAAGTACCATACTATGATATTCAAAACATCATAAGAATATATTTTCCCTCCAAGTGAGAGGGAAAATTAAAATAAATAATTTGATTGGTGGATTCTCCCTCCATTTTTTATGAAGTAATATATTTTTTATAAAATAATATATCCCAAGAGGGGAAGAGAAAAAAGAAGAAGAACTCAAATCTTCATCAGAGTTGAGCTCACTGCACGAGTCATCTGAGGAATAATCCAAATAATTAGAAGAAATATCTGTATCTGTATCAGAATGTAGTTCATCATCTAACAAGAAAGTATTTTCGTCGTCTATTCCATCCATAATTTCCATAAGATTCACAAGCACGGCATACAGTAGAACAAAAATTTCAAAGAAAAGTTCCTGCTTTCCCGCTACATAGAAAAACCCGGATGAAAAGCATTTCATTTACATGGACATGCCCCGCCATCTGTTGAAAAATAATAATACTAAATAGTCTTTTTCAATAATGAAAAATGCGGGCAAACCAGAAAAGGAAAAGCAAAAATATCGATGCCCGTACGCCGTACGGGCAAACCAGAAGAGGCCAATTTCGGGTAGCACGTACACTGTACGGGCAAACCGCTTAAGGGGATAATCGAAACAGAAATCTGACAACGTCCAGTGATATCTGAAATTATTATAAATATACATTTAGATATTTCTTTCATACAATACAAATTTTAATAAATGATGTAATATATATATATTTTGTCTACTCTGTTTGTTGAACTTGTTATATTATTGTTACCAACATTTCATTTCCTCTTGAGTTAAACTAGCATAATAGTTGCTTATACATAGCGATGGACATTTCTACAACGTTTGAAAAGATGTACCACACAAAGTGCATTAAATGTTTCACAATTTAATGTTCTTGAATAAGCAAAATTTGCATAGTTTTTCTTAAGTCATAAAACTAACACAAGGAAGAATACAAGCTTTTCCATGCAAACGTATGTTTTTATATGCCCTAACTTCTTCTGAAAGGAAACACGTTAAGATGTGATCTAGTCAGAAAAACAATAAGTGGACGATTCCTTGGAAATGTTTCGCCTGTTTAAAACGAGAATGAATGACGAGTTCATATGTAAAATAGGAAATATTCTTAAGGAATCTTCTTTAAAATTGCACAGTTCAATATGCAACTACGCAGTCATAATTTAAAAGTATTGTTTCTTTGATCTACTCTCGTTTGCGCACTTTTCACTAAATTACTAGCGATAGCATTTATATTCTCAAACAATGTTTATAAAATAAATACTTACATTTTTTTATATTCTTTATGTTTTTATCCTGAAAGTAAATATGAGGAAAAATATAGTTTTTTCAGATCACCCTAAAGACGAATATCCCTTCCTACGCGGTGATTTTCTTAAATATCAAGTTTAATTTTAGATCAATTGGAGAAATCGCCACCATCCTCTTAATTCTATGCATTATTAAAAAACATTAACTATATAATATATGTATATATGATGTTAACAAGAGAATATGTATCCTTAAAGACCTACTTTTGCAAAACTACAGAATTTAACTGTTTTAAACACAATTAAATTACAAATAAAGTATAAGTTCATAAAAATTCTATTTTTCTATTGTAACTACATAAAAACAGATTATCCAGTCTGTGGAGTAACTCACACTTTTCCCAGCTCCTACAGAATTTATAAATGATCATATCTATAGAAAAGCAAAATTTTATGTATTAATAAATAAGCAATGCAATCTGTAGACAAATAACCTTAATAATTAAATAAAGGAAAGAGTAATAACATTTACAGAATCGCATTTCACTCAATAGTTGATAACTCAAATGTGAGCATTTTGTGCGGTTGACTTTATACGTTTGTAGAAATTCGTTTCATCGCTAGAGACATTAGCTTAAATATGAAGAAATCAATCTTCGAGCTCATTACAAGCAAATTTTCAAACATTACTTTATATTTCTTAGTCATTTTTGTATAAAGAGTGTGTACCAGTTAATCTTGCATGGTTTGAAAATTAATGTTTTATATTTTTCATACAGTCGTTTTGTTATTTTATTGGACATAAGCAAAAAATTCTTACAGTGGATTGATCATACAAAAGAAATGAAAACCTTGCATTTAACTCTTTAAGACTTTTTTTGAATACAGAACTCAACACATTCTTTTTTTTATATGCAGGGTTATTTGAAAGATAAATATTGCCACTAATGAATACCGGGCGCTAACTGGTACATTATAATGATAATTAAACTCTAAAACCAAATATGCTGAAAAGTGTTTTTTGGATTAAAACTATTATAACATTGATAATGTTTAACTTTTCCTTTGGTATTACTATAAGTTTATAAATTTTAAAATGTATTATTAATTTAATTTAATTTACCAAAAAAGCTGTATATTCATTAGTTTGAAGCAGTTCTTTTTTTTTTTTTTTAGGATATATTTCATAAACGCACTGCATTATTAAGCAATTAATTTATTTAAAAATTGATTAAATTTTTAACCACTTCAAAACGTATAATTAATAAAACACACAGTTTATAGTTTTGCAAAATAGAAATGCTCTCTGAGTGTTAAACTATGGACCACTTTTTAAAGAAAACATAGTTCATTTTTTACTACATATCAAGACCCGTATTGTAATAAAAAAAATTAAAAATCAATGTATTATCATCATCTCTTTCGAAAATTTCCTTGGATTACCAAAAAAAAAAGTGTTTTGCAAGATCTTATTTCTGATACTTTCAATATTAAATAAAGTTCTGCTTCAATTTCTTTCTTACAGGAAATGTATCTTGTTTCTTACTTTGAGTATGAGCTATAAAATGAGCTCATGACAATGAAGTAATGAAATTCGGAAGTTTTCTTACGGCGGTAAGATGAATTATTTGGCTTTTTCATGAAACTTCCCTTGTCTTCCATTCTAGATATTTTACAAAGTATTTCTAAGATATAAGCAGAGAAAAAATGCTGATGTATTGATCTTAATTTCTTTTTTCTTTCGAAAGAAATGTTTCACTCAGAATGCTGAGATTTTAGATATGATTAGAGTTCAAAAACGCGTATTGTAACCTTTCATGATTTTTGGTATATATTTTCCATCTACTTCCGTATTTAAAATTCTACCATAAGGAAACTAAATATTATGTCTATATACTGAAATAAAAGATTAATATCAAAAAATATAAATATCTATTTCCAGTTTCAAGTATGAAACTCCTCAACTTAATCTCTTTCAAAATTGAAATACTTTCTGTCATTAACATAAAAAGTTTAACTTCAGGTGCTTGTTTCATTCATGAACTTTTTAAAGTGAATTCTTTTCAGTATAGCTTTTTTTAAATATTACTTACAAATGCTAAATATGTACTCCAACATGTATGATGTATTTAATTCTATTTTGAAGTATACTTTGAGATATATATATATATGTAATTATTGATTACGAATCGAAAATATACAGTAAAATATTATTATAAATATACATTTGTTTCACGACTGCACCAATTTACAATATAGAAAACGTGTTGACTTCTTTGGTACGTCTGAATACATTGAAATTGTCGGCTCAGACATATTTATATAAAAAAATAAATATCTATAGATCAACAATATTTAATAATATTGACTTGGAAAACAATTATTAGAACTTCCTTAAAACATTTTATTTTCTTATAGTCTAGACGTTTATATATTATTTATCCAGTAGCACACTAATTTTATTTTTTCACCTCAAAAGAAATATAACCGCAGTACATATGAATAACATAACTTTAATGAAATTAGTTCGTCAAAACATTTTTTCGGATGAAATAAGCTTAATGCTGATTGCAAAATCATAATGTATATGATACGTATTATTAGAAAATATATGATTATACGCTGATAATTTGCTATACGTTTACTTAAAATATATTTCAATATTATTCTGTTGAATTTTTTTTTAATTAAGTGTTATTGGTTTCGGTTTCCTGTGCTCATAATACTGGTTCAAATTTCCAAATAATGATTTTATTATTTTTAATTTCAACTAGAATTTTACGATAATCTATCAATATATATCGTAATAATAATTGCAGAGTGTTAAAAAGAGGTCGAATTCTCAGCTTCAATTCACTTACTTCCAAATCATATCAGAATGAGAGTCATTTTATAAGTGTGATTATACAATGCTATGAGAATCTTATTATTATTTTTGTTTGATTTATTCTTTAATTATAATCGACCAAAATGTTTAGGTTTTCAATTATCCTTGTATGATTCTATAAATTGCGTTACCGTAATTTAGAGGAGAATGTTATTAATATTGAATTCAATTCATTTAAAATCACAGATTATTATAATTAGGAAAAATTCTTACGACTAAGAATGTTCTAATACTTGTATTCCAACACTAACTGCTCAACCTCTCAGATTTAGGAAGAAATTTAATGTATAAAATAAAGTTTATTATAAATATTTCATTTTAATAAATCAATAAGTGCATGTATTAAAATTAGTCAATCGTAATAGAACAAATAAGATAAATATTAATAAGATAAATAAGATAAATAAAAATTAGTCATTCGTAAATAACAAATAAGATTATTTTATTTAAACTTACGAAAATACTGAAATGTATTATTGAAATTAGAAACAAGTGTCGCGTTTTTAACATTTTAAATTGTACTATTTAACATAATTAATTTTCTCAAATTTATATGACATGAAAAAATCCCATAAAATAAGGTGTGCATATAAATTCTATTTATTTTAGTTAAATTAATATTTTGTATAACATTATAAGAAAGGGAAAAGAACAAAGAAATAGTTAACCTTGTAATATCAAAATTATTTTGTCAAAAATCATTACAAAAAGTAAACCACATTTAGTTAGTGTTTAAGCGATTTTGCAGAAAGCTGATGATTTCGTAATTACATTTTAATTATAAATAATTTAATTTATTTCTCTCATTTCACTGATTTTTGATTATAAATAAACTGAGGTAAGGCATCAAACAATAGCTACGAAAAATACCTCCCTTTTTTTTAAGTTTAAAATTAATTTTTTTTTATTGTAATGCTCTTATATTCTTAAATCTAATAAAAATATTAAAATAAACTTATTTTTGTTCTACTATCCATTTGAAAATAAAGTGCATTATTAGTGAAAGTATTCACGTAAGGTAATGCACGAAAATAGGCAAAATTTCGATATCATAAGTTTAATTTATTTATTAAATAGATTTGAAAAATTATTCATTATAATTTAGTTTATATTTAAATGTAAAAATCATTAGTGTAAAACACTATATATATATTTTATTATTTATGAAAGGTTTTTAAATAATGTATTATTTAAACTTAAATTGGAATGATTAAATTTATAAAATATATATGAGAAAATTTATAGAATGATTTCAAACATAAAATGTTTCATGCATTTTTAAAATTCAGATTTCATTACAGACTAACACATTTAATTATGATATGTAACTGAATGCTTGTTAACCATTTGTACAACTGACGAATGCTGCACGACCTACAGTCCTCTAAATTTAATACGCCTCGTAATTTCGAAAGACGGTCAGGTGACGAAGTCGACACCTGAGCTGGCACCACATCCAAGCCACACCAATATGAGTACTTTGAGCTCAACTGATTTAACATTCAGCAGCTCACTAAGGACACGAATGGTCTTTAGTGGAAACAAAGCTTGAACCTGCGATTCAAATTCCACGCTCATACCACTCTTAGAAGTTAAGGAGGAATAATGTATATAAATAGATAAAATTAAAACATTTAAATACTGCAGTTCTTAACTTACCATTCATTACAAAATTATATGACAATGTAAAAGCATTATCTGATTGATAAAGATATTAAATATTAAAAATAATATTGTAACAAAACACATTCTTGCAATTCATTCAAATATTTAATTTCATCTCACTAATATCTAAAGTAATCCAAAACTGGTTTCAAAGTTCTATTTCAACACAGCATAACAATGCAGTCGAAATACTAAGTTATGCAGACATCCCAGAAATCCATTTGCTGAAGAATATACGCAATTGTCGAAATTATTAATACATATATTTAAATTTAATAATTATATATGTATGCAACAATTTTTCCTGAAATAAAATTACATTTAATTAAAAGTGCAAGCTCATTATCATACCATTCTCAAATATTCTACATAAACTTCTGTAATTTCGTTTCAATTTTGTTTAAGTAGGCTATATATTCAAGTATACAGAATGTCTAGCATGGATCATATTTCTCAATATTTCGTGGACAAAATGCTTACAGTAATGTAAAACATATTTCCATATCATAGCATAATTATTAAAATAATTATATTACAAGGAAAACGAATATTATATTAATTTATTCACAAACGGTACAAACCTAGTAAGAATTTTTACTTATTTTCCAATTGCGAAATGGGAATGCGTATTGTTTTATAAATGTTTTCGAAAACTATAAGCAAGACAATGGTTTCGATGAATTGCTAATTAATTATTCAATTACCTAGTTTCCTTGAGTAGTGAAAATAATATTTTTTTCTTCAAACATATGGTAGAGAAAAGTAACTGAACAAAAGAGGAATTAATTTGTGGGGATTTATTTATTTTCTTGCGTCTCTTAGTGTAAATTAGGAATATTTTCAGATTATACTGCTTATTAGATTACTAAACATTTCTGCAGTAATACACCAATGAATTTTCTTTTACTTTATGCACTATTGTTATACATAAATATATAAAGTTAATATTTTCATAAAAATATGAATATTTATATTACTAATATATATATATATATATATATATATATAACTTTGGCCAGAGAATTACAAAAAAAAATAATTAAATAATTAAATAAAAGAAATTGTTGCTCAAAATCACAAAATAATTTTTAATCTTAATTGTGTACGATAGATACAAACTAACCTAATATTAAAGGAAGTAAGATATTTTTAATGATGTTTTATAGTTAAGTGATTTATTATCAAGTCTAATTAAAGCGTATATTTAATAATACATTATTTGAAATTTTAAAATAACTTCACACATTCGTAAGATTCAAAGTGAAGTCCTAGAGCTTGTAATGCAGAGTTTTTGATACTGTATTTCTTGACAAATTCTATAGAGAGCAGTGATACATTTTTCAAGAAAAAAATATTGAAAAATGTATTACTATTCAAGTAGGGATTTCTGAAATGTATCACTGATGAATTCAAAAATTCTTATGGTGTCGTACTTGTTTGGAGTATGCCACTTTGTGTGATTCTATGAATTCGAAATTACTCTAAGGCGATACTGTTCAGCTGCAAACAAATAGAAAAAAACTAAAAGTTTAACAGTTTTGATTGAAATGTCTAATAAAGTTATATGTGTTATGTCACATTTGTTGCTTATGTCTATCAAATTTGTCTTTTTTACAGCAAACTTTCATTTGAATTATTAAAAAATATCGAAATGCGGTTTGAAGAAAAAATACTAATTAATCAGCTGCTTAAAAGAATGGATCTTCAAATTACAAAATCCTAGATTTAAAAGCACACATTCTAAATTACAACATCCAAGTTTTCGAAAACTTAAACCATCGAAGAACTAGTATCTTTGAAAAATGGAAAACATATACTCCTGACCCAAATGTTTAAAAGCAATGACCTTACTATAATTTAAATTATTTTCTGAAATATTTCTATAGTATAAGAAACTGCTATGAATAGTAGCTAACCTCGTCCACATACGAGGACACCTTCTAACGAATCATCTCAAGGTGAGGTCTTATGCCAACAATCTAAACAGAAATTTAGATTTTAAATAGCTTAGTCCATTTTTCTCTCCTGATAAAGTGATTTCCACTTAAGTGGATAGCTCTACAAGGTTTCTGATACATGTCCTCTTCCATTTAAAATAATAAGTTCGTAGTAGCCAAGATAATTGAATAAAACACTCAGTTGCAGATTGCAAAAGTGCTGAAAACTACTTTTACCAAGTTCTTTTAAATAACAACTGGTTTTATGCTTTCATAATCCGAAAATTTTAAAGCATGTCTTAATATATTTAGTTAAATCTCTAGACAAGGTAAAGACAAAAGCCCACAGTTAATTCTGATGATAAAAGTCGTGAGGATTATTTGTTCCAGCAAAGTTGTTAGCATATTCTATCACTTCAAAGGAAATTTAGTATATTTCTTGAATTTATCTTATATAAATAAATGGAATTATTGACCACAATCCCATTAAATGAGGAAACTAATCTGAATGAATTTTAAGCCAATCTAATTCCCTTATAATGCCAACAGCAATGCTTTTAACAACATAATGTTCATTATTATAATGATGGACGGTTAATGAAAGTTTATATCGAATAATTGATATTCAACAGTTATTCCATGAACACTACAAAGTCTTTAAATTAGAACAATTATTTCTAATTCCTGAAAGTCATTTATTTATTTTCTTCCTAATTTTATTACCTTGCGCCAAAATCCCCATTTAGGTTAGCTAAAACAGTAATTAAAATAAAGAACATATCAAGTTACAAAACTGTTATTCAAATAAGATTGAGAAAGTCAGAGGAGAATTTAAAACTTAAAGACTTTTAATATTATACTATTTTAAACTATGATGTTATATTCTCTAAAAAATAAATTGCTTCCGCTTTTGCAAATGAAAATTTGGAAGTATTTTTCCTACCTCTTAATATCTGAAAAGCTTAAATCTGAATAATGAGTCTTAAAATACTGAAAAATCAAGATTATTTCTTACGTTTTCTATTAAATTCATTTGTAGGCTCTTAAGAATATTTTTGTTGATTTTTTTTCTGCATATGTCTATAAAATTAATTACTGTGAACACAAGCCTTAAAATTGCATTTCATTCCCATTTAGACTATTTTATCTACATCAGTAACTTTGTGCACAAATATTTTTATTTCAACCTTATTATGGATATATGGTAAACTCTCATACGTTTTAGTGAAGTGTAAAAAAAGTTAAATTCGCAAGCGCAATATTTTGTTCTAAAATACATAAATAAACAAAAAATTAATCATCTCTAGTTCCTCTCTAAATTTCAATAGTTTGAATATTCTAGAACAATACTTGTTGATACTTTTCATACTTTCATTTGCGACTGACAATCTCTCAAAGTTTTTAACTATCCAATCTGCAGGCCAAACCATTTGTTCTCCTATTTTACTTTTAAGAAAAACACTAATAATCTTCTTCCGCTCTTTATGTGTCAATAAAATAATTCGAGTAAAACCAGATGAATCCTTCTAAAAAATCATATCCTAGAATATTGGTTTCTATTTTTATATTCTTTGCAACACAATTGTTCATTAAAATTTAGATTCTGTAGTGCGTTTTATTTTTTGACTTTAATTTTCGTGTATAACAAACGAAGAGGTATCGCTTGCATGAAATGCTAAAAGGAATGCTTATTGTCAATAATAATATTCAACTCAATTATCAGGATTGTTACGCTTGATAAGGAATTGGTACCATTAATATAATGTTACTTTACAAAACATCTTTTTAGTACCTGCTATCATTTTTTCTTGTTTTCATTGGTTACTTGTTTAATTTCATTAGATACATCTTTGTTTATTTCATTACTTCTCATTTGGTTTATTTTGTTTCGTTTGGTTTATCTACATACTTTTCACTTGGTTTATTTACATACTTCTCACTTGGTTTATCTACATACTTCTCACTTGGTTTATTTGCATACTTCTCACTTGATTTATCTACATACTTCTCACCTGGTTTATTTGCATACTTCTAATTTGATTTATTATATCATGATCTTTTGCATTTTGAGTTGATTAAATTTATAGGAATTATCAACAGTATTTAATATTTTCATTTAGGAATGCAAAACTTTAAAATGCTCATATTTTATTTATTCCTGTTCCCCTTCCGTCGCATTTCATTGGTATGTACTTTACAAATATTTATGATTTAAACTACCATCATATCACATTTTTTTGGTACTTTTTTATGTATTTGAGATCTTTCTAATTGTTTTCTAGTGGAAATGTTTCTCGTCTTTTTTCCCAAAAAACATATATGAATTAAATTTTTTTTCATTTTTCTTTTAGCTCTGTGTAAAAATTGTTTGATAATTTCCTTCCATAATCAATTAAAAATTGCAAACAGCTTGTCTTCTCTCCGTAATATTTGATTTTTTTCATTCTCCCACTTTTATACATATATATATATATATATATATATATATATATATATATATATATATATGTGTGTGTGTGTGTGTTTGTGTGTGTGTGTTTGTGTGTGTGTGTGTGTGTGTGTGTGTGTGTGTGTGTGTGTGTGTGTGTGTGTGTGTGTGTGTGTGGAAATCGAACTTGACTTATCGCCCAGAACGCCGCCATAGAACGTCAACCACCAGAGAAAGGCCAAGTTACTGTCACGGCGTCATTCCACCAGGGGAAAGAAGACATTTTACGGGAAGAAACCATTACGAGGTTGGAGGGCCACGGAATGTGTCTGAGTATCGCCGCTAAAACTGTTTTATGAAATAAGTGCATAGAGCACAACCTCACTGGAATGAACTACTTCACTTATTGGATCAAGATACTATTACGCTTTTTTTTTAATTTTATATTTAAGTGTCTGTACGTAATCGCTAAATAAGAATAACAAATACTGAAGTCAAACGAAGTATCATCATTGTGAATACTCCGACATTACATATATATATATATTATATACATATATATATATATATATATATATATATATATATATATATATATATATATATATATATATATGTGCGTGTGTTTTGGAAAAAAATCTACTTTTATCACTTATTTTCTTTTTCTTAATATCTTTCCCATTTCTTCATACTTCTCTTTTCATCGTCTAATCAAATTGTCCTCAACCATGTTATCATAAATTCCAAACCATGCATGCCCTGCTATTCACGAACCCTTTCCAATTGCTGACTCAACAAATTTCTTGGACTTTCTGGTTTATTCTTGTATAGCGACTCTGGTCGTAGACAATTTTTTCGCTAATCACTTTCTTTTCATTAGCATGTGTTGTTTTAAAAAATCCAAATGGACTGATATGATCGAGATTGTTGGCACAATTAGTCCGAGCCTCTTTTTTTTCCTCTCTCTATATATATATATATATATATATATATATATATATATATATATATATAAAAGTAATGTGTGTGTTATGTAAATAGTACATGCGTATGTATGATCTTTATGTTTCATTGGAAAACTCGGAAACATTTTTTTTTTACAGTAAATATTTTTCTTGAGTTAAAGTTAAGCAAACATTTTATGCCGCAAATCGTTATGAAAGCATATTCTACAAATTCTGATATTATATTTTTTAAATGCATCGGCATTTTGATCAATATTTTTTTAACATCCAAATTATTGGTGTTCATTTTTTTGAACTACAAATTGGTCGAAAATTAATCCACCAGAAGAAATTGAGTTTATCTGTTCTTAAATAATGATATTTTCTTATCTTTTCTTGTTTTATCTGGTTTGGGCATACTATACATCTTTTCAAGGTGTTATGATAAATATCTACTAATAACACTGCTTTCGTGGTAACGTGTGCGTGTGTTTAAGCAATTTTTCGGCAAATGGCACAAAAGTACGAAATGCTGATGAATGTTAGCTCTTTTTTATGCCAACTCGATGAAAATTCCGTGATGAAGATTTAAGATCAAGTGATTCCTTTTACAAAACACCTTAAAGATAATTATTTCTGCGAAAAAGAAAAATCAATCATGGATTCTTGAGAAAAGAAATTGATTATGAAAATCCTGTATCAACAGATTTTGTCCTTTTAGTAACCTTATGATCCAAGAAGGTGTACTCAAAGGCAAAATTTCTGGATGAAATTTATCCATCCTACAGATAGCCATCCAGAAACTTGTTGAAATAAGAAATTAGAGCTACTGCTAAGCAAAAGAAAATCAGAGGATCGAAACTTCATTTACCGCTTTGCGGTTTTTCGAATCCATACTGAACCATTTCAAAAGTAAAAAGATCGAAGAGTAAGTAAGCTAAATAAAAATGAAGAAAGTGGTCATTTTTCTTAGAGGAATCTTATGCTTTTATTACAATAGAGCGTGATACGTTATCCTAGGTTGAACGACTTATCACGGAAACAGTGGTGATCCAGAAGACCAATCAATGAAATAATTACAAAAACATTTCACGAAATCAGACCTGGGTGTATTGATATGTCAGCTCGTTTGACTCCTTCACAAAAATTTACGACCATTTTGCCTTTGGTCAGGGAGAAGTACACGGGAAATCGTCTGATATTTGAGTTAAAAATTATGTAACTGGCTATGAGTGTTTAGAGAAATATGTCTATGAGTATTTATTACGTGTGTATCAAAGAAGGAAAGGGAGACAGAGTTGTGCTACATTCTTTATTATGTCGTTATGGACCAATGTGTATCCATTTTTGATTTAAAGAAATAAAAATTCATTTAAGTCAATACTATTTCCTCAGAATCTAGCAATCTTGTTGGTAAAAGGAACATCTATTGTTGGCACTCTTGTATTTTTAATCTAAAACAGTTAAGGCAT
Source organism: Nephila pilipes (assembly GCA_019974015.1). Taxonomy (NCBI): domain Eukaryota; kingdom Metazoa; phylum Arthropoda; class Arachnida; order Araneae; family Nephilidae; genus Nephila; species Nephila pilipes. The sequence goes on from BMAW01056026.1 coordinate 720,421, forward strand.
TGATTTGAGAAGATACTGAGTCCCAATCATTCTTTAATGTCTAGTGAACAGAGAAAAATTCACAGAGTTTAATTTAGGTAAGAAAATAAAAGAGACGCATCTTAAACTATACAAAGAGCTTAAAACAGCTTAACTTTAAATAATGCTTCCGGATTCTGTACATGTCTAACATATATGTGTGGTGTAAGATTACCAATCAAATGAGATGCAATGTATCTTGAAATTGACTTAAGAGATCATTTTTAACATTTTTTTTTCAATGTTTTACATATAGTCAAATATGTCTTAATTTACGTAAATAGCAACTCTTGCATATACCTTTGAAAACCTCATTTTGATCTCATATTAACTGAACTAAGATTATCCTATAGTTTTTCAAAGAAAGTACTTTAGTGCCCTTCTTAATTCTTCTAGATCCTACTATTACAATCTCAATGCTCATGATGCTGATTTAAATCAAAATAATGTTCCTCACGTTTAGCCAATTTAGAAAATTTTACCATTACTACGATGCTTTTTCAATTTTGTTGATAATCACGTGTTAAATAATGACAATGAAAAATAGCGTAAAAATAAAATTTTTCCATTTTATATAATAACACCTGGAATCAAAAAAAAATTATCATAATTGAGAATGTTGACAGTACTTTTATATTGCATAAAATAATTTAAACACTTTCTTGAGATATTTAAAGACAAAAATCAAACATTTTTTCCAATGAAATTAATTCTTTTAATACTCCATTTATCACTCTTTAGAGTGAGAATATATATGTTCATTCTTAATTTTAAATAGTATGCACTACACGCACTTATTAATGCTTAAATTAAAATACGATTTGTTTTGTCCTTCTTATACAAGACATAAAAATTCCTACGCATACACATAC
>BMAW01056037.1:0-19286 GCA_019974015.1 Nephila pilipes
AGCGAAATACAACTAAAAAGTTCAGTATAACCATTACTATAGGCAATCAATTTCCTAAAATTTTAAATGTAGATTTTCATTATCGTTTAAAGAATGAAAATCTCTTGATATTTTACGTTTAGGTTCTAAAATATAATATTTTCGTCTTCTCAGAGAAACGGGCTGGTATCAGCTAGTATATTATATATAGCTGATGATTTCCTGGGCAGACGATAATATTATATTTTGGAACCTATACGTAAAATATCAAGAAAATTTTCAATTTTTGAACGATAATGATAATCTAATTTTAAAATGTTAAGAAATTGATTGTCTGTCATAATGGTTATCCACGACTTTTAGATATATGAGAAAAATAAAATGTTTTAGTAAAAAGTCACCCCATGTATATATACTATGGATTCAATTCATTCCACCGAATACATATGACACCTAGTCCAAATAGACACCAAAGATGCAACCTTTTGTCTGAAGATTCATCATGTGCTTAACTTTCAAATGAAATACCCTCGCAATGACATCTTGTCTATCATAAGACTTTTGTCCTTGCCTCAAGACATCTTTGATTTCTGACCATTTAGGATGGCAAGTGACTGCAATCCTAAAAAAAAATTCGTGCAAGTCGGGTCGACCAAAATGTCTTACGTATGTCATAGCGTCTTGAGTTCGTTCATGCATGTAGCGAGGTTCTCCAGTAAACGAAGATTGTCTTGCGTGTGTGCTACTCCGTAAGAATTCCATTTTAGTATTTTTCAGAATCCCGGTAAGTTTTGGAGCTAAACTACACTTTCACCAACGGCGGGAATCCAAACTCATTTATTTCTATCGCTAAATATGTTCGTTTCTATTTTCTACATGCACGAAATTTCACATAAAGAGCCCCTTCGCCAAAATATTGCCAATTCTCCATCAGCGCTTCAATATTAAATTATTTGGTATTTTTCCATTTCGCCAGCGCAAATCCCACCAAGTAAACTTATTGGGTGACAATACACAGTATACATATAAAAAAAATACATTCCGTTTGGCGTCGGTCCTGTCATTTTAGGCGATAAAGTCACCAAAAATAACATAACCGACGGATAAGAGTAGAATAACGGATGAAAATTACATTTTGGATAAGAGTTCCGTAAAATCCGTTCTTAGTGAGCGTCTACATCGCAAACTGAGTAACTATGCTAAATTTCAAGTCAATCGGTTGTATAGTCTTTGAGATCTCGTGATGAGTCAGTCAGTGGTATTTCGCTTACATATATATAGAAGATAAGATTACTGGATGAATTTCTTCCTCATCTGTACTAAAATTGTTTCGGGTTTTGAAATCTAATGATGTATTCATATTTTGACACAAGTGTAAAATTATCTCACAAATGTATGAAATTTTTTGAAGAGAATGTTTACAGCTGTATAAATCGTACATACCGGATTCTAATAAAAAATAATAATATACAAATTAAAACTTTTCTGTGAATTTTTCGGCTCTCAATGTTCGTTTGGGATTTAACACATGCAGCAACTCAGTTTTCCTGAGTAGATATTATTTTTCATAATCAGTCTAAAAAGTTTTTCGAATAAATATTTATAAGTTTTAAATATTTTTCACAAGAAAAATTTTCGTACCTTTATATTCAAATGTTGTATTCACAAAAAACCCACCATGTAGCCGGGGCTAATGCACTTTAAACCTGACAAGGCTCGAAGTCCTCCCTTGGGTGTTGTGGAAGTTAGGAGAAGGATGTGTCAGATCAGGTGTCGTCCTCGCCACTTGACCGTTGTTCAAAATTAGGAGGTCCTTCGCCTATTATCCTAATGTTGATTCTAAATATGTCATAACTGAACAATCAATAAATCATCAAACCTTGTCACATGACCAAGGTTCTGAATTAAAAGGTTCGTGGCCAGTTGCTTTCTTGTAACTTTAGGGGACTGTTAATTCAAGCTATCCGCTATATTATGTTTGCACAAAACATTTGAATATTTTTTGTGTTAACGCAATTTTGTAATAACGCAAAAATTTTATATAAACGAAACTTTCCATAAAATTATCATCTTAAAAATTTATGTTAAACTTCAAAAACATATAAACCAACGATTTATACAGGACTAATTTGGAATTTCATAGCATTCCATTTAAAAAAATTTCTTTCATATTATGCAACGATTGGATGTTATTAAATGTGTTCGCACTTGAAATGTTTACCAATGTGGACTGTGGGTGTGAAGAAAGGGGTGCCAGTTCAGTTTTCAACCTCGTCATTTGACCCTGGATCATATTTTGAGGATTATTGAGTTTAATAGGTGGATCTTTTTTTTAATAGGTATGAAAAAACAACCGAAAACTTGCAACAAATTCTTTAGATTTCAATTATTGAAAAAAAAAAAATTTAATCTGCAATTTTTAGTGCCTTAAAAAGTCGTTTTGCTTTCTTGCTTTCTCGGGAAAAAAACGAAATGCTTTATCGTCTGCATTTTTACAACTCGCAAAGGAACCAAACTCTCACCGTAGGAAATGTATTATAATGCAACTATATAACACAAATTAATTATTCATTTCAATTTTTTTTACTTCGATTTTTTTTTTCAAAAAACTTTTAACCTCATTTTTCTTCTTAAACTTCTAGCTTAGAGAATTAAGTTAGCAACAATAAAAAAGAGGTTTCGAAGCAGAAAAAAGTAAGAGTTTTTTGGAAAATAATAACAATATAATAACAGTAATTTTAAAGTATCGTTTCTAGATGAACGGTCTTAAAATGTTACATGGGTCATTACTTCTAAAAATATAATTTATCACTGATGGCTCAATGGATTTCATTTTTTTTTATCATACCACACTATATTGCCATGTTGATTTGATATATCAGTTATTTTTCAATAACATGTACTTTTTTTTTTATTTATTATTTTTTAAAATAATCAAAAAAGTTTCTAGATAATGTAAAACTAGTTTTTTTTTTAACTTTCAACTTTTTTCAAAGTTTTTTTTAATTGACCTTTTTTCTATGGCCATCATTGAGTAAAATTTTTTACCTTATCATGAAATAAATATTTAAGGCTCCCGTCTACCCGCCATTTTGATTTCATGGACGTAATGTTTGTCCAGGGGAATTTCGACTACTGCTCTGAAATCTTTACTATTTGATTTATTTGAATGCAGTAAAGTGTATCAGAAAGAGCAAAATATAATGATGGCTTCTGCGGGATTACTTTTCCCCCTCTGATTTTTAAAAAACATATTTTTATATTTATTTGAATGATTTTTTGTGGATTTTTCCGGTCTTTAAAAAAGTATTAAAAACCTTTTTAAAAATCGGAAAAAAGAAGTAATTCCTCAGAAGCCATCGTTATTTTTTGCTTTTTCAGATGCACTTTATTGCATTTAAGCAGATCAATTAGTAAAGATTTGAGAACGAAAGTCGATACTCCAAATAATTAACATGAAGCTGACGAAATCAAAATGTCCGGTAGGCGGGAGCCTTAAGAGAACTCAGAACCCTGTGAGAAACGTTTTTAAATACGAGAGTGGTTCAAAAAGTACTTGCACTTTAAGACAGATGGCACCATTAAAGTAAATTATTGTTACAAATGGGTGCTGCTGTTTTTTAAACGGAGTCGAAACAAATTTAACATTAACTTATAAGTTTATTTTGATATGGTAGCCATATGCTGCCAAATGAAAATGTGATTGTTGCCGCTTCGAGTTGTCGACGTTGGTGAGATCTGGATTCGTCATTATGCACTGGAAATCTAGGAAAATTCAAAACGTTAGGTTACGCCAAGTTGATCTTTTCTAATTTAGGCGAATATGGTCTCATCGGCAGAAAAGAAATTTTTGAGATGAGAAAGGATTCATGATCACGTATATGATCAACTGAGACTTAGAACAACTGTCCAGCGAGTCATGTGATGCTTTCTAAAACAAAAACCTCGGTCAATACCTAAATACCTCGGTCGATATCCATTTCAAGACAAGTATTTTCTGCCATTTTAGAGGTTAAAAATGCAATTAGAAGCAATGATACGCCTTTGAATTTGGTGAAAATCAGTATTCAATTATTATTCGAGGATCTGTCAAAAAGTTAGTAACACTGCTTTAGAAAACAAAACAGGACAAAAATTTTGCAATAACTTTTTTTGTATCTTAAAGTTCCATTCAAAATCTATTTTTCTACGTAATTACCTTCGTTACTTAAGCATTTGTTGAGGCGTGATACAAGTGTTTCGATCCCTTCTGCAAAGAAATCCCTTCCAAAGCCCGATAAACATCTTGCGTCGCAGTTTTCACCTCGTCATCCGAGTTGCATCGTCGCTTTGATAGTTCTGCTTTCATGGGAACAAAAACATGGAAGTCACAAAGTGAAAGGTCTGGAGGGCGATCCCACACTTCCCACCTAAACTTTTTCTGAAGTCCGCACGTGTTTTTTCCCTCCATGCGAGCGTCGATTTATGAATTTGTGGCAGTTGATGATCTTCCCTCGCTCTCAGCGTCGTCAATATGTGTACATCCGTTCTCAAACATGTTGCACTACTTCGCGACAGCTTGATGTAACATCGCATTTCACCTCACACTTCATGCAACTGCCGATAAATTTCAGTGCAGTTACATCTTTTCGTTCTCAAAAACGAATCACTGCACTCATTTCCAATTTGAAAGCCACTCCCTGCTGTCGAGACGTGCTTACAACTGATTATCAGAAAAAATTGAAATACCGTCGTGAAAACCGCTATTTCACTTGATAAAAATAAATGTCTGAGGTGTTGCCACACAGTTTCATCAAATAGCCTTTAATTGAATATTTTTAAGAAGTGGTGCAACTAACTTTCTATCTGACCTACTTACAAACAATTTTATGTGCTATAACACGACAATGTAATATGGAATAATAACTAAAGAAGAAATGGAAATAATTCGAGATAAAAACCAACGTTTTTATATACTGGCAAAGTTTTTTAAGAAAAATTATTGAAATCTTAGTTAAAACTGGTCGCAAATATCTAAATATTGCATTGTTAGGCAAATAAGAACGGTTCCCGAAATTTCAGAGCTCTAGCTTGATGGGAAGTTGGTTAATTTAACGATAGAAAATTTGATGACACACTGATACACACACACACAGAAACACACACCAAGTGAAATACATAAAAACGTTAAAAGTAACTAAAATTAAATAATTCATCCGGTAAATTAAATGGTTGGAATGCAGTTTAACCCAATTACTCTTGGCGACAAGAATTATTTGGCAGTATTTTGCCAAATGTGGCTACCCTGGTCTTTTTTACGGACTTAACGTTCAGCCAAACAAAAAAAAAATCGCCAAGTTTGGTGCCAATTTTTGAAATCGCGCCAAGTGGTTGGGATAAACTGCATTATTGAAGAAAATACTAGCTAAAACTTGTCGCAAATGTCTAAATATCGCATTGTTAGGCGAGTGAGAACGATTCCCAAGGTTTCAGAGTTCTAGCTTGATGGGAAGTTGGTTAAATTAACGATCGAAAATTTGATGACACCCACCCACCCATAAGTGAAATTCAGAAAAACGTTTTAAAATAATGGCAATACCTCATTCATTCCACTAATAGGTACTCTTAGGTTAGGTTGAGAGAGAGAGAGAGAGAGAGAGAGAGAATTGAACTAATTCTAACCTATTAGTATGTAGACAGCTATAATAAACTGTCAGAAATAAAAACCAAACGTGACCTACTGATAAAAAAAATTAAATACTTGTTTCGTAATATTTTTTCGCTTGATATTTAAATGGGCTTAATAATTTATGGATATCTCGTATTTTTGAGATACAAGTTCTTTGAAAAATCCAAAGATCATTTTGCCATAAATGATGTATTGTTAGCATTGTTATTTAAATCCTACTTTTTTTCCGCTTTTCCCCCATTTTTCTTAAATAATAATTATGGAAAGCGCAGATTTTGCTGTAGACAGATCTCCGTGATTTATAATGGATCGTGACAGCCAAAAGACAAAAGGCGCTACATTACGGCCAGAAGCGGGGAGATAGGTTACTCTTTAGCACCTAGCGATAAGAGTGGGGAATTATGGGAGTTGAAAATAAACCTCTAAGCTTTTCCATACTTTGTAGAAATTCATAAGAGAAACATTACTTAAAAGATGTATCATTTTAATTCGTAATAGTTTTTTTTATGTTTTTCTATTGTTGTAACGAGTTCTCGGACGTTTCCCACGTCATCTAACTTTTAGGATTACTTTATAACGTTATATGATTTGATAACCTCGCCTTGTGAATAAACCTTGACTTTTGTGAATCAGTATTGCTTTATGCATAGAAGTATTGTGAATAGAAGAACAGGATACGGCAGAGAGATAGGATGTGTTACGTTTTCGGGGTTAGGTGATTTCGACTCCGTGGAGGGGAGGACAGTTGACCCTAGAGTGCCGGTGGCGTTTTGAACCCTTCACCACTGGGTCCGAAGAAATGTAGACTACTCGCTATTTTGCTGCTCCTTTAACAACCAGATTAAAAGAGACGTCCTAATTGAGTTAGTGATTACAGGCGTTTTAACTTCTGGCATTGTTGTTGAAGTCAACCACTGTATAATCCTCTTCAGTATCATCATCATGATACGAAGACAAACATTATGAATGTTATCTGTACCGAATATTACTATCCAGCCATTACTGCAATTGATATTCCCTTCTTGTTGTATTTTGTTGTGTGTAGAACAGTTTACATTTAGCGTCAACGGCCCTCTCTAGTTGAGTTGTTGGTCTCATCGATACGTGCGCCATAGACGGAATATCACTACATGTTATTTACTATACGGTTGTGTTAATTAGACACACAGAGGCAAGTGTTTTGCGACAGGAGCATATCCAACTCGTTGTTGTAGACTGTGCTACCACCTAGTGTTCGCGTCTTGGGTCACCATTTCGGCGTTAAGTGATTTCGATCCCTGAGAGGGGGGGGAGAACAGTTGATCTAAGAGTGACTAAGAGAGACGTCCCTGTCAAGCTAATTATTCTGCCGTTGTTGAAGAGAGCAGCTAAAAATCATTTTCTAGTGGAATTAATTATCTTTGTTTGAACAAATTGTGTACTAACTGTTTTTTGTCTAATTTGTAAAGCAGATTGGATGACCACATTACATTACACATTACAGTGGTCTGGCATTATCTTGCTGAACAATAAGGCCAGGGTACTACAAAGGGAACGGTAACAAAACATGTTTCAGAATGTCGTCCACGTACCGCTGTGCTGTGCTTCTAATAACGACCAAAGGAGTTCGGCTGCAAGAGCATCCCATACCATAACTCCTGGTTGAGGGCTCATGTGTCGTACAATAGTGAAGCAGGATCCTGGGCGTCTCCAGACACATCTTCGATGATCGTCAGGACTCAGTTGGAAGTGGGATTCATCGCTAAACACTATACGTCTCCAGTCAGCATGATTTCAACTTAATCAAGCCAAACACCACTGCAATCTAGCTGTACAATGTGCAGGCGGGAGTAGCAGGTGGCGTAACAGTCGGTACCAGGGTAGATTTCGCTCTATCAGTCGACTGAGAATGCTCATGGTGGACGCTCGTGTGCGGGTCACCCGTCTAATTGTTGATAATGATGAATCAGACACTGTGACAGCTGATCTGACAATCCCTCTGCCCAACCGATCTGATGTGGCCCTAGATAGACCGCTACCATCATGAAGCTGAAATATGCCACTGTCCACCCATCCTTGCCAGCATCTTGTAATTGCCGCATCGCTTCGACCCTTATGACGAACGATTATCCGATTTGCCCAACCTGCCTCTTTTAATCCAATGATACGACTTGTTGAAAACTCCGACAGTTGCTCGTAATGAGCTCGCGACGAGTCATTTTTTCAGTCGTTGAAAGGTATCCTAAATCGCAATGCAACAGAAAATTTGACCATCCGATTGAGAATCGCTTCTTATATACACCTGCTGAGTGCCACAATTCCGATGCGCTGTAGCTCCAGCCATTCATTCATTGGACACCAAATTTTAATCATTTGCATGTTCGGTCCAAATGTCTATGCATACGAAATGTCATTACAATCGGGTGGCTACTCCTTCTTAGTGCGTCGTTTTTTTGTTATAGTATGTATTTATAGCAAAGTATGTGCTTTGTCTTTGAGTTTGTGACGGCGGAACATAGTCGTCATGGTCGCGAACTCACTGTCATAATCGTATCCGTCGGGTCTGTGGCTCTAGCCATGAAACCAGTTAAGGTCTGTCATGTAATTGAATTGATGCCTGTTAATCTGGTAAAAAAACCCACGCGCTTCCGTTGGTATTGTGAGGCAGTTTGCAGAGCTAGCTGCCAACTCAGGTGTCGTCCTCGCCATTTGATCGAGTTTCAAAATTGCGAGAACCGTCACCAATAGCCCTCGTGTTTTCTCTCGGCTTGACGATAGTAAATAATCACAACAATCACAACATCTTGGAGATTATAGTATTCTTGTACAATAAAGTGTGACATTGGATTTTCGCTTCATCTAACTCTTTTGGATTTATTTCTGATTGTACTGAATTCAAAATTTCTCCCCTTAAAAAGAAACGTGACTTATGTAGATTAGATTGAAATTTTGAAATACAATGAATAGAATGGATAAATTACATAAATAAGCAGCAATGAAATGAATGTTAATGAAATGAATTGGAGGTAAGTAGAGGAAGTAAGTTATTGGAGCTGAATCTGTAAGTGTAGGAATAGAGACGGTTTTGTCGAGAAGTTTCCCATTCATAGCTGGGAAGTTTTTCTAAAGGTTAAAGATTTTAATTCTCAGTTCCAGTTTATCTAGTCACTCTAACCCGAGTGTGTTGGTAAGAATTAGATTAATACAGAATTCTAAGCGATGACTTAGACCTTTTTAAGCGAGTTTCCTCTGACAGGGTATGACATAGAATAAACTTTAAGAATCCGTCACTTCCTTAAAAGAACTTGGTTGTCTTTTGCGTTTTACAGTATTATTAAATAACTACATAAATAAGATTTTAACTGCAGCAGAAGGATTTTTATTCTGTAAAGAAGCTTATGAAGTATTGAAGGCAATTATTTTGTCAAATTTTTTCTTCATTTACATTATTACATTTATGAATTGAAGTTTAATGATACTTTTAGGTAAAAAAAAAAAATTATTTACAAACAATTTGAACAATAATTACAATTATAAATGTTGCTGAAAAAGCAATAAATTTCAAGTATTACTAATAAAATATTAAAAGTATTTTAATACGCAGTAAATTTAATGAATAATGAAAAATTTATAATCATAAATATTTACTATTTTCTTTTTATTCTTTTGCAGTATCTAATGTTTATTGTTATCTATTTATGGTATGAAAAATGTTACGATATCAAAATTAAATCTGAGTGAATTTTTGAATATAATTTTAAAAAAAAATTACAGAGTAGTTAAAGCAAAGGGAAAAAAAAGATCCATCTCATTCCTTTTTCTTTTCTAGAATTTTTTTTAATATTTATCTTTTATTATTGTTATGTACGTAGATTTTTTTTCGTAAAACAGACATTATATTATATTAAATACTTTCTTCCAAAATTTTGAAACTGATTTTTTGATTAAGTAGTTCTGAAGAAGAGCATTTTATTTAAAAGTAAATTAATCTCCATAAAAAAAATCGAGAGCTAATAAGAAAGATCTAATAACAAAAATTTTAGTGTATTATGTAGTATAAAAAATGGTTTGTATGGGTTACATGGACAATTACTGATGAAGAATAATTAATTATTCACGTTCCAATGAATACATTTTTTACTCAAGAAGACAAAATGCCATTTTGTTCAACTTTACCCTGAGGCTAATTTGATTTAGTAATATCTGTTGTGCGAAAAAAATTAGAACTGTCCACAGAACAACATAAACTTACAATAAAAAAATGTTCAATCAAGCTTAAACATACATAAGACTTAGCACTTATATTCTTTAAATATATGTTGATTTTCTGTGAAAAGAATGTGATTTAATGAAGAAGAGAGAGGGGCAGTCATGTGTGAAACTTATATTATCATCAAAATTACATAACACCCTAAAATTTCCCTCTTTTTGCTCTTCATTAGCACAGCACTTTCTTTAAACATAAATATTACACAATGAAAATGAGTACAAAAATATGAATAAAAAATATCTCGCTACATGTAAAAGCAATGTTTCTCGCACAAGTGAAACTCTCAAAAAATTATAATTGCCGAACGTAGAAACATAATTGCTGTGGGGGGAAAATATTAAGCTTGTAGTTCTAAATATGTAATACGGTGTTTCTAACCTAAAGTTGATGCATTATTTTTTTTTCTGTTCTTCATCGAAGCGTATTTTTTTTATAATAATAAACTTCGTTGAAATTTATTATCTTACTTCTTGCAGTCTTAAAAGAAATTAATCATTGCAGAAGAAGGGGGGTTGCGAAAAAAAATGGTAAATTTTAATGAGACGGATACGAATTTCAATAAAAAAAATGTCTAAAATTCTTCATAAAAAAACTGCAATGTCCCAACAGTCTAAAGATAAAAACGGATGATAAAAATCCATTACTTTTTTCATGGTTTTTTCATCATACACTTCACGCTTGTTTATAAGGATACACATTAGCTTAAAGCATTATTAGTATGGATAAAAAAAAAAAATCACAACTCACAGCTAGAAATCGTGGCATAAAAAAATGTCCCCGCTTCTAAAAAATGTAATTAAAGTGTTTTTTTTCCTTCATAGTGAAGAAAACGTCGGGAAAAAAATATTTTACCAGAAAAATGTACTTCTTTTATTATTTTTTTCTTCCACCTCTTCTACTTTCGTTCGAAAAAGAAACCTTTTCCATGGTTGTAAAAAAAACGTTTTATTTCTTTTCTAGAACAGCAGATAACGTGAAACAAAGGAAATTAGAAAACGTTCTCTCTAGAAGTGGTAATATTTATGAAAGGAGTAAATGCAAATTATTCCAGTGATAATAAATTTTACCGTAATAATAGGTTAGTGAAGTATTACGTACAGAAGAGGAAATAAACTTTTTTCTGTGTGTGTGCCTCCAATCTTTGCATATGGTTATGACGTTCGGTACTGTAAAAAACCAGCACGTGACTAATAAATACGTTGATCTTAGAGAAATTTAATGACGCTAATGGACTTTTGTAAAAAATAGCTCCGATTAAAAACAATTTTTCTACACTTATCATTACAGTTATACGTATTATCTAATATTTATTGTTGTCTTAAATTTGTTTCCCTAATTATGTTTGTTTCTTTTCTGTAGTTCAGCTCTGAATTTCAATTAAATAATTCACATACCATTCTAGTATGGAGAATTTTTGAGTTGTATGAAAATAATAGTTAAGATTATTAACAAAATAACTTATCAAAAAATACAGCAAGGATGGCAATAGTTACGTTTAGAAACAATGGCTTTTTTTGCTCAAGTCTGTCATTTTGAATTTATCTACTAATTACGTTTCTTTTATTTCATTTATTATTATTTTTTAGTTGTTTTATTGTTTTCATCATTAAAATACATTTGGGTTATCCAAAATTTTAAACTTGAGCTGATGTTTTAAAGCTTATGATCTATTTTTTTTTTGTACATTCATACAATTGGTGAAAAAAAAGGCTTCAAGTTCTGAATTCGAGTTCAGAACACAAATTTTACCAGATAATAAGGGAAAATATCGTATTCCTTTAAAAAAGTATTTGGCAAATATCTTGCACTCTTGTTTACGAGCTTGTTATCTATATCTGCCGACTAAGGGGAAAATTGTCCTATATTATTTTTACCAATGTTTGGAAGCACTCAGAATGACAATACCGACCTATAATTATTTAATAAACATTTCTCAGTAAAATAATCCAGTAATATTTATGAAACCCAAACAAATTTCAATTTTTAACTATACATCTCCGAATTTTTCACAAAACACTTTTTCAAAAATCTTAGCAGCCATTTTCCAACAACTACAGATAGAATATAGAAGAGTTTCGTTTATTAACTGCATTGATAAAACTGATTATTGGAGTATGGGTGAGAAAATGCGCTCTTTTTTAGAAGTTTTATTCTTAAGATTTCAAAAGTTTGTTTGAATATTTGTAAAATATTAAAAATTGGAGCAAAATTAACGTTTATATGTACTGTTACTAAATGTCATGTGTTTGTTACAACTAATTTTAGTTACAAATATGCTATGAAAAATAACGAAAAACAATGATTAATTGATATAAGTCAAACCTAAAGTATTATTCAGGTTTTGAGCTTGTGCATTTTAAATTCAATATTCGATTATAAACAATTCTATATGAATTTAGTGACCGTGTGTCATTGGTTTTTTCTTAATCTTTAACAGGAGATGGTCTGTTAGAATGCGTTTGGAAAGGAATATTGGAGAGAATCCTTTATTCAGTGTTCCCAAGTGGAAATTTCAAAATTTCCCCAAATTATACAATATTTTCCCCCAAACGTCATTAGTTCGTGAATTTTTTCCCTATACAGTTTTTCAAAGATCAAACGGTGTTTCATCTATTGAGTTTTGGTAACAGATTATGGAATACAAATATATCCTTAAACCAAAGAGAGTGTGTCGAGACCTATCTCAGTTTTGTATATTTCGTATTGTTGTGAATCTCTGTTTTCAGCATTAATTTTTTTAAAAAAATTAAGCATTAGTTTGTTTTTAAAGATCTGCATTTAATTCAGCTCGTTCGAACTGCCCTAACGAGTCATCAACCAAATTTACGGCAGTGAGCTGCTAAAACGGAAAACATTAAAAAAGCCTCCGCTAGCACATCTAACTTTTAAACATTTTCTTTACAAAATTATTTGATTGAATCAGTAAAATATTTCTGTGGTGTTTAAGTGATATTAATAAGCTTCTTAACTAACAAGAAATGAAATAATTACTTTTGGAGCGCTGATAAGCTTTACTAATAAATTGGTAAAAAAAGAAAAAAATAATAATTAGACTTACATTTGGACATTAACAATTAACCGTATTAGCTAACCGCATTTCATACATATATTTTATTTGCGTAACATCAATACTAAAAGTTGGCTTTTCTGTATGTGAAATAATAAGATCCAGAGGTTCTCTCTCTTGAAACATTTTTTTTTAAGATTCAAAAGTTGATCCAGAGTAAATTTTACATTCTGACTTCGCTATTCATATTCTTTATTATATATTTCTCATTTCTAATTGAATTAATCAGTTTCTTCTGATGGGAAATGTTTCATTTTTCGTTCAGAAGTAATGCTAAATGTGTTTAAAATTTAGATTCTAAGTTAAGAAGTTGCTTATTTATGGACTTTTTTTAAATAAATCTTTAAGCGACACTGTACTAAACTCACAATTTTATTATTTCCTTGATTAATATTTGTATTGTATTGCATTCCACTTGACTTTAAATATCTGTATTAAAATTGTTTTGAATAAAATCCAAACATTTTGAATTAAATCTAAACTTTTTGAATTAAATCTAAACTTTTTGAATTAAATCTAAACTTTTTGAATTAAATCTAAACTTTTTGAAATAAATTTGTAATGACTGCCCGTTCCGGGCTGCCTCTTGTGCCAAAGCTGACTCAATTATTAAACACTAAGACACAATAAGTCAATCAAAGAGACACTAGAACAATATTTACGGAATTTATTAACTTCTATTTACTAAATTAACAACTATTTATGCTTTCCCGGGTAAGGATACTACTACTCTAATTCAACCCACCAATAGTAATCTAATAGACTCTTACCACTAAGCCTTCCTCGACTGCAACTCAGACTCTGGAACAAATGTAGCACTCTGGAATAACTAAATCTCTCGAAACACTACACCTTTAGTCCAATCGCCTATTTCAACCTCTCTTTCCACTTCTCCTTCAGCCTCTCTATATCTTCTCCCTCAGCTTCTCTTTCGCGACTTTCTGTCGGAGTTTATATATTTCTTAACTCTCCCGCTTCACTTCATTTCTACCTGCTTTCTATCTACATATTAATGTTTCATTTTTGGTTGGGCAAAGATTGTTTAGCAAAAGCAATCAATCGTAATTAAAAGTCCCTAAGGTTAGTGAAGAGAAATCGCGAATAGCCCAATATCACAAATTTAAAAAAAAATAAATACATACAAATCACTAAGACATTTTTAATTGCTATCATTTTCATCCAATTTTTTTCTAGATGCCTATCAAAATATTCTACACATAATGGTGAAAGGAATTTTTCTGAATGTGAATATTTTTTTTTTTTCTATTAACTTTTATTCTGAATTTCTAAGAAACATCTTTAAAAATTTATGTTTTAGTTTTAATAATTTTTTTGAAACTTAATTACAAACTGAGATCTAATTCCATGCTTAGTTTTACTATATATATTATTCAGAATAACTATAAAATTTTTTAAGCTCTTGTCTCTTTGCCCAAAAAAGTCTCAGTGTTTTGAAAGAAAAATAATCATCAAAAAATGATCATTTAGAAAAACCCGATTTTAAGTTTTCTTTATATGAAAAACGTAATTTTATAACATTATTATATGCATAATATGTACATAAGATTATGCCATGGTTTGTTTAATATGTATAAATCTAGAAATTTTTTAAGAAACGCGAAAATTAATTACATTATAGAGTACACAAAATTTAAAAAATATCGAACATTTACAATTTTCAATTTCCCCAATTTATGAAAAAATATTGCATGCTTCTGATGTAAAATTTATTCTAGGTTCTACTGTACTTATTGTATGCTGTATTCGTTAAAACTTTATGTGCTAATTCCAAAAAATAGAAAAATATATATGAATTTATAAAAATATATAGAGAACGCGCAAAAATATAACATATAAATGCTGCTTTCTAAAATATTCATACGTTATGCAAGAATTATGCATAAAATATAAATATATTACAAATATGATGTTAAAAACATATATGCTAACATATGCTGTTAAAAAAGTTTTGATTTAGAAAAATTTTGAATTTTTGAAAATAAGTCTTAAACAAACAGTAACGTAACACATGGAAATGTTTCTTTCTAAAATAAACACACATAAATTATATAAAAATATACATAACTTACAAAAATCGCAAACTACATATAAATTATGCATGCTGTAAAAAAGTTTTGATTTCAATTTTTCAAACATTTCTCTGTAAAGTGCAAATTTAAAAATTAGAAGTTTCCAGACTGAAACATGACATCTTTCTTTTTAGTTAATGATTTTTCTCTAAGTTTACGAGCTAATTTGATTTCTTTTTTCTGAACTGAAGCATATAAAACATTCTTTCTCCTTTTTTGTTGATATAATCTTGTGTAATTATTCCATTCAGCCAATGTTTCAGAAAATTTGTTTTTAGTCATATTATTTTTAGTGTGTATATTTTGTAGGCTCTTTAAAATATCTGCATTATACTCGATAACAGCATCATACGTAGATATTTTAGCACGCTTATTTGTTTTAAATGTTTCTTTAGAGCATATGCTCCAAATTACTCTATGAATGAGGTGACCAGATTTTAACATTCGAAAAGATGGACCCCCCCCCCCGGCCGGGGGGGAGGTCTTGATTAAATATTTGGTACCTAAAAAATACCTACCTTTGGTACCCAAATAAATTACTTACCTGAATCATTTGAATAGCTTATTTGTTGACATCACTTGTTTAAGTAGCACTAGCGCACAGTACGATGTGTATCGTATGAGAGACAGTTGCAAAACTCAATATGCGAAGGCGTTACTTCGTGGACGACCAACAAACTCCTTATACCCTGACCCTTCTCCTCTCTAAAATTCCCCTCCGTTTCCAATATTTGTATGAGATGTAATTCCCTTGCAACAATGTTCCAAATGATGCTAGATCGCTAGCTGAACATGTCGCCATAAGAATAAAATATGTGGAAGTGTACAAAGTGTTTGTTCTCTCTTCATTTTACAGCTACAAAATATTTTCGTAGCTGCCTATGCCGAAAAATGCCACTGTTCATTAAGTCCAAACAATGGTGGTCGTATTCCAGCAACTGATTGAGACAAACTTTGATAAGCAGTTCCTAAAAAGCAGTTCTCAACAACTATTTCTATTCTTAAAGTTTAACATTATAAAATTTACAAAAATAATATAAAACTCGTATTCTAGTGAAACAGCTACAGGGAAGCCGAAAACCGTATATTCCCTTCCCGTTCTCCCGCCGTTTCCTAGCTTGTTGTGCATTCTTTCCAAAAATCGGGACTTTCTAAAAACCCCGCGGGATAAATTGTTAAAAATCGGGACTGTCCCGCTAAAATCGGGACGTCTGGTCACCTTATTTATGAAGCATTTCATTTACAATTTGATTCGAGTATCACATGTATCGAATCGGAGCACTCGAAGCCTATCTCAGATATACTGGTAAAATGTTTTGCAGATAGAATATTTTGATTGTTTTTTCAATATTCTTTGGATGAGGTCTGAGACATACACCATTAGGTACAGCTTATTGGTAAAAACACCAAGAAGCCTTTCCTGAAGGTAGTTTAAATTGTTATGGCTTATTACCAGCGGATATGTTGTAGTATAATGTCGCATATACAGTTTTCTTTTGTTTACATTACTTTTATCATTACGAATGGCATTCTGATAATATTTGTCAATTTTTTTACCGTTTCATCCTTTAGACTTCCATGACAATTCACTTCATAGTTTTAAACTTCTACCTTCGTGCTCCATATTTACAGCAGAAATTTCAGCTATTCATAAAGCTTTGGACAATCTGTCAAGTCGGCATGATAGGATTTTCTTTTATTCGTTGATTTTATAAGTACGTTAGAATCCTTAAATCATCCTCATCATTCAGCTCACCCATTGATCATTAAAATTTTAAAACCTTGTGATAAATTAAGGTCTCAAAATATCGAACTATTATTTTGTTGGATACCATCCCATGCGGGTATCAAAGGCAACGCTATAGTCGATAGTGCAGCTAAATCAGCATCGAGTGAAATAAATCCCACCTTTTCTTACTTTGATGCATTAAAATATATTAAAATAACTATTTATGATCACTGGCAAGATCAATGGAATTTAGAAACTGATAATAAATTACATCATGTTAAACCAATTATTTCTCGTTGACATCCTTTTTAATGTAGAAGACAAGACGTGATTTTGACTCGACTTCGAATTGGACACATGAGGTTGACACACAGACATCTTTTTCTTGGAGAAACTCCTCCAATGTGCAACCATTGTGTTTGTCCCTTGACTGTGAGGCACATTTTGATTGAATGCTCTGCGTTTAACCCTGTTCGTTTTAAACATTTTAAATCGTATACTCTCTCTTTAATTGACTTGGTTGGGGAAAAACCCCAACCAAAATTATCTTCATTTTTAAATGACATTGGTTTTATTCCATTCATATAGATTTATTAATTTCTATCGTTCCTTTTTATCATGCTGTTTACCAATTTTTAATCGTTTTAGCTAAAAAAGAAATATATATATATATATAGTTTAATCTCCTAACCTTGTGTTTGGCACAATATATCCCTAGAAGATTCAGTGTCTCAAATTCAACCAACCAACCTTTTAGACTTCCATTAGATATACCAGCAAGTGTTGTTTTCTTGGTAAGCCAATCCTTCACATATTTTCGAAGCGCTTTATCAAGTATTTTGCATAACATGATTCATGCATTCCTATTCCTTCATTGTTACATCAGCACCAAAAAATCTGGTATTCTGCCAGATGTAGAACTTCTTCAGAGTCTCTATCTGAAAACAAAGTAGTATATCTAAAGCCTATTTCTACTGACTTTACCCAAAGTCGGTGAAAGTTTTTCTTCCATAGCCCCAAGTGATCCGTAATGATCTGCACTGCTTGATGTTTAGTGACCTTCATACAAGACGTGAAATTCAGCAGAATTCTTCCCTAAAAAACATTTCATGACTTTGCATTCTTTATAATATTTCGACACAAAACAAAAGACCTTAAGATATCTGTAAGAATATCAGTGACGCAGGCAACACCAATATCGCATGAATGCCCTTTAGTCAGCCACGTGCCATTAAAAGATACAATATCAGTAATACTTCACCCTTGATTTCATGTTCTTTTTTAATGCTGACTATATTAACAGTCAACTGTTTTTCTGTTGCTCTGGGAGTAGCTGTGCACGGCCTTTTTATTTGTTTCCATATTCTTTTTCAATGCTGACTCTTGAATTGGCCAACTACTTATATGTTGCTCTGGAAGTAGTTGTACACGGGATTTTTCTTTGTTTACGTATTTTTGTTTTATGCTGACTCTAGTACCAGCCAACTATTATTCCGTTGCTGTGGAAGAATTTGTGCATACGAACTTTTATTACAAATAAAAAGTTCTCCTAGAACAATATCATACATAGTTATTAATATTTAGTCAATATTAGTATACATGCAGAGTTTCTTCGTCACCAATAATTTTCATTTCATGAAAAAAGGGAAATTTTCTTCCAAATGCAACTGTTACCTGAGGGTTTTTGCAATTTCTTCATATCTTATTTTTGAGTAAATCTTTCATATGTTGGAGACTATGGTGTCATTCCTCTATCTTCGACATTATTGAAGGTATTATTAGAAGAAAACTTTTTGTCTATAATAATTTCTTAAAAAATTCAAACCAAATTTTGTTCAGAAATACTCTGAAAATTGATTTAATAAAAATAACGCACTAAAAGCGAGACGAACAGGCAAATAATAGTAAATAATATAGGATTTCAAATAACTTCACGCTTGTTTGAATTTTAAAAAAAAAACATAACAACTAACGTTTTTCATAGTGTTATTATATTGCTTTATCAAACGACTTTTGAAAGATACGTGACATTTAAGTTTATTTTTTTCAATGCTTAATATAAGAACCTAAATATCTTCTTATGAAACTAAAATACTACTCTGAAAATTTTACTGACATGTTTAGAGAATGTTTAGCTTTTAAATGAGCCAAAAAAATCGATATTCTTAAGATTTTTTTGGAACTATATCGTCTTAAAGACGCAGTCTTCTCTCTGGTTAATACTCTTTAAAACCAGGCGGAGATAGCGTGAAGCTTGCTTTATTAAAACGTTTTTCTGAATTTCACTTGGTGTGTGTGTGTGTGTGTGTGTGTGTCATCAAATTTTCGATCGTTAATTTAACCAACTTCCCATCAAGCTAGAAATCTGAAACCTTGGGAATCGTTCTCACTAGCCTAACAATACGATATTTGGACATTTGCGACAAGTTTTAGCTAGTATTTTCTTCAATAATGCAATTTATCCCAACCACTTGGCGCGATTTCAAAAATTGGCATCAAACTTG
>BMAW01056038.1:0-79041 GCA_019974015.1 Nephila pilipes
TGGTATGTACTTCGTTCAGTTACGTGAAATTATGAAAATATAAAAGAGATTGAAACTAATCAGAATTGTAGGCTGCTTTGCTGATTTTAAAGAACTTTTGAAATTACTTTGTTCATTTTAAAATACTATCATTTAGAAATTCCACATAAAAGTGTCTTCCAATTATATTCATTTGATGTAACTGGAGTTTAAAATCCTAGATGAAAACTGCTAGAATATATAAGTTGAAATTACACTCCTGGCCACTAAAATTGCCACACCCAGAAGGTGATATTATAACATATGAGAGATTTATAAAATAGAACGATGTTAATAATGTGCAAATGATTTACTTTTCAACGCATTAATGCAAAGCAGGTGCCGGTTTTGATAACTACAATGTGTTTAAATGATGGAATTTTGCAGCAAATTTCTTGTACACTAATTGCATTTGAACGTTTTTGCTTTGAAAAGTTGTGATGCTTGGTGTAAGAAGAAGAAAGGCTTGCCAGAACGTTTTTGAATTTGATGAGAGGTCAAATTGTAGCCTACAGGGATTGGGGTTTATTGTACTGAAACTAGCATCGGTCGAGGTCCCATGATTATCTACAGAATATGGAATTCTTGGGAATCATAAGGAACGGTGCGTTGGATCTCAATTGCCTCTATCACTAACAGCCGAGAAGACAGACATGTTACCCTCAAGGCCTCAATGGATTGTTCACTTTCGGCACGAGCCTTGAGTAAAGAAATGGGATAGTTTGCAAAACAGGTTCTGCACAGCGTGGACTGGCAACTCGGCTACCATGGTTTCAGCTACAATTGACGCTGCATCATAGACAGAAGAGCCTTAAATAGGGTAATCAATGACAAATCTGGAAGCACCAATGGCGTGACGTCGTCTTTTCAGGCGAATTCAAGTTCTGTTTGCAGCATCATGATGGTTGTATCCGCGTTTGGTGTCCTCATGCAGAACACACATTGCCAGCTAGCATTCAACATTGTCATACTGGCCCATCACCTGGAGATAGGTATGGGAATGCGCTGATACGTCTGGAGTCATCTTATTTGCATTGACTGCACTTTTCACTAGGGCCATTACATTTCTAGTGTGGTGAGTCCAGGTAATGCGCGTCTTCGAGCCTGCGAAACGCTACACCAGGATATTCACTACCATAATGCCGGTATAGAATGGGCCTTCTTTGATCAGGTGCTGTTTGGATATTTGCCCTGGCTAACTTCTCAGAACTCTCACCAAATGCGACGTCTGATAAATGGTTGCCGAGCATTGGCTCGTCACCATGCAACGATCACTACGGAGGTCGATGGACTGCGTGTTGAAGAGTTATGGGCAGCCGCACTGCACGTACCATTCTACAATCTCTGTTTGACTCAATGCCCCGGCGAATAAGAACTGCCAGCCACTTCCAGTGAGTTATTACTCCTGACACCAGTTCTGCATCTGTGATTACAAATTTCTTGAAAATTGAATCCTTATTATTTCTAAGTATAATTCCATTTGTCTGATAAAATCATTTTGTTATTTTGAGTTTTCTTCCTGGTGTAGCAATTTAATAGATAAATTAATCGGCCCAAAATTCTCTACTCCCCTTTCAGATTATGGTGTCTTCCATTCAAAATGAAATCAGATAAAGAAATAGCTACAGCCACAGGAATAGCCCTCGTTTGGAAAATTTTAAAAATGGAAAAGTACGATGCTGACTAATTTGCGTGAAATGAATTTTAACAATTTTCATTGATCAAGTTTGAGAACATACCTGGCAGAAAGATTGTTCAAAATTAATTAAAATGCTGGACTTATTTAAATAAAGGCAAAGAAAAATTTAGCAATTTTATAGTAGTACATATCTCTTTAGTTAAGATTTTACATAAAACTCTTTAAAATACTAGTATATGTGTATTATACATATTAGATTTGACTTTGAAGCCATTTTGTTTTTAGTAATTATATTGAGCGTGATAGTGGTTGATCCATGATCTTTGTAGTTATATCTGTCAAAACCTGAAACTACTCTTAGTTTACTTTATTTCCATTCTGACTGTACTAGTTTGCTATATCTTCATAATTTGACTTTTCTGCTTTGCCTTTCTTGATTCCAATTTATGTTTCAGTATTGTCATAGACATTTTAATGTAGTAATATTTTTAGTTATATAATGTACATATTAATTATTAGAGTTAGTTATAAATTATTAATTTATTATTTCCTTACTGTCTCGTAGATTTTCCTAGTAGTTTAAAGATCAGATACTCAGCCGTTACTGAAAATGCTGGTTAGACTAAGAGCCTTCACTGCCTGATAATTCTACCTCAGACTGAAGATCCATGATTTGCATATATTCATTAGAATATTCAAGATAGAAATGGAAACGTGTTCATCATCGTATTTGCATATAACTTCTTAACGTCTTTTTAAGGTTCTAACATTGTTCTTAACATATTTGCATAAAAAACGCCCATAAATAAATGCGTGCTTGCTAAAAGAAATATAATCGATTTAATAAGATATGTAATACTAAAAAAATATCCACTGGAATGATATTAAATAAAGCAAGC
Source organism: Nephila pilipes (assembly GCA_019974015.1). Lineage (NCBI taxonomy): Eukaryota > Metazoa > Arthropoda > Arachnida > Araneae > Nephilidae > Nephila > Nephila pilipes. The sequence goes on from BMAW01056038.1 coordinate 2,557, forward strand.
AAAAGAAAAGCAAGTATCTCAGATAAAGGTGAGAAAAAATAATTTATGATTTTTAATTAGTGATAGCAAATTAGATTTTGAATTTTCTTCGCTCAGAATTGTTGATAAATTGAACGAGTATCATTTGTATTTCTACACTAAAATATTTCACACGGAAAGTGGCTCAAAAAGTACATATTTTTGATGAAAGAGGTGTTGCTAAGGCATTTTGGTGTTTGTATTGTATACTACCATCTGTTAAGCGTTGAAAAAAAGAATGTGTTTTATATTAATAAGTTAAGTTGTTGCTGTCATATTGAAATATACTTGTTGTGAATATGAGTGAGATGATGACGTTTAAAGGCCCAATAGCTAGATTTGGCTATGCTGTGCAAAACGATGTGATATTCAAGGAATATTTATACTTGGAATTGGGTCGCTATTAATTATTTATTAATATTTATTGAGCTCAGAAAATATTGATGCATTAATCTATCAAATATTTACTATGTTAATCGTTTTCACACACACACAATGTAATTTAGTAGTAATTTCTTAAACTTTTGTAGCATACATTTATTTATATTATTCTTATAAAGGACGTGTTTCATAAGATGAAGTCTTATCTCAAAAGAACATGACCTTCAACTCTCTAGAAATGGCCTCTATGGAACAAAGAAAATGCCAAGAATTACTGCTATAGATGCTTCAACATTTTCGTGACATCTATGATCGAATCAAATAAATAGATATGACAGATGATCTAGTTTTCGTCATTTCTAGTATCTTATTTTTGTTTTGCTTGTTATCTTTTGCCATTCCCTTTTGTGCTCTATTTGATTTTCTTCTTGTGACCACAGTAGCCTAGTGGTTATGGTCACGGACTCGAGGGTAACATTGTTCACCTCGAGTAGTGGATTCGAATCCTGATACCAGTAAATACCCGCCATTCAGCGGGGATGATGTGTGCTAATTTTTGTGATGTTCGCAAGACCTTCCGATGGTGGGATGAGGAAGTTTGGAGAGGAAAGTGCCAGCTCAGGTGTTGCCCTTATCACTTTGTGATGGCATTCTTGTATTATATAACTCAGTGGTAATCTTAAGAGCTAATTAAATAGTCAATAAGTCCAAAACTCAATTTGACGATACGTAAGGAACAACACATTATTTATTATCTATCAAAAAATATGCAAGGTTGTTCTCTCTCACGAATTCCTCTTAGTTTAGATAATCCTGGTTAACGTTCAAATAATAAAGCTTACCATATCACTTATTCCGATTCAAGCACTTCTCGATTACAGCAGATTCGACTCCTATTATTCTGATCGGGAGTCATTTCAAACTATTTTCAATATTTTGATTATTTACGAGGATTCATTCCAATATACAACACCTATCAACTTGTCGTTATCCTCTGTATCCTTTCTCTTTCCTTTCAATTCTATTTCGCTTATATATCCCTATCTCTTAAGATTGTGGAGATTGAGATTGGCAGCGTATCCCAGTACTTTTGTTACTTTTGGGGGGAACAAATGATTTAATTTTCAATCATTAATTAAAAATAAATGTTTACATTAGACCGCTATGTAAATTTCATCAATAAGTCTTAATTAATTTGTATTTGAATAATTTTTTGGATAATTATTTTTGGAGAAAATCAAATAAATTAATTACATTTAGATTTATACCACCTAATAAAACAGCAAGAACTATTTTGGGTGAGGGGAAAAAAATCATAATTTATGAAAAAAATCATGATTATTATTATTCTATCACATTCATTAATACTGTACAATACTTAATGTAAATATAACTAGATGTCTTAAATTGTGTGTGCATGTATCTTGTAACTAAATGACTGTATTTCTGTATCTTCAAGAGCAGAAGAAATTAAATAACTATTGGTTGGCTGCATCTTTGTTTCCAATAATGCACGATGATGCTTCTGAAACTGCTTCCGACGAAACCATGTTTTATGCAAAGCATTTTTAAACTGTTTACATTTAATTTTTTTTCTTCAATCTCAGGGCGATGTAATTTGTCTTTGACTTCTATTTCAAATGCATCTATATATAGAATAGAAAGAAAAAAAAGACATATTTTTGTAGAAGCATTATATCATTTCAAAGCTACTGTATTAGAAGCGCTAGACTTTTAAATGAGGAATTTCAGTGAGAGCGGAATGCGACATACAGCCATTTAAATAAATTCTTTTCCAATGATCTTCGATTTCCAAACGATACCCGACGGTCCATCCTGAATAACTATTCGACTTTATTCGAAAGAACATGTATTTTTCACAAACAAGCCCTAGGGGAAGAAATGAGGTAAAATAAAAAGAGGAAGATCTTCCCTACCATCACTATGTAATAGTCGTACAGGAAACTAGGATTCATGAATACGGTATGGAAAACCGAAGTTCAAATCAAATTCTCAGAACAATTCATTTTATTTTTATTTATTGTTTATCCCTGAAAAAAAGTTCTGATCATTCCTGTGGTCATCGAGTCAAATATTCTGGTCATAAGGAATTCTTCCTGTCCCTTATTTGATTTTCTGTATCTTAAATCTATTCATATATGAGTCACACCAAAACTGTATAGTCTTTTCGATCCTTGAAAATGGAAGCTGCATTTTTTTCATGTTGTATCTTTTTGGCATGTTAAGGGCTTTAAGTGCTTCTAATGGTTGCTTACCATGCGTTAAAAGTTAAGAACATATAACACATGGATCAATAAGTTCCGAGACTAACCCAGAGATGGCGCTCGTAGTAAACCAGTAACCAGGTCTTTCTAGAGTACTAACCTTTGCTTGAAACGTGTCAAAATTTTAAGTCGATCGGACGAGAAACAGCTGAGTTATCGAGGTTGGAGTAAAGTCGTTTTGTAGTTTGTTTAAAAAATGGAAAAAACCGAGTTTCGTGTTCTGATAAAACATTGTTTTTTAATGGGTAAAAACACCGTGCAAGCAAAACAATGGATTGAAAAATGTTACCCGGACTCTTGTCCATCAAAAGCAACGATTTGTCGGTGGTTTGCCGAGTTTAAACGTGGTCGTACCGACACAAATGACGCGGAACGCTCGGGTAGACCTGTGGAAGCCGTTACACCGGAAAATGTGAGTGAAGTGACAAAAATTATAATGAAAGATCGTAAAGTGAAGCTCCGTGAGATTGCTGAGATGACACAGATATCATATGCAAGTGTATTTACTATCCTTCATGAAAAATTGAGCATGAAAAAGGTTTTTTCCAAGTGGGTGCTGCGATTGCTTTCGATGGAACAAAAACAGCAACGAGTCGATGATTCAGAAAGCTGTTTATCGCTATTTACTCGCAACAAAAAAGATTTCTTGCGAAAAAAAAAAGGAAAAGAAAATTTTTTTTTAAAAAAAAAAAAAAAAAAAGATTTGGAAAAGCGTTGGAACGATTGTATCACCCTAAAAGGTGATTAACAAAATGTGTTATGTTGATGAATAAAAAAAAATTTTGCAAAAAAAATGTTGTTTTCAATGTTAGACTCGGGAGTTATTGATCGATGTGTTATGTTGATTCGTGTATAAATTCTTAGAGGCTCATTAAAATATACAATCTAGAAAAGGAAAATAATATTTTAGGGTTATTTAAATCAATAGTACAAATTTAATATTGTTATTAATTATTTACTTCAAAAAATATATTATTCCTTACTTTTATTAACACAGTTTAAAACTATTCGATGAAAAGATCGTTTTTTTTTTCCTTTCTTAAAAAAAATCAATATTCTTCTGTGGTAATTATAAAGCCACAAAAAACATTATTTAGCTCATGACTTTCAATGATTTTTCTGGAACTGGTTTTAAAAAATACTTTATCCCCCTCCTTTTCTAAATTTTAAATTTGAGCTATGCAATATCTGTTCAAATTTTATCAGTGATATTTTATTTCAATTTATAAAGTGTGCGATTGCGAGTCCACAACCACTAGGCTACCACGACCCTAGTCTGGTAGATGGGTTTAGTTTAGTTTTTATTAACGTCTTGCTAGAAGCAACACGAGGGCTATTGGTGACGGAACTCGTAATTTTGAACCTCGGTGAAGTTCACTTGAGCTGGTACCCCCTCTCCCAACTTCCACACCACTCCAAAGGGAGGACTTTGGGTCCCGACAGATTTAACGTGCATCAGCCCCAGCTACACGGGTGGTGTTTAGCGACTAAGGATCGAACCCGCGACTGAACGAAAACCGCCGGTCGCGAATCCGAGACCATGACCACAAGGCTACTGTGGCCACGTCTGGTAGGTGGGAGCTTGATGGAAAAGTACAATGTAATCACTTTTATTTTATTTTGTATAATTTGCCTAATTAACTCTTCAATTTCATTTATTTTATTGCTATTAGCAATTGAATATTAATCAGTGATATTTGATTAATTGAAAATTAATTATATTTCTTTATAATTAATTTTACGCATCTGAAGAGTTACACATTTATTTATGAGAAAATCTTTTTCTCTGACAATATCTAGACAACAGGAACAGAGAGACCCTTTACCCCTGTATGTCTATTATAACCATTTATTACCCATGTGTATCACACTTTTACAAAATATAAAACAAAGTTTAAGAATCTACTAGGCATTAACAATTTTATTGATTAAAATGTTTTTATAAGAAAGCAGCACTCCTTTAAGTAATTCGCATTTTGAAAGGAAATTAATGGCATCTGCTCACACGTTCTTTCATCTTTTCATCGAAAGCTGGTCCAAAAACCCGAACTTTTTACTCCGGTAATCAAGCCTGTATTAATTCCTGACTCCTTTACCTGGAAATTTTCGCTAACAATGTTAAGTAATTTTATTTACTAGATGAAAAGATTCGATCTTAGAAACTGTGGCAGGAGTTGTTCTTTATTAAGAAAATCTTCTGCGAAGATGTGTAATCAAGTGTGTTTTGGTGCAGCTTAATTTAATTAACAACAAAAAAGGTATCATAAGAATGAACCCGTTTTTTATTTATTTATTTCAATATTCTATACATGTAAGAGAAAAAATGTTTGAATAAATAAAGATCTTCGTTATTAAGTTTCTTTCATTTGTTCACGTGTATGCTAAACTTTCTACAAAGGCATTTGCTTTCAACCAGGAAATTTAATACTACTTAAAAATTTAATTTTTAATATTTTTAAGCAGTTAAAAGGTTTTCCAAAACATTATCATATCTTTCAAACAAATATAGTAGGTTTTTAAATTATCAACAAAATTTCGATTGTTTTTACTTGATTGTTTTATTACGTCGCATTGAGAAGCAACATGAAGGTATCGGCGTCGTACCACGTCTTTTCGAATCTTAATGTAGTGACGAGGACGACACTTGAGCTGGCGCCTTCTTATCCAAACTTCTACACCATATCAAAGGGAGGACTTGGGATTTCGACCAGAATTAACTTGCATCAGCCCCTCTACACTGCTGGTCTTAAATGGCATCAGGGCACGAACCCACGACTCGACGAAATAAACGCCAATCGCTAATCCGCGACAATATATTTACTAACCTACTTGTTGATATACGAAAATTTGCGGCTTAGATAATGCTTGATAGATAATGAATATATGTGTGTTAAATTTCTTGTGGGAGTTATTACATTTTTATCTAACCACTTATCCACTTTATCCAACTTTTACTAGTATAATTTTTTTCATCTGATGGTTCTCTAAAATATTTGTGTAAAGGCAAAAAAACTTAAAATACTTTTATATTTCAATTAATTAACACTGCTATTTTGTTCATTTTGATACGAAGTCTATTAATATATCAGTTGCTATTTCTTACTGAGAGAATAATTAAAAATGCATCTCATGAAAAAAAATTTGCTTCTTAAAGTTTTATTCCATCTTCCCAATCAAATGAAACGTGGTTATATAATTTAAGTAAACTTTATAAATGAAGTGAATAGATTAATCAAGTAGCGTAAAAGCGACAGAGAATTGACATGAGATAGATAAGATTACGATAATATGACGATTGCTAGTGTGGAGTGGATGGGAGTTTTTTTGTGAGTTTATGTGGTTAGTTGAATCCAGGACCCAACGCTGTCTGATTGATTGATTATTGGAGGAGTTACTCGCATTGTATTTCTGTAAGCATATTCTTTGATATATTATAGAAAGTACTCGCTCCAAGGGCCTTGCATTTGATTGAGAACACTACCTTTGTTAAAAAATAAACAATTCCTATTTTGAAACATAATTGACCATTTCCTTTATTTTTCTGCGCATGAATTTAAGTTGATGTTTTGATTTGTAATTTAAAAATTGAACAAAAAGAGTAATATTTAAGATGATTTATGTGAGAGGTAACAAGATTACGTCAAAAATTAATTTACAATCTATAACAGTTTCCTCTTCTTCTTCTTACACTTTTTCTACTTAATGCGAATTTATTATAAAAACAATGATATTAGACAGATTTTCATAAAAAAAGCTTATCAATATTACTTGAGATAGTAATATTGATAAACTTATGCAAGAAATTAACAATTTGAATGAACTTTTCCTTTATAAATAAAAAATATTTTTTGTGGGAAACTAGTCACACATATTTTCTAGATTTTCTGACGTTAAATTAACGGAAAACCACAAATGTTCGGTGCTCTTAGTAGAATTTCAAGAGAGAGAGATGTCGTTTGAAACTTCGAAAATTCACTGATAGATCTAATAAAATTTAGAGAGAAACTCGGGTAACTCATTATTATTGTCTTTCTGTGCATTATCTCATTTCTCACAACCGACAAACTACTAACTATTCTTCTTCACTGTCAACAACATTGTAACATTAGATACGAGAAATCGAAACGAGTTTATAGATATACGAGGGATATTCAGAAAGTAAAGAACGTTTCCGTCTGACGTCGCTAGGTGCGCGCTGATCACATATATTTTGGTGTCTGCGTGCTCGGCATCTCAGTCAGCGTCCAGCCATCACAACGGAAACATTTCCACCCTGCCCGTTTTTTCGATATTCAAATTTAAAATGTGCGCTGCAATTGAAAATCCCGCCAGTTGTGAGGTGCGGTCTGTGATACGGTTTTAGTCGGCAAGAAAAACCTAAAACCTATGGAAATTTATCGGCATGTGTGTGAAGTGTACGGAAACAACGTAATGAATGAAATTTCAATCCGAAAATGGTGCATTCAGTTTAAAAATTGCCGAACTAACGTTCACGATGAAGAGAAGAGTGGACGCCCTAGCATTGTGATTGACGAACTGGTCGATAAAGTTGATAAAAAGATTCGTGAGAACCACCGTTTCACAATAACGGAGCTTTCGTTTAGTTTTCCACAAGTTTCATGGACTTTCTTGTTTGAAATTATCACACAAAAGCTAGGCTACCACGAAATTTCTGCCGAAATTGCTGATAGACCACCATAAAGGTCAGCGAATGGGGGCAGCTCTGACATTTTTGGAGGCCTACGACAGACATGGTGATTCATTACTGGATCGAATCGTAACTGGTGATGAGACGTGGGTTAGATGAAAAGGAGCTGCGGGTGTGCGTCACTGAGTAACCGAGATCGCAGGCGGCAGAATTCTATGACGAAGGAATTTCAAAGCTTGTTCACCGCTATGATAAGTGCCTCAATTTGTTTGGTGATTATGTGGAAAAGTAGAATTTCAGTCGCTCTTTCTGATGTATATAATAAAAAAAAATTTCTTGTATTTAGTTTCTTTTTAATACCAAAACGTTCCTTACTTTCTGTATAGCCATCGTATATGAAGGTCATGTTTTCTTTATTACAAACTTCAGTGGCCCTTTCCCTAATATAGTACATTTTTATTTTTCTGTGTTTACACAACCTTTATAACCTTTCTTATAGTTCGAATTTCTAAATAAAGAAAACTTACTGTTCCTTTATTTTTTACAGTTTTCTTAGCGTATTTTCCTAAAAGACTATCGTTTGTAGGGCTCAACGATGCGTGAGACAGAAAATCTTTTACCTTCGCTTGCCGAAGGAAGAAAAAAGTTTTCATTTATCGAATTTAGAATTGTGCAGGATAAACAGGGTTTTGATTATTTTTCGGGACCTCATTGTGTGCATCTAAAACTCGTGCTTTTATATTACTTCGTTTCAACCCTGATGTCAACCCCCGTGCTTCAGAGGGTAGTTTTAAGAGAATTGAGGCGATAAAACGAAATGTCGTAAAAATAAATCCTCCTTTTTAAAAGTCAACATTTATAACAAACAACACAAACACACGGGGGTGATAAAAGACATTGTTTATGCATTCAATTTTTCTTGAAAGAAGAACTGTACCTGATGACGCTGTGAAATGTTACGCATGAAAAGCTTTCCGATATATCCGCATATCGTAGAAAAAGAAGTCTGATATTAAAAGAGTAAAAAGAAGATTGGCATTGCAAAGAATTAATCTACTTTAATCGTCAATTTGTTCTTTTTACGTTTTCGATGTTTTTTTTTAAAAAAAAATCAGAATAAGAAGTTCCAATATATGAGGATGAGTATCAGTTAAAAATCTTTATATTTTTTTATATCAATAATGCACTCTGAATAAACATATCTGATACATGTGTGTATGGTTCATATTCTGAGATTGATTGATTGATTCCTTATTAATGTCACACTCAATCTGGTGGTACGTAACATGAGAGTTGTTAGGGGACAGTTCTTGTTGGTTGGTTGGTTTTATTAACACCGCACTTGAAGCAACACGAGAGCTATTGGCGACGGACCTCGTAAATTTGAACCTCGGTCAAGTGATGAGGAAGACACCTGAGCTGGCACCTCCTTCTCCAAACTTCCATACCATCCCAACGGGATGATTTTGAGCGTCGACAGATTTAACGTGCATCAGCCCCGACTACACGGTGGGTCTTTAGTTGCATTAAGGATTGAACTTACGAATCAATGAAATCCACGAGTCCGATACCATGGCTATTAGACTACCGTGACCACGACAGACCTTGTAATTCTGAACTTTAATCAAGTGACGAGGACGACTTTTTAGCTGGCACTACTCTCTCCAAATCTGCATGTCACGCCAATTCGAGGACATAGATTCCCGACAGATTTAATGTGTATCAACTCGTTACACTACAGACCTTAAGTGGAATTGAAATTTGAAGTCACGACTGAGAGAAACGCCAACCGGGAGATCACGACCATGTCCAATCAGCTACAATGATCCTTTAAGTTATGATATTTTTTTGAACGAGATCAGCTTTCTCGGTCACAAAGCATTTTGATATACAAGTAACCCCAATATGATACAGGAGTTACGTACCAAAAAAATCACCGAGCTATATGAATCTATGTTATTCGAAACGAAGTACTAGTATGAAAAGGGGGATTACGTCCCAATAATTAAAAACAAAACATGCTATTATATTTTCATAACTAAGATTAAGATAAATAACTTTATTGAAAAAATTTAAGAAGTAATACATATGGATATGTATTGAAAAAATTTTTTTCGTCATCACCAAGCACTGTTAACAGATGGCATTTTCTTTTTGGTAGGATATCACGTTCTCTAAGCATTTTTATGCATTATCGTAATATCTGTGCTCTACCTTTTGAAAAAAGTCTGTTATTTTCGCTTGCTAGTTTTTAGTTAAAAGATCTTTATAAATTCCCTTATATGGTGCTAAAGGATTACGAAATTCTCTTTTGAATTTTGATCTTTTTTCATTTGAAGGGTCTTCATTTAAGAAATTTGACTAACCGTTCGGCTATGTCTAGGCATTTCTTTATGCTTTGTAAACATTCAACTTCTCTTCGTCTTCACCTACGCTATTATTCTCTGAAACATTATGGATTACAGATATCATTTCTACCAAACTTGCTTCATCAATTTCTTCTTCCATCAGTAATTCATAGTTATCTTGAGCAGTCACATCCTCAAAGCCTTCCTTTCCTACAGAATTAGCAATTTCTACTACCGCATACCTTCTGTTTTAACCAGTCACGATCAAATTTTAGGCCTTTCAATTGAATCCAACAGCCATGTAATGTCGTCGATTTTATTTCTCTTATGGATGAATTTATTACAGGAATATGTATTAGAGGGAATCCGTTCTATAAAAGCGCGTGTCATATGGGGATATACCCAATTTTCTCGTATCATGTGAATCCGTATTATGTCGGGATGTTTTCAATTCTTGAAAGACAAATTCATTGATTTTTATGCTGTTCATTTAAACAAATTTTCACTTTCTTGGAAAGAGTATTATTTTTTTAGAAACAAACTTCTACAAAAAATTAATAACGCAAAATACAAAGTGTGCAAATGTTTTATTAAAACTTTGATTATTACTACAAGATATAACCAAAATATCTGGATAAAATGTAATTTGTTTGTTAGTTTATCTTTTTTAAATAATGTTGTAAATTACAGCTATTAATGCTGATTGGCTTCAGGAAGGCGTAGATTGAAGTAACCCGCAGGTGGGGAAAATAGAACTCAATCTGCTGAGTTTTACAATATCGGCCTGCAAAAGATAAAAAAAAAATTAGAAATGTATAACTCTGGATGACGACTAGGTAGAGAAGTCTTAAAAATAATAAATGAAAATTAAGTTTCTTTCTCCACTTTTTAGTAACAATTAAAATTTTATGATATTCTGGGTTACTTCAATCTACAGTTTCCTGAAACTAAACAAATATACATTAATAGTTATAATTTGTAACGTTATGTGCATACAAAGATCGATTAATATGTAGAGTAATTTTTTTCCAGATTATCTCACTTATTTCATTGCAATAATTTAAAATTTACGATAACCCCTAGTAAGAGGATCTCCATCAGCACCACGATTTAGATCGCTTAGTGAGCATTTAGGTTTACCCAACTGCATTCATGAATTAATGCAGTTGGGTAAACCAAACTTCATTGCAAAGCTTTAGAATCGTTTTACATCTTCAACTAATGTGGATTTCTCAGATATTTTGGACACTCGTGTGGTCATCTCATAGAGTTCCCTAGTCATTTCACTTTCTCCTTCTATTTCTCAATTGTTCGATGGAATCAGTAGTAAATCAAGCCGTAACAGAGAAATTCTCTTTAGAATAAGGAGGAACCTCTGAAAGTGGAACATTATCTTTGCTCCACTTGTTCTAATAGAAGGTGTAAGCGCTCCTAATGGTTCTTTATCACGCGATGGAGGTAAATTGTAAAATGCAACTTTTTTCTTAAATTAAAGCATGTAAAATAATTCTCATGCACCACACGGGAATACTTTTATGATTTTAAAAAATTCCAGGAAGTTTCCATCAAAGGAAAAAAGAATGAAACTATTCAGTTACATTTCAAACGTTTGTGTTTCGATGAGAAAAATAATAATGAAATTTTATAGAAAATCTTTTTAATTCCACTACTTCACTGAATCTTTATTATTCCACTACTTCACTCAGAAGTCTAAACTTGCCATGGTAGCCAAGTGGTCATTGCTGGTATTCTTTCTGTCAAGTTGTGAGTTCGAGCCCTGATACCACTAAATACCTGCCATATAGCGAGGTGATACGCCCAAAAACTGTAGATGTCTCAAATCCTCCCAAAGTGTGACGTGGAAGTTCGGAATGGGTGTCAGTTCAGGTATCATCATCTCCGTCACTTAAACGAGACTCAAAATTAAGAGGTTCATTGCCAGTAGCCTTCGAGTTGCTTCTAAGAGCAAGATTAATAAAACAATCAATTAGCCACCTCAGGTATTATCCTCCTCACCTGACCGAGGCTCAAAATTATAAGGTATGTCTCCCATAACCTTCGTTTAGCTTCAAAGTGTGACGCGAATAAACAATTAATCACCCAAAAATCTAAACTGAATCTTGCTTAAACGATTAAGCTTTGCTTAAGGATCTGATAGTTTTGACAACGATTTTTAATTTATGCAAATGTTTTATGAGCCATATCTATGAAATGAGAACAAAACAAACAAAACCTATGAATGTTCATTAATGTTGTAATTGATTGCGGGAAGCTGAATTTATTCCTGCTCTTGGGAACTCTTTTCAAGATTTTTCTTTTTATTATTTATAAATTATTCATATTTTAAAGATGGTACTTCAAAAGCAAAATTTCTTGCGTACCAGTTTTTATTTTAAGTTTTATTTTGATTGTAAAATCGATGACCTTCAAAAAATAAAATACCAATGCTGTAGACATTACTGTTTCTGAAAAGAGCTTAATATACTGAAATTCAAGTATTAATAAAATTGGACTGTGTCGGGAGGGGCGGCATTTAATGTTATGTGTTTGTATTGGGTCGAGTTAGAGACTATTAAAATAATTTGTGTATCGATAAATAATCAATTTTACTCTTAAATTTGAAAATCTCTGAAGTTATATACAGAAGAATTTTGTTATTCTGACTCTCACTTTTAACAGAATAGCTAAAACAAAGATAATAAAAATGTATTATTTTATTCCAGCAGAACTATAAGACAATATCAAATTTGTCTACCATATTAATTCATTTAGTTTTATTTAATTTTGGCTCTTCCAGAAAGTTCGTGCTAATTTTTTGTAGGTGGCGCAAGGATCAGTTAGAATATATGTCAGAATGATTGATAACTAATGACAAATGATATTCTAAAAGACGTTACTTCAGATATATTTCGAAAACTGTTTGGTTATGATACGCTAATTGATATCAGTTTCATACGCCTTGAATATGGAATCAAACAAAGTGCATCATAAACATTTTTTGCTTTTTTTTTTTACCTGAACGGTAAAAATGCCACATAAGAGGCAAACAAGATATTCGTTGTTTATGGTGAAAGTAATGTAACTGAAAGAATTGTATGAAGTGATTTGCAAAGTTTACCTGATGATTTCAACTTTGAAGATCAAGAACATCCGGGTAAGTCCCCCACTACAGTGGAAAACCAAATTAAAATACTGAACGAGAATAGACCACGCATGACATGTAAATTAGCAGAAATGTTAAAAATATCAAAATTCACCATCCACGAGCAGCTTGGGAAGTGTGTCTTCATAATTCTTTTTGATGTATGAATTCCCCACCATTTTACGGAGAAAATTTGATTGATAGCAGTTCCATTTGCGACTCGCTCTATAAACGCAAAGAGGAGACATCATTTATGAAGCAAGAAGTTAAGGGAGAAAAAATGGATGAGGATCTTGAGGAAAACGGAATAAACGGCCTTTAATCACCCCAAAAGCCGGTCTTCTTCCGAAGAAGGTTGGAAGAAGACCATGCTCTGTGTCTGGTGGGATCGGACAGGAAACCTGCATTATGAACTTTAACCAAACAAGATGATTAATACAGAAAAATATTGCTCCCAATTAGACGAATTAAAACAGCGTTTGAACAAAAACATCCAAAAAAATTCGATATAAAAACCAACGTTTTTAAAAACAACGTTTTTATATGGTGGCAAAGTTTATTAAAGAAAATTATTGAAATATTAGTTAAAACTGTTGGTTATTTTTAACTTTAAAATTTACTTAAAAAAGAGACATTTGTGAGCGTATTAAAAAATTCATAATACTCATAAAATCAAAACATGCATTTGAAAGTTTGTAAGCCATTCTATTAAAAAAAAAAATGGGAACCAGAATTCAGAAAAAATTATTGTGATAAGACATGGTGCCAAATATTGGAAACTTTCTTTCTTGCTCATGATTATTGACTAAAAGTCAGCAACCCTTACTATCTCGGAGATAGTAAAGGGAGATAGTATCTCCCCTTTGTGAGTACAATAGTTTTACGAGGCGTCATGTGGCGTGGGGAGTGCCCGGTGTTCCGAGAGGGGGAAAATTTTTTCCCCTCAATCCTAAAAGCGACTAGAGGAAAGAATATTTTGGACTTATTAAAATTATTGAAATATTAGTTAAAACTTGTCGCAAACGTCTAAATATTGCATTGTTAGGCGAGTACGAACGATTCCCGAAATTTCAAAGCTCTAGCTTGATGGGAAATTGGTTAAATTAACGATCGAAAATTTGATGACACACACACTCACACACACACACACACACACCAAGTGAAATTCAGAAAAACGTTTTAAAAAAGCAAATCGGAAGAGTATAGTGTTTTATCAGGACAATGCTTGGTCTCATGTAATTTTGACAGATCGACAAAAATTGTTAGAGCTCAATTAAAATGTACCATCCCATCCACCATATTCACCAGATCAATTACATAGGTGCCCACAGATTTCCAAACTATTTTGATTAGTAAAAGTTCCCTAAATCGAAAACTTCATCTCTCTCAACGAGATAAAAAAATCACTCTGATAGGTTTTTCTCCAAACACCCTGATAGGTCGAAAGACGAAATTTTCGTGTTGGCGGATAGATGAAGAAAGTTGTGGAATAGAGAGGCACCTATATATAATTCAATAAATGTATACCAAAATTTAAACGTGCTGCTTTGCAATTTTCCTTCAAAATTGGCGCAGAATTTCTGAACTACCCAATATAATAAGACTTACCCGTTAAAGCTTTTATTTTTATTATATCAATTTTGCTATTGAATTAAGAAAAAAATTCCAAAACTGCCTGGCAAAAGATTACTATTGAGAAAAAAATATACCCGACTCTCTCTCTCTCTCTTCCAGACTGAATAGATATCGGAAATGAATCGAATCAGGGTGAAAAATCAAATCCGTACTGCATTCTATCAAAAATTCTGCGTGCAAAATCTGGAGATATTTATTACCTAAATAAGCAAAAACAACCGTAAAGTTAAAAAAGTAATAAATGAAATAAATGAAGCTTATTGATAAACATTCCAGAAGATTAAGATCTGTGAATCCATTTAATTTTGGTGGACATCTTTCCCTAGTGGTCGTGGTAGAGAGCTTCTTAAAAGGTGATACAAGAGAGGAACAAAATTTCACTGAAGCATAATGGGAAATACTACTCATTAAACAGAATTAGGCTTCCAAATATAGGAATGTGAAGGAAGCTTGGAGAAGGAAGTACAAATCCTGGTGTTTCACTTCATCAATTACTTAAGTTCAAAATGACGATGTTCTGTTGCTTAAAGCCCTGTAACAGTTTTGAGGTTGACGGTTATACAACTAACTTATTATCAAAATGTAATTAGAAGATTTTCAAAGTAAATGTAAAGGTAGATGAAAAGATTGTTTAATTATAATTGTGGGGTAGAATTATTGTATGTTTTAAATTAATATCACGTGACAGCTGCCCATTCCTGTTTAACACTTGTGCCATAGCTAAACTCAATGTTTAAACACAAAGAATCAATAAGTCGATCAAAGAGACGTTAGAACAATAAATACACAATTTATCAGCTGCTTGTTAATATAACAACAATTATAAATGCTCTCACGTACAAGTGCTTTAACTGTCTTAACTCATTCTACCAGTAATAATCTAACTGACTCTTACCACTAAGCCTTCCTTGTCTTCAAACATACATGAACCAGCCGATAACTTGTAACGATTCTTGGCTCCGGCTTCAACTCCGACTCTGGAACAATTGCTGAACACTGGAATCACTCAACCTCAACTTCTCGAATCACTCAACCTCAACTTCTCGAATCACTCAACCTCAACTTCTCGAACCACTCAACCTCTACTTCAACCTCTCTATCGCGATTCTCAGTCTGAGTTTATATATTTCCTAAATATCCTGCTTCACTTCATTTCTACCTGCTTCCTCTTTACATATTCACGTTTCATTTTTGGTTGGGCAAAGGTTGCTTAGCAAAAGCAATCAATCTTAATTAAAAGTCCCCAAAGTTAGTGAAGAGAAAACCGCGAATAGCCCAACGTCACAATCGGACAAGAGAAACAAGTGAATTATTGGTGAAGGACTCCGTGATTTAAATCCTCGGCTAGAAGATTAATTGACACCTCAGTTTACACTTTCATCTTCGTCTCTCCTCAGGGGCTTTCTTTTGTAGGAAATAAGTGAGTAATGTTGATGTTTAATGATGCAAGAGCTAGATATGACTTTGCTGAGCTAAACAATCTGTAACTGAAATCTAGACGTTTATAAAAACGGATAAAAGATGAAAATTAGTTGCAAGAAGGAGAGTCGGAAATAGAGATGGATCGCTAGGGCATCTCGGGGGCGCATCACCTATGTTTATCAATGACAGCAAACAATATGGGAAAGGAAAAAGATCACTGGGGTGCCTCGGGTAAGTGATGCTCGTACTTACCTGAAAAATGTAAATCCTTTAGGGGTAATTCAATATTGGAATCATGACTCCAAAGTACCCTAATAATCTCTTTTCTTTCGCATGGTGTTTACTCTGCTAAATAAATACGAGCGACGAGTGCCGGGGAAATCTAGCAGTCCCTTTCTGTATTCGACACTCCTCCTCAATCAATTTTTACTCCTTTCGTCATTTTTTTCTCTCACAGTATGAAAAAATGCTTAACGTAGCTTTGCCAAATTTGGCTCTTGCGTTATATCGTTAATTAGGTCACTCGCTCCATGCTTCGTGTATGAAAATTAAATTTCTCACATGGAATCATGTTTCGAACTGAATACTCTTGGCTAATATATCATTGACAGCGAATTTTACTATTGAGAAAAAATCGTGGTCTTTGAGACAGAATTAATAAATAATTGTGTGTTTCAAAATAGAAATTTACGAGCCATTTGTATGGATTATTCAAAAATCCGATTATAAAATCAAAAGAATTAGAAAATATGTTAATCATAAATCAATCAATCATACTTCAATAATAAATCTCTGGAAAGTTCAAAGTATGATAAAGGTTCGAATTGCATTAAAAAACACAGAACGAAAGAACAGTACTGAAATAAGACAACAATAATTCAAATAACCATTTAAATAATTACAGTACCTAGATTATATCTGTTCATAAATAAAGATAATTTCAAATTTATAAAATAAAATTACATAAGATTAAAAGTAATTTACACCTATATATAGCATGTATTAAACTAACTTTGTATGTGAATGAAGTAAACGCAAGTCAGTTTGCAAGGTTTTTAAGTCAACTTATTATCTAAAAGTTTTACTTTATATGTGATACATTCATGAAATGTTATTAATAGAATTTTTTCTAATATTTTCACTTTTTCATAATTAAGGGTACTAGGTCATTTAAGTAATCGTAAAGTACTGTATTTAAGACTCCTCGTATTTGAGATATACGTCTTTTGAAATTGTTAGGAGAGAATAGATTTGCGTATGTGTCTAGAAATGACATTTTAATCATTCTGTAGATCTATAAAAAATATTTTTAGTCAAAAACGTTGTGGCAGCATAGCATTCTTATTCATCTCTTGGACCATAACTCAATCAAATAAACTAACACTAAGAAGTCAGTAACTTATACAAAAAGACGTTAGACAAATCTCACGCACAATATTTATTCCACAGACTTGCACTATAATGACAAATGAACACCTGTTCTCCAAGGTAACTCCCTAGATATATTTGCCCTTTCCACTAATACAGAATTATTATCTTACCACAACTTTCACGCTTGAAATTGATTTGATTCTTGACTTTATCACGGTCACTCTTACCCGTAGCCCCTCTTGATCTCGTCTATCACCTGTGAGGCATATACTCAACGCTAGTGACACGCAACCTCTCAATTGACGGGATCACACTGGAGCACCTGAGCGTTATGCTTTTAATCTCCATGTCTGGTACAGAATTTTAAAAAAGAGCTTTACTTAGGCTTTTCCTGCCCAGAACTGCGTTTGTGAATTTTATAAATTTAATATTGTATAAAATTTGGAAAAGAAATTAATGAATTTAATTAAAAAAGCATTTAGTTGTGTAATAATATGATGAAAGGTTACTCAGAGGCTGGAAACCTGAGTTGATCAGAGGGGAGTAGGGGTATATATCTGACTTATCAGCCGACCAATGGGGAGGCTGCCATTCAGTGTGTGTATGTGGTTTACTCCAGGTAGGAGTTTCTTGCACAGCTAGAGACATCTGGTGGTTGAAAACGTAAATAAATGAGTGAAAATTAAAGTGTTTGCGTGAGGAGACTGGTGTTTGTTAGTTATAGGTTTAATAGAATGTTTTTTGGTCTTTTAATTTTTAAATCATGATCATAGTTACAGATATTAAGGAGAGATTTGTTATCGATGGTCATGAGATTATTAAAGAATTTAAGTGAACTTTTTTGAATGATTTGTTTGATTGTTGGGAAGTTAATAGAGGAGTATATGTCAGTGTTTCTCATGAACCATCTAGCGTTTACTATTTGTCTGATGATATTATTTTGAGCTTTTTCAAGTTTATTAATATTTGTTTTGGCAGCGAAACCCCAAATGGGACAGCTGTAAGTTAGGATAGGTCTGAGAATCAGAGTATAGATAAGCAACTTATTACGGATATTTAATTTTAAATTCCGAGCAATTAGGGGGTACACCGAACACGCGCTGGCTCGGAATTCTTAATACATTGCATTATGTGTTGTTCGAACGTGAGTTTTTTTTTTATCAAGAATTACTCCAAGATATTTGGTGTGATTAGACCAGGTGATCTTGTGTGAATATATTGTGACTTCAGGTTTGGTGTTTTTTGTTTTGTTTGAAAAGAAAACGGCCTCCTTTTTTGATACATTCAGAGCGATTTTCCATTTGGAGAACCAGTCTTCTAGTTGTGTGATATGTTTTTGTAGTGCGCGAGCCACTAAAAGTGGCTCTTTGTTCTGTGCTAGTATCGCCGTGACGTCTGCGTACATGCAGATAATCGTGTTGAATGCTTTAGGAATGTCGTTCACATAAATAGAAAAAAAGGTTGTGCTAAAAGACACGCAACCTCTATCGTGTGAATCTCGATTTACTTATATACTTTCCTATCTACACCACTTCACTTTATTTCTACCTGCCTCCAATTTAATTAATCACGTTTCATTTTGGTTGCGAAGAATTTCTTGATTAATGCAATCAATCTTAATTAAAGTCCCTAAGGTTAGTGAAGAGAAAACCGCGAATAGCCCAACGTCACAACGTTTCTTAACATCTTACTTGAATATGAACATGATTTTTGAGCCCTATTTGCATTTAGGTAACATTTTGAAAGAAAAAAATTTCTATTTTACTGTAATGCAGGGGTGGTCCAACCGTGGCGCATTGGATGATTACAAGTAACCCTTCAGTCAGTTCTGAATAAGCCATCGTGGTAACCCTCATGAAGAGTTCAGCATTTCGTACAGATGTTCATTCCTGTCTATTGTAGATTAGTGCTTCATTAAACTGGCATTAATTAATTAACTTAACTGCGTGATTAAGTAATTCCCTTTTCCTTCTCAAGGCGTAGTAGATTCTATACTTATCTCTATTTACCAACCCTAAAACATGGACGTAAAATGATATAGAAAGTGCTTCAGTAATATGGGGCATCTGATCTCGTCTGTCAAAAAACTGGCGCATGGTATGCGAAAATTGCCCATCCCTGCAGTAGGGTTTCAAATTTTCTATGCTTCTTTAAAGTATACCTATACATATAGTGAATTAATATTTTTCTCTGGGCAATACCTAAAATATAAGAAATAATAAAAAAGAAAATTACAAATTTCTGTAACTTTTCCAAAAAAGATATAAAGCGTTATCGTTAAGAAAATTTATTTACTATTTTTTGTGTATTGCTTTATATATGAGGAGTAAAATATTTTGTTTATTTAAGGTATCCGATTCTTAAAAATAACATCTAAATCCAAATTCGCCACAAAATGCACGCCCATATTCAATTTAGAAGGATTAAAAGGTTCTTTGACCAAAAAAGTTGCTTTTAGAGTTCAATACAGTGGTTAAAACATCATTATATTAAAAATACAAAAAGTCTGAGCTCTACTAATAATTTTAAGACATGTATGTCACAAAAACAAGAAGTCCTAAATTAAGTATCGTACAATTCCCTCATGTCCTGTTGTTCTTAAAAAATATCTAACGTTTGCATCAAATTTCAAAAAGTATTTTATTCACTCCCACCTCCTATTTTTTACTATCGATCTTTCACAAGTACTCTTAGTTACTTTACCAAAAAAGCAAAACAGAATCTAAAACATTTTTAAATATCTTCAGTTTTCTAAATTAAAACTAAAACTGACATTTTTATGCAATAAAGAAAAAGTACTTTTGAAAATTATTCACAGGTTTTGAGAATATTAATAGCAAGTACTCAAACAACCTTTCATCTCTTCATTAGAGACAGTATATCAGAAGCCTGAAATCTTTACTCAAATAATCGAGGCTACATTAACTCAGAGTAGCATCATCACAAATTTTTCATTAACTATGTTAAATAATTTCACTTGTGTAAAGCTGATCCATCAGGTAAACTCCAAAGGGAGTTACTCTTTATTAAGTGAGGTTTCTTTCAAAGAGACGTGTAATCATGCATGATTTTCAACAGCTAAATTTAATTAAGATTTTAAAAAAGTCTTCTAAAAATATAAAGTATATTTTTTATACCTTTTTCAGTAAATTCTTTAAATAAGAGAGAAATAATGTAAGAAAGTTATTTTTCGATATTAAAATTTATTTTTTCGTATTATATGTGAAGAATGTTCACATATAATATAAAAGCTCTATGGAATGATTATATTGCCAAAGTTGATCCGGTGAAGAATAGGGTGGTGTATGCCTGGCCAGTTGTTCACCAATAATCGTTCAGATTTGTTTGATAAGCAATAGATCAGGACAGCAGGCAGGCCTAGGCAGGCAATGTAATCTGGTAGATGGAAAAGCATTGAATATTGCGTTCCCGTTTTGTGGAGCCTTTTTATTGTTTTTTATTTTTTTCTGTTAGTATTTAGCCGTAATCAAGCTCTGAAAGTAAGGGATGATAACAGGATCCACGACTTCTTAGATGTAGGGTTGGCTGGTTATTTTACAGGCATGCTTACTGGGGGAGGAGGTAATTTCAAATACCAATCCAAACCCTAATACTGAGTGCAGAACTAATATAGCGATGCATAAGGCAACAAGTAAGCAATCTTTCTCTACAATGTCTCCAAATTCTTAACCATCCATCATGATGTAGCAGGCAGAAGTGTGATTCGTCTATAAAGACAATGTCACACAATTTAGTTGTTCCCGTCTTTTTTTTGACTGCAGAGGACAACGCCTGTTGTTTTGATACAAAGGTAATTACAGCCACTAATGCCTTGTAAACAATCCACTGTATGTCGAATGATACGTGCAGACACTGATTTTTGTGCAATGGATCATTAGGTTGTGATATGATCCGTGATGTAGCAGTGAGATTTATCACTGACAAATGCACAATATGTTGGCATTCACTTTCAGTAGTGTGATGAAGCGATTGCAGTGAGTGCCATCGATTAATCGTTTCCTTCTGCATCCGAACCGTTGTTGTTCAATTACGTCAAACACTATCATCGATTCCCTGGATGGATAATCTACACAACAGCATAAATTAAAAAAAAAAAAAAAGCTCTTTTGCAATTCTTCCTCAATTAAACTCAGAAACGTATTAAAACGACGTTCCAACTCCTTTTAGAGGTAAGCTGAAACTGCTTATGCAAAACAACGGCACGGAAAAACCATTCCATTTCTTCAAAATGATATTCTGTTTTTCCCTTAGCACTTGTTGGTGGCGTCACAGGGGCCCTTTATTTAAGCCTGCGCTGAAACGCTAATCATTTGTACGTACTATCACAGTATGGCGTTCGGCTAAAATTTCTCTTGTTTTGTATGGTTTCTTTATGGAATTTGAGGTGGCCATTAGTGCAGTTTAAGCTTAGGTTTCAAGAAGTGACTTCAGCGGTATCCAAGTTTCGTTCAGACTGAGAAGTTATAAGTAACTATTCATAAGTCGGATTTACAGTTTTCACCATTAATTTTGCTCAAACAGGATATAAAAAACTTGTTCATAAAAAAGAAAAATTTAATCTACGAGTAACTATTATACATAATACTCAATATATAACCTATTGCACGTACTTTAGACAAAATTATAATGGGTTTTTACTTACTATTTTGGTTTATTTTCTTATGGTTGTAATTCACATGGGTCGTAACTTAAATAAAAAGTGAAATTCAAAATTCTTAACGAACTTTTTTAGCTAAATTTTTAAATTTTTTTTCTCTTTCCTTATATTATATTTAGTGATAATACATTTTTTAATAAAGTTATTTAAAATGTGTCGTTTCTTTGAGTTTAGTTTTTATATATTTAAAAAAATCTTTTATTATAACTCCAATTAATTTTCAACTGATAGTAAATATATTAAAATTCTCTACATTTTCCTTTTCACACTCATTAGAGACTGTAATTTCTTCCGAGATTTTTACTGACGATAGTAACAAAATTTAAGCACTTATATCAAATGCCTTTAATATCCTCAATATCCAATTCAAATTTACGACATCTACTAGACTAAAAAAATGATTTTAGCACCTTTGTGACGACTTTGTCACCAGTAGAACATGATGTTTATTATTTGTAACCTTCACAGAATTTGGTGTATGACTTATAGATGCAGAATTCCCCTCTCTCATTCGATTAATTATTTTAAAACTATGAATCTTTGGAATGATTTCATTTAGTCATTAACATGGCCTAATGAATCGTATGTGGAAGGGAAGGAACTCCGATCACAAATGAGAATAGAATTGAATAACAATTTACTCAATGACATGACCATCATTTGGTCCATTCATTTAATTTATTAAAGTAACTATATTTAAAGTTAATAGTTACAAAATTGAAATTGACATACCTGAGAAATTTGATAATTGTACCCCATTGTAGATATTGGTGGTTTTTAGCAGCATTACATTTTGTAAGTTGAATAAAAAATATATATCTAAATGAGGATATAAGTGTCACATGTGTGAAGTGTCACTGTCGAGGAGTGTGATAAGTGTCCATTGAAATTGTATAATTATCTATGCAATCTTGACGAAACCCTTATTTAAATGAGGCGCCGAGAGGGATACAGGATCCCCACAAAGAGAAAGAAAGCATCCTTTCCTCCCAATGAGCCAATAACATTCCTGATCAGTAAAGTGCACAACCACTTTCTGTGGGTCCTTCACCTTGTTGTATCATGTACTGAATACTGTTAATCTGTATCTATGGTTTTCATTTTCAAAAATAGACTGAAAAGGCCTGAGCATTAAAGTGTCTCAAGAAATAACAAGTTTTTTTCCAAGTAATATTTATTATATCAAGTAATATCATTTAACATTGGTATAATGAACATATCCTCGACTTTTCCTTATATTCTGCAGATTCAATTTGCAAAATTTTCAGTTTAACTAAACATATCTTACTATCTTTTATGAAGTAAGTATCCAGTTTTACAAGGTTTTGGCCTGTACAATTTTTCTTAGGAAATATCACTCGTGTAAATCAAGGGGTTGCTGTTCATATATTGGGAATCACTACCACATTTGTATTCTAAAATTTCTTGCGTGTTATAATTCCGTATACTCTTAATTTCGTGTTCCATCGAATAATCAATTTCGTATTTAAATATGCATATGTAAGTAAATACAATATGCTTCCTTTTTAAATGAATTAATAAAAAAATAGAAAAGAATAGAAAGGTAATCAATAAGAAACAATAGTTGTACAAAATTATTTATTGCCTCACTTTTTTTCAACTATCATCATGCATTTAATTTCCTAAACATAATTAATTACTCAGACTAAAAATTATACCCTCTTCCCCCCTTTTTTTTTTAAAAAAAAAATAAAGTTATCTCCGATATCTATTCGGAAATTATTATTCATTCCTTTTTATTCTGTAGCGTACACTTTATTGGAAAAGCTTCATTTTCTTGTTTTTAGCAGAATTCTAAAATATCTCCTTTTTTACCAACCCTTGAACTTTTATATATTCCACCCTAATACAAATTCCGGAAGTTCAAGTCATTTATTATTCTCTTCGCACACGAAACAATCCCTCACCCTCCCCTAAAACGCTAAAAAGTTTATCTCCACACTCCCACTTCCAACCATTTTGTAACATTCGATAATCGAATCGAATTTAGCGATATGACTGAAGATCACGTTTTCGGTACTACTGGCTCTGTTTTCCCAAACCTGTATATATTTTATTTGTTCTTTTTACCTCTTTTCCCAACCACTTTTGTACCATTCGAATTTCTATTTCCAAACAACGGAAACTTATCGTCTTTTTTTTTTCTCTCTCTCACTCTCTTTTTCGTTCTTGCCACACTCCTTTTCCAGAACCAAAACGAGAGGAAAGGAGGACGAAATATTATCGTTTGTTGTGTTCAACGATCCATAAAATTGAAAATCTTTTACCTCCTTCGTTAGTTACCGAAGAAGGTTTTTATTTACCAAATCTGGATTTTTGCTGCAAAGCGGGATTTGATTTTTTTTTCTTCGCAACATCGTTGCGTTTGTTATAAAACGGGGATTTTATGATACACATCTTAACCCTTACGTCAACTTTTGTGCCTCAGAGGTTGGACCTCATTTGCGTAAATAGAGATGACAAAACGGGAAAAAGAGAAGTCATAAAATAAGCTCTCATTCATAAAAGTAAACTTAAGAATAAGAAATATTCGTAATAAAATATATTATCTATATATTTCATTTTTGCCTTGAGCTTTAAGCCGGGTCATGCAGCTGCTGCGAAATGACATTCAGGAAGAAATTTCAGATATCATAAAAAAGAAGAGTCCGGATATTGATTTGTAAGAATTTGCAGCAGAAACTAGAAATTTTATTTAAAATTAAGGATAGAGTAATGTTGTATTGTCGAGGACGTATCCACACATATGGTAACAGGATTATATTTATTGCCGACATGCCACAAATAAAATTATATTCAAATTACAGGATGTTTGGAAAGTCATGGGCAAAAATTTAAGGGGTGATAGAAAACATCGAAACAAGCAATTTTTATCAATA
Source organism: Nephila pilipes (assembly GCA_019974015.1). Taxonomy (NCBI): domain Eukaryota; kingdom Metazoa; phylum Arthropoda; class Arachnida; order Araneae; family Nephilidae; genus Nephila; species Nephila pilipes. The sequence goes on from BMAW01056038.1 coordinate 27,385, forward strand.
CTATGCACAGAGGGAGAGCAAGCGGTGACCACAAGACCGCACTAAAATGGAAATAATAAAGCGTGAGCTTTCTTACACAACATCTTGTCTCCTGAAATCCACTGTAGAAATGATGATGTGTGAGAAAACTGGCGCTTTTTACTTTCCATTTCAGCGCCGTCTAACGGTTCACTGCTTGCTATCCACCTTTGCATAGTGTGGTGGAAATTGCTTGTTTAGATGTCTTCTATCACCTTTTAAATTTTTGTTCATGAGTTTTCAAAAGCCTTGTTTAATGTACAATGACAAATTATAAACATGGCCTTTAGAATTAATCTCTCATTCAAAGATATTTTTTAGATATCTTACTCATTCAACAAATCAAGGCCTCCGAAGTCTAGTGGTCATGGACGTGGACTCGTGGCTGGTGGTTTTCGTCGAGGCACCTCTCTATCCAAATTTTTACACCACGCCACGGGAAGACTTTGGACCTCAACAGATATAATGTACATCAACTCGGATCTTCAAGAAGTTCTCATCATTTCAATTCCAGAGGGTTAGTTGTATGTCACGTAGTTTTTGGTTCAAAACAACTAAACCGAATGATTACGACATACATTATCTTCGTCGAATGTCTTTTTAAATTAAGTTCTTAAATTTGTTTAAAGAAACGTCACTGTGGAAATACACAAAGGTTTTAGTTTGGCGCAGATGTACGAAGACTACTCAAAAAAATAACTGTTTTGATGATAGATGACGTTGCTAAGGGACGTTGATATTACTTTGATGCCGATAAAGAAACTTTAGTGTTGACGTGCTGCCATCTGTTAACCATATAGGAATAAATTCTACTCTGTTTTAGAAATTAGTTTTGATTGATGTTGCGATGAGTTGTCATAAATCAGCGTCGATTTGATGTTACCAATGAGATTTGGATTCCTTTTCATACACCAGAAAACAAACAAACAACAAAAACCGTGGGTTTCTTTCAGTGAACCTACTCCCAAGAAAGTGAAGATGGTCTCATCGGCCAGAAAAATTATAGTGGCAAGTTTTAGGAATGTGAAATACGTCATACTCTTAGTTTTATTAAAAACAAAGGAGAAACAATCAAGGACAACACTGCAATGAATACTCCATTCCTGTTACTCCATTTTCCGATCCTAACACTGGTACATTTTATAGTACTCTCTCAGAAGGCCAACTGAGGTGCGAATTTTGTCGTGGTTCAATATTACGAAGTGCGTTGCCTGTATTTTACGGGCATCTGTATCTCGCGCAGAAGTAAACAACCGAAAGTATTCAATTATAACAAACAAACTCTTAATGAACTAAGAGGAGGGATCAATTAATAAGCTATCTAAATTATAGATATGAAAAGAAAATCACAAGCAGTAAATAATATTATAAGTTTAAAAAAGAATGGAAACCTTTCACTCTGATAAGTGAGGCAAATCTGAATCCTTAGAAATTTCGTTAACATCTAATCCCGCAAAGGATACATAGAGGGAAAAGTTCAAATAATCACGCGAAATAAAATGAAAAGAACGAAGTAATGCAATCACACGCAAATACCTAAAATGTTCTGTGCATATATATAGCACATTTATGTAGGAAATTGAATTTTAAATTCAATAAAAGAGTACAGCTTCGTAAAAACAATCAAAAAGATAAAATGGATTGTACTAAATTCATTTTGTACGTGAACATCAAGAAAAGATAAACAAAATATACCCTTTAACTTCTTATAATTTAAGCTTGATTTCTTTTAATTTAGCTTTTTAATTAAAAGAATTGTATGAACTGCGTAAACTAATCAAACCCTTAGTTTCTCTCTCTTATTTATCGATAATTAATTTGAAAAAAAGGAGAAAACTAGTTAATTTAAAAGATTGTATTTTTCTTTTCATAACGTAAAGAAGGGATTTTTCTCATGTTTCATAATATATTACTGCTGGTATTTATTTCACCACTCTTTATAAATCCAACATAAGAGCATATAAGACGTCGCTGATGTGTAAGTTATTATGTATCAACAGTTTAAAAGAAAATGAATGCTAGTTAAAAAAGGAAATACAAATAATTAATGATTATGAAACCCAAATGAATAATTCATATTTTTCCATGTAATTAATGGTATCTGCTCACCAAATATCTTCCATTTTTTTGTTAAAAACTGTATCAAAAGCCATAAAATTTAATTCCTACGTGCGTTATTGCTGTGTTAATTCATTGGTTTTGATTGACTGTTTTTAACGTAGCAATCAGAAAAAACTAGCAAAAAAATTATTGCCAACATGCCTCATTATTTTGAACCTCTGTCAAGTGACAAGGATACCTGAGTTAACACACTATCTCCGAATTTCCTCATCGAATTAACAAGGGGACTTAGAGTCTCGGCAGATTTCACACACATCAGCTCTTATACACGACCTGTCCTCTGAGGAAAACGAGTGAGTGAAGTGAAATGTGATTTTAATGGCACGAGAGCGCCTGATGTGACTATGCTTTGCCAAACAAGGTAAAACTGCAGCTGCGATCTAGACGTTTGAAAAAATTGGAAAAAGAAAAATTGGTTGACAAAAAGGATAGTCGAAAAGGAGAAGAATTGTTAAGGTATCCTTGCGACGCGTAACCCACTTTTACAAAAGACGGTAACAGTGATTGGTTGGTTTTATTGACGGTGCACTAGAAGCAATACGAGGGCTATTGGCGACGGACCTTGTAACTTTGAATCTCGGTCAAATGACGAGAACGACACCAGAGCGGACACTCCTTCTCCTGACTTCTACACCACGCCAACACCACCAAAGACAGTAAACTCAATGAGAAAGAAAAATATCACTAGGTTGCCTTGAGATCATGATACCTGTGCCTACCAAAAGAAAGCAAGTCTCTAGGAGTGAATCCTAAGTCGAACCCATAACGACGAAAACAGAGCTAACCACCACGAGTTTACACCATGACAACTCAGCTACTAAGGTGCTAATTCATCAATTCTCTATTTTGAATTTTTGTAAACATTGTTAACTAATATTACCTAATTATTGATTGATTGGTTGCTTATTAACAGCGTATTTAAAAACAGCACAAATGGGGGTACAGTCTTTGCTGTTCCATATCTTTCATAATTCTATCAATCAAAATCTACGCGATGATCATCGGCGATGAACCACATAGTTTGGAGCCTCGGTCAAGTGACGAGGACGACATCTGAGCTAGAACATTCCTCTCCAAACTTCACGTCAAGGGGACTTACAGCATCGACTGATTTAACGTACATTATAATGGTCTTTGATGATGGCTCTTTAGAAGCCCCTGAATTAGAATCCACCCTGGCTACGCTGGCGACCATGACTACCAGGGTTTCACGGCCATATCAATATATGCAAATGTACAGATTTAACGAGTATCAGCCCTACTACGAGACGAGTCTTAAAGAAGCCTTAAGATTCGTTCCTGCGATTCAATTCTAACAACTCGGGCCTAATTACACCGCAAAAAGAATTTTGTATGAATTTACATGTTATGAAATGTAAGAAATTTTAATATTAATACTATATTTTTGCATAATTTTCAGTACCTTCCAAAGGGGTTACCAATAAACTGGGTTTTTCTTAAATAATTAAAAAACATATTATATTTAATATTGTTTTCTGAGCTGATTATCAATTAAAAAAAATACTCAATTATTTCAAAAAGAAGGCATCACAGAACATTTAAAATCTAAAAACTAAGTAATTTTCTCATTAGAAGAGTAATTTCCTTATAAAAATAAAATTTTAAACATCTTCTTTCAGCTGAAATATTTAATTTGTGTTACAAAGAACCCATACTCAGTAATTAAATTTTGTATTTCCTCAGAGAAAAAAGCACTTTGTAAATTTCTCAAAATAAATTTATTTTACCAAAAATACTTAAGCGGAATCTATTCAGTTTCGTTAGAGCTAGTTTAGGAGTCTAGACACGTTTATTGTTAATTATTTCATTTAACAGCCAATATGAGTTCCCAAAAGACGTCATTACTCGCAATTAAAACCTTCCAATTTTTTGTTAAATTAATTCAGAATGGAAGTATAAAAAATTAATTAAAATTAAATTTTACGCTGGCAACCCTAAAGCAATGTAAAAAGCCAGATTTCTATTTCCATGCAAAATAGGATTAAAAAATACTTGGATTTATTATCATATTCCTAATACCAGCGTATTTGTGATGTATATCGTACTTCTTAACAGATCATTTAAACCTTTTAGTTTTGAATGAAGATATACCGTTATTGCTATTTATTTCTTACTTATTTATCTTTATTAACCGCTCAAGAGGCTATTGTTTTAGTTTGATCACTTTTGGCGTACCGGATTACTTTTCAATGTTTTATTGCTTGCTTCAATTTTAATGACATTTAGCTTAAATATATTCGATTTAATGATTTATTGTTTCCTTTAATTTTAATTACATGTTGTTGATATAAAATTCAATTTAATAATTTATCACTTGCTTTATTTTTAATTACATTTAGCTTAAATCTATTCAATTTAATAATTTACTGTTTCCTTTAATTTTAATATCGGAAAAGTTAACTATTGTCCTTTCTAGATATTTCATCGTTTACTTTAATTCTTATATTTAATTGAGTAATTTAATAATAATTTAAAAATAGCACCTTGGGTGGCTAAATCTGTTCTTTTCGAAACTTCGCAAAGAATTTATTTTTCGATATTTTTTATTTATGTTTACTTGTTTAATTTTAGTAAAAATAAATGAATTTTTTGAAAGTGATCGCTAACGACGACATATCATTGTTTGGCATTAAAAGGATAAAAAACCTTATGAAATACACAGATTACTTTCATTCCTAAATTAATAATTATAGTACATACACTATATACTAAATATTTCCACTATAAGGGTTCATAAAAACGTGAAGTGAAATTTGATATTAACATAAATAGTAACAACAAATATAACAATATATTCTTTCATAACTATATAAAATAAATTTGTGCGAAAACATTTACATCATCTTGTCACATAATAGAATCCAATTTATATTTTCTTTTAGATTTTCTAATTACAACTAATAAACTAACACAAACTTCTTTGATTGATTGGTTAATTGTATATTAGATTCGCACTTAGAAACAGCTCTTGACTGTTCGTGACGGATCACGTAATTTTGAACCTCGTTCAAGCGACGAGTAAATCAAGTGATTTTTCTAAGAAACATTTCCGAATTTATGTTACTTTCAGTGATTAAAACATTTGTTTATATTTTCTACCATAAAACAGAATCAACTTTTGAAATGAAGTCACTAGCAGAGAGGTCAAGATCGTGAGAACGCGACTAGATTTGTTTCTGTTGAATCATGGTTTCGACACCTGATTCCATTTAAACGCCTGCAGTGTAGTGGGACTGATGCACGTTAAACTTATCGAGACTCGAGTTGGCATGGTGTGGAAGTTTGTTACGTGGAGTATCTCAGATAAGGTTTTGTTTTCGTTGCTTGACTAAGGTTTGGAAATTACGAAGTCCATCAGCAGTAGTCCTCGAGTTGCTTCTAGGTGCGATGTTAGTAAATAATACTTAAATCAAGATTTTTGAAACGGAATTATTTTTAAGAAAATAAAATTAAGTTTTTAGGAGAAAGAAATTCCAATAACCTCATTCTCCGAATGTAAAGTTCTTCCAAAAAGTAAAGTTCTTTCTCTGAATATAAATGTCCAAAAGCTAATTAGGAACACGAACGAACAAACTCAATTATTTCTCATTTATTATAAATGGAACCCATGAATCATCCTTTTGTAATGTCTTACAACTTAAAATTAAAATTTTATTGAAAATATACTCCATTTTATTCCTTTTTAGAGATAATGTTTGAAACATTCTTTGCTTTTTGTTCCCTTACTTCTACTGTTACATCCCAAAAGTTCAAGTACAAGTAGTTTATTATCCATCCTCGATTCAAGAAATCTTACTCAATCTGAAAACGAGAGGAAAAGATCATCCCCACTTTCTAACCACCTTGAAATATTCGATAATCAACTCGAATTTAGAACAACGATTACGTACCACATTTTAATTACTTCTGAATTTTCTTCCCAGCTACAATTTTTAAGAATTTATTCTACTTACCAAAAACCTTTTTTTGTAGTATTTGTATTTCTATTGTAGAATGAGAAGGTTCAATAGAGAAGGTTTTGTGTTCAGTTTCTTTATACAGAAGAACCTCTTTTCCGGCCCGGTAACAAGGGTGAAAAACTGTTCAAAAACTATAACTTACTATACTCAACGATACGTAAAATTGAAAATCCTTTACCTACTTCGTTAGCCAACGAAGTGAGCTTTCATTTACTGAATTTTGGGTATTTTTTTGCCAGAAAAAAAAGATTTCCGATTCTTTCTCGCGACATCGTTATCTTTGTTTTGAAAATGTTACCTTTGTGGTACCTCTTCGACCCTTTGGACACTGTTTCTGCTTCAGATAGTAGATTTAGACTGAGTACTTCGGGAAAAACAAGAAAAGTGGAGAAAAATAAACCCCAGATTTAAAAGCTGACTTTCAGTAACTGAAATGATTGGTAAAATGTTTACATTTTATGTGTAACTTTCTCGATTTTGCAGTTAAGATTTAATGATATTGTGAAATACTATACGCAAAATATTCGATATGTGATCAATAAAAACCTAATCCTGAGTAGCAAAAGAAAATAACAGCTTATATGAAGATTTTTCTTTCTTTATAGAATTGTCCTCTAGTAAAACTTTTGAATTCACGCGAAATATGTATTTATAGCTGAAAATATGTCAAGAAATATAAACATACTGTAAATTAATTTAGAAATGTCCTTGGCAAAAATATACAATTAGTATATGAATTCATTAATATTATTTACTTTTTTCATTCCTTCAGATATATTATTGGCTCCAGATTTGTAATACCGAATTGAGCAAAATATAAATTATCTTAAATATCTTATTACTTAAGGAATTTTCATCCAGTTTCTTATAAGTTTGAGTGACCTCTTTTTTGTTGTTGTTCTTCTTTGAATACATGGACTGGGGTATCCAATTTCTTATCATTATACAAATATTTTGGTAAGATAACCTTTTATCTCCCTCCTCGCCTTTTATTTAGTGAACAGATCCAAACACGAACTGCATCATTCGTTGCTTGGAGTTTTTGATATGAACAAACGGTCTGCAGTGGAGGCCATGATGGAAGCGGGAAATACAAAGCTTTTCCATGCAAATTCTATATTTATTTGCTTAATTCAGCACATCAGATAAATTATTATAAATATTAGATAAATACACGAAATATAACTCCGAGATAATATACTGGTGATATTTTCTTTCCCATGGGGTTTATTATCTCTGATAAACACTAGTCACGTACCTCTGAGATATCCTGGTATCCTTCTCTATTTTCAACTCTTTTCTTGTCAATCAATTTTTACCATTTTTCAATTTTTCCTCTATGGTTTAGACCACAGATACACATTGTTTGGCGCAGTATAGCCACATCTGGCTCTAGCATTATAAACTTCAACATTCACACCCTCACTCGCTTGAATATCTAAAGCTCGTAGAATATTTAGATCATGCATATTCCATTAGATGAAGAGGCTGCGTTAGCCGAATGGTCATGGTCGCGAGTCCTTGACCAGCATTGTTTCAGTCGAATCGTGGGTTTGATTCCTGATTCCATATAGACCTATCATAGGGCTTATGCATGTTAAATAATTCTGTGAATAGGGCTGATGTATGTTAAATAAATCTATCAGGGGTCAAATTTTTTCTGTTAGTTTCGAGAGATATTAAAAGAGTAATGTGTTGACTCTCAGGGCTCTTGTCACTTGATCGGTACTCAAAATTACGAGATTAATGACCAACAGCTCACGTGTTGCTTCTAAGTATTATATTAATATAACAATCAGTGTATCGGATTCAAGGTTAAATCTTGTTATTTAATATTTCTGATGTAGATTATTTATTATATATATATATTAGACAATTCAGTTTTGAATGGCTTTTAATAAACCATAAGAAAAACTAATAATATATAAACTTACTTTGATTGCATTTAAAATATATATTAGCATTAATATAGTACAAAAAAATAAAAAATCTTAAAGAAAATTTAATCAAACAAAATGTTAAATAATTGAAAGATTAATTACACCCCAATTTATTTATTTTAACTAGTTATTACACTCGATCGTTAGATCGAGAATCGTTCAGTAATTCATCTTTAAATTGCACATATTTCCAACTTCGAATCCCATGGAATGATTGTACTCACGTCTTTTTAGATCTAAAAAAGTTGCGTTTCTTCGAAAATTAAAAATTTGCTTTGACTTCTTATATTTTTTTATTGTTTCTTGTAGATGCTTATGTTTATCTCATTTTATGTTTGAACTTTAAGAGTGTCTTTTTGTATTCGATTTCAAATTCAGCAGAATATTGGGGAAAATCTCTCTCTCTTACTTGCACCACACCTTTCTAGAAATGCGATAGTATTTTAAAACTATTGGAATCACAGTAGAAGCTCTTAGGTTCAGAAGGAGATTCCTTTTTTCCAATATAAACGGAATACGATATACCCCCATTAACTCCCCCCCCAACGATAACCTTCTATTTCCAGGCTCCATACCTAGTGGTTCCTCTGAATGCATATTTGACTGTTTATTTTATCACTGCGCATATATTTTTCACAATCATTCCTTGAAGAAGTATAAAAATAAAAACTTAAATGCACAACTGTCATTTACCAAATTACCATTCATGAATGAATATAACATATGAGACCGAATTTATTGTGAAGCTCCCTAAATATTTTAGTTTGCTTCTATTGATGCTTTTTTTTATTTATACTTTTAGAAATTACGGTCACTTACTTCTTATGATCATCTTGTCAAATTCTCGATCTCGGCACATTTTTCCTCTTCTTCTTTCTGACTTGTTTTGTGTGTCATGCTTGATAACTCATACTTTATTTTTGAAAATCCCAGAGCGGCATGGAATAGTTTATTTGCATTAAAAAAAAATCTCCCCCTCCCTCATATTCCAATGCACCCAAACGGAGAGAATCTTTAAGCATTCCTTAATGTCTTCTTATCATGCTAGGGTGGATAAAAGAGGTAAACTGTTGATTCGATTTTTTTACTTCTTTCTGAAACATAAACTGCATTACAGAAGATATAAGGAAATATATTTAACACGATTTTTAAAACAATTACATTATTTTAACTGATTATCAGCTTGCTCAGGAATTCTGCTCTTTGTCTGGTTTAATCAATCTTAGATAATTGTTACAAACTATTTGTTTATTAATTCGTGAGATTCGTTTAATATTAATACTGCTTACGAGAGAGGAGCATAATACAGATTTTAATATAGATTAACCATTTACCATTTCAAGAAATTTCAGAAAACCGGTCTTCAAAATATAACATGTATAATTTGTTTCCGTATTATGAGGTGAAAAAAACATTTTAATTATGGGAAAAATATCGCATTGTTTGGTGAAATTTTATGGTTTGGTAAAAATCGTCGATAGGATTTTAATCTTGTACCCAAAACTTTGAATCATTTTTTTACTGAGTTGTATCAGTTCTCAGAATGAAGTTGAAATTTCCTTTAAATACTTGTTAATTGCTATTTCATACTAAATTTTAAAAAAAAATCCAATTGTTTTGTTTATACGAGAGATTAATGAACAAGTAAACAAAAACATTTGTATGATATTTCATTATTAATATTTATCCTTCTTCTCTTCCATCACTATTCAAGTATTCGAGAAATACTGTCACTACATCTCAAATTTTTGATATTATTGTGTTCCTTATCATCTAACCTTGATTTGAAGCTGTAGGATTTGTCGTTAATAATCCATTAAGTATTTTCTTGAATATATTAATTGCCATAAACAGTCACAGATGTCGTGTTAGATTAAGATGATACTCACGATATAAATATAAACTTTTAAAATACCGGGAGCTATGTGACATCAAAAATAGCTGAATCATAAATTATTTTAATAGATAATAACATAAGAATAAAAATGTGCCTATGCATAACATTATTACTAATTAATATTCTATGCGCTTATAAATAAACAATGCAATTATCGATTATAATACTAACCTAAACACAATGCATTCGAAAGGTTTCACTACGGAGACTTGTCTGTTATTTCTTATAAGTAGAAAAACATGAATTATTTTCAAAATGTGAAGCAAGTATGTAATTAGCTCATATCTCTCCCCCCTCAATAAAACGCCCATGATTGCTACAAATCGTCGTGAAACGAGGGGTTGGAGTTTTATGCAGTTAATGCTTATATTCTGTACAAAGGCAAATAAAATTACCAGACATCCTTAAATCATTTTAGATTTGCAAAATATTGGTTAATTACTCAATTTAGAGGACTTTTTCGAATAAAAAGGCAAAACTACAGAGCCGACTTAGTACGTTTAAAAAGGAAAAGCGATTTGAATGAACACTACACATTTTACATTATGTAAATTAAAGGATTGTCGACTAGGTTCCAAAAGAGTTTGAAACCATCAGTTGTAGTCAAGAAGGGGAATCGAATAAATAGCACCTCTCGATCCTTGTAAAGGTATACAATAATCAATCCTCAAATCATTTAAGGCATTGACTTCATACTTTTACTTAGTTTATTTTAATTAGACTTATTTAGTTAATACTACTAAGCTGAGAGATGTTTAACTTTGTATCCAATCACCTTTCCATAATTAATAAATATAAAAGAAATTCATTATCTTTATTTACGTACAGTAGAGAGACAAACAGAGAGAGATATAGTAATATAGGGGCTGTTATCAGAGATAAATATTTCATCATATTTATATCCAAATAAATTATTAAGTACCAATAATTTTCTTGATTAAAGTAAAGATATAACTAGATATAAGGAAGAAAGAAGCACTATTCTAAGTAACTTTTTTTTTTGAGAAAATTAAAGGCACCTGCACAAACAGTCTTTCATCTTTTCATTAGAGGCCACATCAAAAGCCTGAAGTTTTTACTCAAATAATCATGGCTGCATTAACTCTCGGCAGCTTTACCAGAAAATTTTCGCTAACAATGTTAAATAATTTTACTTACTCTATGAAGCGATTCTTTCCAGGAAGTTGTGGTGGAAGCTACCCTTTATTATCAGAAGCTTCCTTTGCAGAGATGTGTAAGTAATCAAGCGTGTTTCGGTGGAGCTTAATTTAATTAAGAAAAAAAAAGGTTTTTTTTTTTTTAAAAACGAAAGGATACTTTTTTCAGTGTTTTATCTGCGTCCAAGAAAATTCCTGAAAGAAGAATTATATATTTTTCTTTATAAAAATTATTTTCCTTTTATTTAAGAATTATTTTAAAACGGATACTATTTGCCAGAGATAAAATTGCATTTAATTGAAAGTATTAAAATAGTGGAACTGAATATTTTAAGAGATTTCTGAATTAAAAATATACTGTTAAATGCATGATGATAAAATATATTTTATAATTTTTGTTTCAATTGATATTGAAGTTTTAAAATTAGCAGACTGATTCCATAAATTTAAAAAAAAAAAGTTAATGAAAAACACTTTTTGGCATTTTTAAGCATTCAAATTTTTTTTTTCAAATATTTCTGATCTTTAAATATGAACTGTAAATTAGCAACAAAGTTAAAGCTTGGTTTTAATTGAAGAGTCTCAGTTACATTAGAACATTTATGACATATAGTTTTTCGATTATATATAATTCAACCTCATAAGAGTGGTTTGAATACATTCGACATTTAAAATTTCGTATTAGTTATTTTTATATTTAATAAATAATTATATATATGTATGGAGGTTGGCGTCGGTATATTGTCAAGAACCACATTCATTTTAAGATAGAATATAGTTTAATAATATACGAAAAATTAAAGAAAAATACGGACACGCATTTCTGCGTGCTTACACCTCGAGATCTAACCATCAAATCTAAGTTGAAGGTGGCACTGCTGTAGTGCTGCGGGACAATTCCCACATATATAAATATGTATGTATGTATGTATGTATATATATATATATATATATATATATATATATATATATATATATGAACACACACAGATTATATGATATATATATACACGAGTATATCCTCATTACTTGCTAAAATACAACTATATAATAAACTACATGCTGGACTGATTCATATAATGTGAACATTATATCTTGAGAACATCATAAACCTGTTCCACAGAATTTGAATTATCAAAACCTTTAAAATTTACTTTTTTTAAAAGAAGTATTCAATCCCCGCTTGTTGCATATATAATAAAAATAAAAGTTATTCTTTTATTATTACCACATAATGACTGTTTAACTGTCGAACAAATTTTATCTCATAAGTGGGATTTAGAAGAATAGAATGATAGTTATTAAACAATTACCTAATTTTGTTGCAGAACATCTGGAATATTATCTTTCACAAAAGTAGTTCATTCTCTTTTTGGAAATTTTTGTCTGTAATGTTCTAAATTTTGCATTTACTTTTAACAGAATTAATTAAAATATCACGTTTTGTCATTGTATGGTGTGTTATAGTCATTGTATGGTGTGTTATAGTCATAGTATTTTGTAAAATAAAATTAATAACATCCCGCACAAATTCAGAAAATTATAAGCCTTAATTTAGTTACTAGGTTTCATGAATGATATTATAAATATTTGCAAGGGGTTACAGAGTATAACTTACACATAAAGTGAATCTAAATACTTAAAATGTTATTTTTATTTTGATCTTTATTTTTCATCGCTTAAAAAATAAAAAATAAATGGTCAACTTCTGTTTTTGATTTACCTATTACTGAAGTTTAAGCGATTATTTTTTTATATGATTGAAAGCAATTAGAGTTCTATATTTTTTAAAAGAAAATTATATGTAATTTTCGAATCTTAAATAATTAAATTTTACTAATAATATGAAAAATGAGAATGCTATCATAAATGTCTAAGTCTTTTCCTGCAATGTATTTGGATAAAACTGAAATGATATCTTTACGCTTCAGTACTGTATTTTTTAAAAGTTTTTCATAATTATATAAAAAGAGTACGAAACAAAATAATGCAATAAATCTCTCTACTTCCGAATGTGTAACACTTAGGGATCGAAACCGAATGACGGGAGGACAATTTTTAATTTTCTGAGCTGTAAAAGTAATGACTATATATGTTCGAAGTCTTTTTAGGTATTAAATGTAACAGTGGCGTTCCCAGAAAATAATTTTTGGGGTTGCATATCATTATTGTTGTGACAGAAGCAATTTTTAGTTTAGAATATCTACTTGGTAAAAAGTAAATATAATACACGCTATATCAATCTTAATACTCCTATTTAAAACTTTTCAAGTATTGATATGATTTTATCAAAAAAAAATTACAAAGTAAAGATTATTTAAGAAAAAATAATTAAGATGCATTAAGAATCGAATTTTCATTTTGTGGAGTGTATTTTTGAAGATGCACCCCCTCCTCTTCTCCTTCATCTACAAACACTGAACCAAAGAGACTTTTTTCAGACAGAAAGACTCTTTTATTCTTTTCTCAGTCATTGTCTTAGATGAAATCCTTTTTTCTTTTCATGAAAGAAAATTTATGCACGAGGTGAAAAATAAGTTCTTATGTTTGAAATTTGGAAAATAATTAAGTATAGTAAAAGAATTATTCCGAAATATTCCAGTTTCTATGTAAAGTCTTGGGGGCATATATATTCCTTTGTACCCTCTTGGTACGTCACTGATCTATAAACCCTATATTTTTAAATATATATATATAGATAGATAGATAGATAGCAACATTAAACAGAAGTAAGTATATAAAAAGATCAAGAATCAGAACTCAAATCTGTGAGATTCCGGTAGCCATACTTGTGTTTTACGGTCTTTCGTATAAAATATATTTAGATTTATGAAATGTAAATAATTTAGAGGAATTGATTCTTTGCCAGAGTTAACCGAATCAGATTTGGATGAAGATGATCCAGCCATGAAAATTATATATTCTCATGCGGAACATTTTTCAAAATTTAAACATACTTTTTTTTAATACTTTCGCACTCAATACGAATTATTAGTATATTTAAATAATTATTTAATTATGAATAAGAACAGTGGGAAGTTTACAATAAAAATATTATTTAAATACAAATCTTCCATGCATTTTTAAAAAAAAAGTCAGGAAAAGTACCAAAAACCTTCAATCCAAAGAGTTCATGAGTGGTCAAAATAGTTCAGACATCAAAGTGTTAAAATTAATTAAAAGCATAAAACGAAATAAAAATACGAAATTAAAAATACGAGAGAAATCTGTGTATGAAATATTTTTAAGTGAATATTTTAACTGATAACAATAAATAGTTTTATAACTACGAGTATCTCTGAGGAGTTCTAAGGGAATTTAGTATCTTTGCACCTTCAAAAATTCAATATTTCAAATTTGTTTTCAAAAAATAGTGTTGATTATTAGGAGCATTATAAAGCAAACCGCGTCAAAATCCAACAATTATTACTCCCTGTGCGACAAAAAATGTAAGTGTCTAAAGTGGCTTGTTCTTTGTAATGCAATATAAAGAAACCTCACTTTCACAGTTTCTTATTTTCACACTTTCCCACAGGATTAAAAAAATGTTTTGCCTGTAGAGCCTTAAAAATTTACATGAGTGTTGTACTTGTAGATCTTTATTCTGTGAACTTCAATTTTGTTAATGGAATGATTAGATTTTATTTTATAGCATGATACATGAAAAAAAGTTACTAAATACAAATTTGTCAACATTTTTTAATTTTTCAATTTTTTTAATGTAAGATAAATTTAAAATTTGAGATTTACAGAATAGAATCATTATTTAGCTTTAATTTGGTATAAGAATGATGGTTCTACTGTACATCTTTCAAATGTTATCATGCGGTTAACGTAAGGTAAGCTAATTTATTTTTAAATTTTTGTACGCATATTTCATGTTGTTTAAGAAATTATATTAATTTATTAGCAAAATTTGACGCAATATTTAGAACTATGCACTTTATTACACAAACTGGCAAAGTTTCATATTGAAATGAGTTAATATTGTTGATTTATGAAGAATCGAAAAAAGTTTGTCAAAATGTTCTACTTTTGATTTCGAAAGGTACTAAGTCCCCTTAAAAGAATATAATAAGTATCATAATCACAAAATTTAGTTCCCAAATGAAACATGCATAGTGTTGCATTTTGATTCATAAACAAAATAGAAATGATTCAGTAACTACCGCATATGCAACCTGTAAAGAATGCATTGAAGCCAAAGAAGTCCAAAACCACCATTCCACAAAGAATCGGCACCCTCCAAATTCGAACACTTCATTAACAATTCGAGCGAACAATTATTGTCTTCGTTTTTTAAATACAATTCGGAGAAGAATGCTGGAATCATTAATAGTTTTTTTACTATTAGGTTTTCGTGGGAGATTTTCCATTTTTCTTATTTTCCCCCCGAATTCCGATAAATTCTGTTCCTCTCTTCTCGTTCGAACTTTCTAATTCTACTCGTAGCTAATACAAAATCCGGAAGCACAGGGTAATTTATTATTCCTACCGTAAAACCACTTTCCATCGAAATGACAAAAAAATCTTTTCCCCACTCCAATTACTTTGTAACATTCGATAATCGAATCGAATTTAGCAATATGTCTGAAGATCACGTTTTCATTGCAACTAGCTAATTCTCTACAACCATTTTTTATTTTATTTATTTCTTAAACTGTTTGAGTTTTTGTTATCATGCGAAAAAAATATATCCACCTTTTTTTCATTCTTGTTCCGTCCTATCTGTTGGCTTAAACCAAAACAAAAGAGGAGGAAAGACAATTGCTAATAAGAGGGTCTGAATTTTTGAAAAATGATCTATATGAATCCTGTTTTTAAAACTAGAGGAATGCCATGGTTCCTTTATCAGAAAGTACCTACAGGTTCTTATCATGTGACCCCTACTTCTATGCATATAATAATAAAAGAAGATTTATATTTTATATATATATATATATATATATAGGGGGTGATTCAAAAAGTACCCATGTTATTTATGGAATAACTCACTATCATTTTTCATTCACCATTTCTCTTTGTTTCTATGAAATCCATGGGAATGACGCTATTCTCAACCTAAAAATTCATCTTCATAAACTATCTAGTCAATGAGACCGTCTTCATCTTCTGTGGAGCTGATTTTATCGGAAGCAAACTATTGTTTGGATAACTGTTTGGTTTCCAAGTAATATATTTCAAAATTTGATCTTATCGAAGCGACAACAATCAAATTTTGATTTGGAAGCAAATGACTTTCAAATAAACAATAACCCATGAATCAGTGACAAATTTATTTTGGCGCAGTTGAATAAAAGAAGATTTACGATAACAACACCAACTTATACCATAGTAATGCCATTTATCTTCAAAAGCAGCTAATTTGAACAAATCTTTTATAGAAATAAAAAAAAATTATGACAGAAACATGTTACTTGTAGTGAAAAACTATCGACGAAACAAACATACGACGCAAAAAATTTGAGTTTATCATATCACATTAAGTAATATAATAAATATAAGTAATTATGTAAGAATAATACATAAATTATGTATTATCTATAGATTCCACAAACATATATTAATATATGTTTGAAATGAAATTGTATAAATACTCTTCAGAGAGCAATTATTGTTTATTTTAAATAAGAATGTAAAGTAATTGCTGACAGAGTTAAATTTAAGACTAATATTTGTAATTGATGTGCCACAGTTTCAGATCTTGTAGTCGTGTAGACTGATTGATGCACATTTAACTTATCGGGGTTTGAACTCTATACGTTGACGAGTGGCCGGGGTATCCTAGTGGTCGGGGCTACGAACTCGCATTTGGCATTGTTTTATTTTTCCTAATTTTTTGGAAGACCGAACGTGTACAGGAGCTGAGGTATTTTTAAACTAGTTGAGGTCCCAAGTCTTCCCTTTACCGAGGTACGGCAGTTTGGAGAGGGAAGTGCAAAATTAGTATCGTTCCTGTTACTAGACCGAAGTTCAGGATTACGAGGTCCGTCGCCAATAGCCTTCGCGTTGCTTTTGAGGATGAGGTTATTAAGTAATCGATCCATACGGTGACCTGCCATGGATTTAGAAAAGAAGGTGTCAGCTTAGGTGTGGAGCTCGTTGTCCGCCCATAGGTCAAATTCTCTATTGCTATTGGCTATGTTAAAAGGACTTTTAAGTCCAGCAGAAATAAGCGGGTGAAAATGTTTAACAAATTAACGAACTAATTGTTAATGTTGGAAAGTTTCTTTTAAGGGAAAGAATTGAAAAATTTAATTATTGTTGACTAAAATAGTTATTTTTTAAAGAAATTTCCAGGATTCCCATAAATGTTCCTGCAATTCTCAAAGGATTTGTGGATTCCTTTTTTAAGATTCCCTGGGTTACAATTTTGTTCAACATATAAAACTGCGGGAAAAAAATCTCTATTTCTTTAACCGGCAAAGGAAATATTCTTATTCACCATATACGAACTTTTGGGTAAGAAAAAAAGATTTTCGTTTAAGTCACATGATATCGCTGACATCAAAAACAGTTTTTACGACACATCTGCGACCTCATATCACTCTATGCAATTCAGAACTTGGAACAAGAGTGAACAATTTCAGGAGAAAAGTTGTAAAAATAAACTCACGTGTTTTTCAGATTTTTACATTAAAAATATATCATAGTGATAAAATGCATTATTTACGTATTCAATTTTCTTGAATCTAGAAAGAGATTCGAAAATCACGATCATCGGATACCAAGTGAGTTTCCATTCCTTTTGCGAAGAACCCAGCATCATTAATTATTTCGTCTCTTCAGTGTAAATTAATTTTATTTCATAAATCTATAACAAATTAGGAAATTACTACCATTTTTTTTTTAATTTCTACTCTCCCTATAAATATCTTGTTCACATTTTCAATCGTTAATAAAATACTTTTTATTCATCCATTCAAGTTCAAATACATTTTCTTACACTTGTAGTGAATGACACTTGATGTTAATACAGTTTTTTTTTAAGTATTAATTTATTTAATTAAATTTAAATGGTAAAATTGTAATTTAGCCCAACCACTTGGCACGATTTCAAAAATTGCCAAACTTGGCGATTTTTTTGGCTGAACGTTAAGTCCGCGAAGGAGACCAGAATAGCCACATTTGACAAAATACCTCCAAATAATTTCTGTCGCAGAGGGCGGCTGAGTGAAACTGCATACCAACCATTAAATTTACCGGATGAATTAAGAAACAAGTCAATGCTTCTACTATGTCATTTGTCTTGCAATGGCAAAGTTGGTAGAGCGTCGGCGTAGAATCTTCTTGGATTCGGATCGTATCCGGTCGAAGCATAAAATTTTTTATATTTGATTTTCAAATAAATAATTTTAGTTTTATATAGTAGAAAAACAGTTTCTTTTATATAAGATATTTAGCAGGATATAAATTTAGGAATAAATACCGTCAGTGATGAAGCGTGTAGATGGCTGGAAAAAAAAATTTTTTTGCCACTTAATATTGTGATTCTGTCATATGTATATACATATTTATATTAATTGTAATTATTTAATAAAAAGTAACTAAAATTAAAAAAAAAATTTATTGATTTAATTAGGAATAAACTTTATTTTTTTATATTACTCATTATGCTTAAAAAAGTTATTGATTGTGAAAATACTTGATTTGGTCACTTTTTCAGTTTACATATCTTTATTTCCTTTTTGTATATTAGTTGTACATACCGTTATGTGTGGGTGTAGAGGGAAAACAATCCATAAAGGAGGTTAATGGCAAATAACACTTTATTCACAAATATTTTGGACAAGACGGAACATAGGTAGCAAAACTAGGCCGATTAACGACGCAAAAGGAATAAATACAGCACTTGTGTAGATCAGTAGCACAATCAGGTGGAAGACAGCATTTGTAATAAGAGTAACAGTAATTCCAATAAAGTTCAGCTCTCCAGCTGACTAGTTTATACTACAGACAAATCCCAAAGTAGCACATTACACGGACTACGACAGCTTCCTGCAGTCCCAAAACATTCCTTGACAGATACAAGCAGATTCGTTTGATCACGCTACTGCAGATTCCTCTGCAAATACGCTCAGCTATTTCCAACAAACTGATTCCGGTCAATTTGTTCAGGTTTCTCATCTCTCCGAATTTATAGTTGTTCCGGTCGTGTGTAACATAAAGTGGCTAATTCAAGAATAATTTCTAAGTTTTCTTTTAATAGAGATTTTGACAACATTCCAGCTTTTTCGCGTGCCTTCACTCAGTCGCCAAGGTTGACATGTCAAATTCGTCACCAAAATGGGGGGTGATTGCTTAAGCTTTCCTTGGAATTTGACGAAATATCTGTGACTATCTTTTTTTCCTTTACTGAAATAACCCTGCAGGGAAGCGTCATCGCAGGTTTGTTACAATATGCTCCTCATTTTTTTTTTTTATAAATCTGTATATATTTTTATATAGATATTATCTTACAAATATATATTTTTTCTACATATTTGAGCAATTTATAATGACTATTTTGTTCACTTCTCGTTTATTATTTCCTTACTAACTATTGTGTTCTTGATAAAAAGTTGTCTACCTTGACGCACTTGATATCATAAATTTTTCTTTGTGTTATTGGCTTTTTTTTTTCCAAAAATACTTAAATGTTATTTCTTTAAATTCCTTATGTTCAACTTTATTGCATAACTTTCATCTTCCTTGTGTGACCTTATTTTTGTACAGTTCATTTCTGATTTTTAATAATGTCTGAAGTAGTGCTCCTCTTGGAACATCAGCAACGTTTTGTTTAGTGAGCTAGGTCTCAGAATCAGTTAAAAGAAGGTAGAATCAGTTAAGGGGAGTCGGAACCTCCTATACCGATAATGTTAAATTGGCTGTTTTCGATGTACCTTTTCTCAAAATCTATTATAGATACAAGTTTGAAATTTTTTACACAAGTAAAATATATCTGTCTTATAATACTGAAATGAGCTTTTAGCTAATTTTTAATTTTTTATCAATTTACAAAATATTATATCAAACATTGTCAAATTTCACTCTTTTTTCATATAAAAAAATTTGCAAAAAATACATTTTTCAATTTTTTACAAAAAAGCTCATTTCAGTATATATTAGCAAGCATTATGAACATGTCCTACAAAAATTACACATATATGAACAGTAGTTTCTTAGAAAAGGTACATCGAACATGAAAAATTCACATTTTGAGATAAATGAGTTTTAACGTAAAAGTACTTACCTATCAAAACATTCCTGCCCCATACTCTAAATTATCCACATTTTTTTTTATTTTATCATCCTCTCTTTTCCTTTTGAGCCTTTTTTCCTTTCTAACATCTTTTGTTTTTTGTAAACAAGAATATCGAGCTTTTAACAGCCTCTCTTTGTCGAGACGTTTCATTGCCTGTATCGTATAGTCACCAGGCTCAATGTTCAATTTTCTCAAAATTTGTAGTTTTGATACATTACCTATATTGAACGAAGATACAGCATCATACGTACCTAAAGAGAGGGCTTCTATATGTACAAAAGTTTTCTTTGGTACACGAGACCATATAACATTATTTACACTTTCATTTGGGTTTTGGGTACAGCCATGCAAACACTTTTTCAATAGTTCTGGATTGGATAAATCCCTAAAAATGGGTCGCATAGCCTCCACAACAGCAACAGGTAAATTGTTTTTATGATGATAGGTTTCCCCAAGCAACTCTGCCTTTCTAAACTTGCACCATGTATCGGCATCTGATGGGCAAAATCCATGCTGAGGTTTTTCATCAGTCGACAGTTTGTGTAAAAATATTGCCCACACGGCTTGTCGCATATCTTTTACACTGGACAAATTTCTTCGAATGGCTAGACCGTAATAGGTTTGTAGACGATCAATTTCTGCTTCTGTCAGCCTGTTTTTGCCAGACAAAGGTTTACCGTCTGAAAGCTTTTGACCTCTCATCTTTGCTTTCAAGCGCCGAAGACGTGTCCCCATTCTCTTCATTACATGTCCAAGACATTCTAATTTTGTCACTGCACACTCGTTCCCATACACATTGTTCTCTACAATGGAATCATATGCTTTCGAATCTCCATCACCTAAGTATCTTGTGTATCGAACGTTGTACTTCGATTCAGAACGGCGAAAAATTGATAGAGCACCTGTCACCTCCATTTTGCCACTATAACCAACAAAATTTCTTTTACAGTTTTGAAGATGCTTAGTTTTGTTCGGACAAATACAATGTTTGGATAATATTTCCACATCAATTACTTTACCTGTATCCACACTTGTAACTGTCACTACACCATTCTTCGAAGAAAAGCCTCGTTTCTGCCAGCTACCATCAACCGCAACAGCAATGTCTCTTCCTCCTTCATTTTCTTCAACAGCTTCATGAACTGCTTCCGCCATACTTTCTTCGCAAGTTTCTCTAGCTGCTTGCAGTAAATTATTATTAAATTTTGTAAATTTTGTAGGTGGTGGTGGAAGATTCATAATACCGCAAAACATTACTGCAGATTCAGCCCCTTTCCCTATGCATCGCATGGCATAAACTAACCTATTATTGACTTCAAAATTATTGTCACACTGCTTAGAATTATAAAAAGTATATTTATAATCACAAGAAGGACATTTTATATCAAACTGAACAGCTTCACCACAGTTTTTTTCATGTTGTAACAATCTAATTCCTTGTTTACCACACTTTAAACATTTTACAGCTTCAAAAAGTGCATAGGCTAAAAGATTGATATCCATAATGACATTCCTAAAACCAGAATAAGTATCATTGGAATATGATGTATCCATATTTTTGACCTTCTTTTCACTGGAAGATACATTTATTTCTTCCTTGGAATGTTTTGCTACATCACTATTTCCTATAGAAGAGTCATTACTTTCACATCTGCCTTTGTTAAAATGTCCTTTCCTTTTTTTAAAAATTCTTGTCTTTGATCTAGGCATGATAAAATCGCTTGAAAACAACAATTTAAAATAATTTAGCTATGTGTTTTGATACAAACACTAACTAAAAAGAACAACAAATATTTGCAATAATTCAGTTATATGTTTTGAAACAAACACTAACTAAAATGAACAAGCTCGTAGTAGTCAAACTAAAACGTGCTTATGCAAGTATAAACAAATATCTATCAGTCACAGATACAGTGAAACTTCTTAAGAGCAAATGCAAATAAAAGAAAGGCTCATTTATAACGAAAGTTTAAAAAAATTCATTTAGAGTAGCACATAGTATTATCGTCCAAAAATGAAGTGCGTTGTTTACATTTTTTGGCCCTTTAAATGGGCGTGGCCCCGTTTCAATGCTTATTTAAAACTAAGTTTTTGAAGCTTCTAATTATCGTAGAGATAAAAATAAGGTATCTTTAGAAAGGTGAAAAGCTATACAATTTGGAAATAAAAAAATCTCAAATCATGATTTTTTGAAAAATTTGACGTTCCGACACCCCTTAAAAGAAAATATCTGAAGAATTTAAAGTGAACTTCAAAGTTATTTACTGTAAACAATAATTTGACGTCAGACTCCAAGGATAATTTATGCTATTCGGAAATTAATGTACTTAATAAATTTATTTGTGCAAACGTTGGACGTTGGGTCTGTTCTCTATTTTCTCTTCACTAATCTTGAGAATATTTGTAATTTGAACTGCATAAAATTACAACTCCATGCCATCCAAATGGAACGTGAGTAAGTAAATCAGATGAATATAAAACAAGTGTAGTGAATTTAATAAAGGATAATGATATTTTAGCAAAATATAATGGAAAGAAAGTGGGAGACAGATGATAATGAAAGGCTGATCGATGGTTGTACATTGGAATGAATTATTGCAATTACTCCTTTGTTTTAAAATTGGTTCATAGTGATTCCTGGGTCCAGTAATAGGAGTCAAATCCACTGTACTCAAGAAATGTCACAATCGACGCGAGTGAATTGGTAAACGACGACTTTATTCTTTAAATATAAGCTTGGATTAAAATGAATTTAGTGGGATTCGAAAGACACCGACCTTGCATACCCTGTGAAGATAATCAGTAATTGTATTGCCTCTTTTTCTGACGTCCCTTCATCTAGATTTGCGAACCTATTATTTGTATAGTTATATTTTAAGATATTTGTGAAACTTAAAAATAAAAATCAGAGGCTACAACTCCTTTAATGGCATGGTTGATTGTTTATTAACGTCGCACTTAGAAGCAACACGAGGGTTATTGGCGACGGACCTTGCAATTTTGAGTCTAGGTCAAATGACAAGGACGACATCTGACCTGTCACCTACCTTTCTCAACCTCCTCGCCCCACCCTTGGGAAGGCTCAACAGATTTAATGTGTATTGTCCCCACTACACGAGCGGCTTTAGCGAAAACGAGGCTTAAACCTACGGCCTCGACGGAAATAACGCTAGCCAAATAGATCACTACTATGACCATTAAGATGCCATTGCATTGCCACTTATTGGCATTGAAGTAATATGACTCTTGGTCTCGATAACTGTGTGCATCCTTGAACTTGAAGTGAAACATTATGCTGCTGAGAAATAATATAAACAAAACATTTCTCGATATCGTAAGAAGTTTGAACCTTATGATATTCATTAGACATAAAAAAAAGTGTGATAATTGTGATTGTTTTGTATTTTATATCAATGGTTCTTAACGTCGCTATATTATGTTTTGATGAAATGGTGATTCCATGAAACACACACAATAATCTTTAAGACAAAAGGGAAACAAAGATATATAATGCATTTGAAATTTGTATATTGTTTTTTTTTCTGTGAAAACGCCGAATATGTGTAACATTTTGTCCGATTAATGTTTATTTCTTTTAAACAATTGATTTCTTATATTATTATTGTTCAATTTTGACAATAATTAAGTGAAAGTGGGGATTTAATTAAAATACTGAGAAATAAAGTAATTACGATAATTCTTCTTGCGTGTAATTTTTTACTATGCTTGAGATATTATTAAAATTACTACACTAAAGATGTTTTAAATTACACATTAGAGAATATGTTTTTGCTGTATTTAAAAATTGTGTGGTAGTAAACAGAATTATACATTCTAAGAATAAGAACTAGCGCGCTGAGGGATTGCATGTTATAATTAATTTGTTGATTGATTGATTGGCAAGTTTCGCACTAGAAAAAACAAGACGATGGCTATCGGATTCGGACCTCATAATTTTGAACATCAATCAAGTGACGAGGACGACACCGAACAGGTACCTTAGCTCTCCTGATTTTCACACCACGCCAATGGGAGGAATTTGAGTATTGACATATTAACGTGCCCTGGCTGTATCTTTATCTTTGGTGAACTATTATTTTATTATTAAATTTCAAACACATTCTTTTTTTTTTCTTTTTTTTCTTCAAGGAATTTTTTTTCGAACATTATTTAAAAATATTCGCATTTGTAAAAGGAGCTTACATTTTTATTGTTTAGCTCATTAATTTCTTCATGCCCAATGAGATAGGTATAATACTCGTGATGGGTGAACTTTCGTTCACTAAGGGTGTCGATTATAAAAAATTTCTGTGGCCGCGTTAACCTAGTGGTCATGGTCTCGGACTCGCGACCGGTGGTTTTCGCCGAGTCGTGGGTTCGAACCTTGATGCCCCGTAGACCCGCCATGTAGCCAGGCTGGTACACGTTAAATTTGTCACGACCTCCTGAAAAGCGTCGTATGGAAGTTAGGAGAGAGGGTGCTAGCTCAGGTGTCGACCTCGTCACTTGATAGACTCAAAATTACAAGGTCCGTCGTCAATAGCCCCCGGCTTCGCAATGTGACGTCAATAAAACCAAACAAACAAACAAGTTAAAAAAAATAAATTATTTATTTGTTTTGGTAATTTTTACTTAAGTCTTTTTGATGAAGCTTACGGGTGCCTTTAAAAAACATTCTACAAATTTTACAGGAAAATAAATCCTTAGATTCTTACGATTACTATACCACCTCCTGTAGCAGGTTGAGCTTTATATATCTTGAAAATTCACGATGCAATCTATTCATAAATTACATCAACCAGAGTTTTGTGAAAAATATATCATAAAATCTTGCTTAAACAAAAATTTATGTTCGAGTTTCTTACCTTTTTTCATTTCTCTTTTACCAATATATTTTCCGTGCTTATGCAAACGGCTTAAAAATATTTTTATGTTTATCCCATTTTTTATGTTCATACTCAGTTTAATGGAGTCTGCATTTCAGTTTTGTTTCAACTGCTCCATCTTTATACGCGAAAGAAAAACTATATGTTGCCAAAAATATAGCATTTTAAAAATATCCGAAAGAATTCCAATATGAAAAATAATATGATAGATCTATGTTAAATATTTTTTGGTAAATATCTTTACATTTTAAATGATTCTTCATGGTCCATTCTAAGTAATTGCTCGATTATTTTTCGAAATAGATATCTCCTGAAATAAATTTTCATGAATGAAAATTATAATTTCGATCAAAATCGTGGCTTTCGTCTTCGGTCAACCAGTATTCATAAATAACTAAGTCTGTGCAATCATTCATAATTCCTCATTTTTCATGAATGAATGATCCCCACAAATGATCAATTTTGTAGCATAGGGATGATCAAAATGGATATTTAACTGTATCAGTAATGAATGATTAGCAAGTATGATTCCCTCTATAGCTAATTAATTATCAGAATTCATGATTGAACCCCTAAAGAAAATCGAATTCCAAGATCTAATTTCTGAAACCCTCTAGCATATATTTCTTATTTCCCAATTCACTAGTTTCGGCTCACTCAGTTTTCTTGTTTCAGTAACGCAGACTCGAGGCCGGCGATACTTTTGTTAAGTCATGAGTTCGAGCCCTGATACCACGAAAGACACACCGTATAGCCCAATTGATACACATTAAATCTGGCTGAGCTTCGAAGTTCTCCCTTGTCTTTGCGTAAGAATTTGAAAAGGGATGTTCCAGCTCAGGTGTCATCCTCTTC
This sequence comes from Nephila pilipes, assembly GCA_019974015.1. Lineage (NCBI taxonomy): Eukaryota > Metazoa > Arthropoda > Arachnida > Araneae > Nephilidae > Nephila > Nephila pilipes. Next base: position 53,483 of record BMAW01056038.1, read on the forward strand.
ACTAAGCCGAGGTTCGGTATTACGAAATCCGTTGCATTGAAATCCGTTGTTCGTTCGGTATTACGAAGCCCTCGTGTTGCTTCTCAATGCGACGTTTGCAGTAATTAATCCGCTCTTCACTTTTCAGAACTTATTTTTTAGAAGCGGTACCCACTATTATGATCACGTGATCAATCTTTATTCTATGAAACGTCTTTATTTGGATTGATTTCGTTATCCACATTTTAATATCAAACTAGGCTTCAATAACATTACAAGAGTTTCGAGTGAAAATAGGTATATTACCACACACACGAACAATAGTACCTTCAAGTAGTTAATAAGAAATCCTACTATTTAAAATTGTTGTGTATCATCTCTAAGGAATCGCACCATAACTGAGAAAATCATATATATATATATATATATCCTTTTCCACAGTAATGCACTTTTTCCTTGAACTTAGAATTTTTTAAAAATTTTATAACTACTCCTTTTTTTTTCCTAAGCAATGATAGAAAAAAAGATAAAAACATAAGTCTGTAAATTCGTTTTCGTAACTTGCTGATAAACTAAATGCACTGTTTTTCAAAAGTAAGGTACAACATACCTTTACTTCCCGATGTTATAAAATCACTGGTAAAATTTATTTTACTAAGTTTTTTTTTTTTTGTCAAAGGCATTGTGTCTTAGGTAAGGAATATAAGCAATGAAGTTAAATAAATTTTTTATATGTCACTTTGTATCTTAGAGAGAATATCTTTTATAAAAAAAACGGGTTTCTCGGTTTTATACCTGATGACTTGTTTCATAAAGTTTAGAGCCTCCTGGAAATTACATAAAATGTATCTGTTATAATAAATCTCGCAAATGACTTATGAAAAAGAGAATAACCCATTTCTATTAAACATTTACAATCGCGTTAGTTAATGAATGCGGTGGCTTAGAAATTATGGTCTTGAGCATGCGGATGACGTTGTTCCTGTGGAGTCGCAGATTCGAATCCTGATGCCACTAAAGGCTCGCCATATAGTCCCGGAAAAATTACATTAGTTAAAATTCCATCGAGACTTATTTAGAAAACTTTTAGTGCATAATGAAGAAGAAAAATGCACTTTTTTCTGAGGGGTTGTATTGTAAACAAATTAAATATATTTTCATATTAAAAATAATAATCAAAAGCGTGAAAGCAGTTCGAAAAAGAAAATAGAATTATAATAAGAGATACATTGTATTACAATTGCTGACAGACGTTTATTGCAATAATCCAATATCTTTAGGAAACTTCTAATTTAATGAATATACCGACATTCCTGTAGTAGTACGAAAATGAAATAAGTATAACAAAATATTTTAGGAATGTATAACTCTCTAATTAAGAGTTATGTATAATGTATACAAATTTTGTATACATAATACATAAGACATTATATATTTATATATATATATATATATGCATTGTACATGTATATATGTTCGTAAATCCCGAAACAAAACTAGCTCTATTAAAGTGTAATTCTCGTAACAATACATAAAAATTTATATTAAGCTCATTATGTGTTTAAAGGAATAAAATGCACAGCAATTTCGTGTAATTTAAGCTATAAAATTCATTTTATTAAGAACTTGAGAAGATGCTTCCCTGCAACGTTTTCTTTTTTAAAGGAAAATAGACATTTACAGAGATTTCATCAATTAGTCAAGGAACTCTAAAGCAATGATCACTTGACTACGAATTTAGAGATTTGGCCAGGAAAGTGGCAACTAGTGAAAAAGTTGTGATTCTAGAAAATGCAGGAATCTTGGCGATATTTTTACAGATAAAAAATGTTACGAACCTTTTGCTGAGACATCACACCTAACGAGGGAGGCTGTAAATAGCAAAGAAATGCGAAACCGGGAAAATAAAGCAGGAAATCAATTGGAGCCGATCCCCATTGGTTGAATGAATAAGTCAAAGAATTTGTCGGAATTAGCCGAGCTTTTCTGAGGAGAAGCTGCCTGAATCTACCGGGAGCTGTCAGAGTCTGACTTCGAAGTGCAGAGTATTACTGTTGAACTTTGTCCGTAGTACGAACTGATAAACTTGTGCGAGAGTGATTGGTGATACCACTATGGCTGTCATTACAAGCGTTGTTTTTGTTCCGGCATGTGTGTCGCTAATTTGTGCAAGTGCTGTGTTTCTATTCGTGTTGTTAATATCCAAGCTCTGCTACCTGTGTGTCATGCGAGACATTTGTGAATAAAGTGACATTTGTCGATATCCCCCGTGCTATACTTGATTTCACTCGATACGCCTACATCTTTAAATTTTTAATAGAATACTTTACATATAATTTTGATTAGATTAGGAAATTGCTTTTATATATTAAATAAATATTAGTTTTCTTATCATATTTCTCAATAATCGCACAAAATATAAAGAACAAAATTCCTAAGATAAAAAATTTCAAATTCCTGTCCTCCTCAGCAGTTGTGTATACATTTTACTATGCTGAATATGCTTAACTATTAATCTTAAATGATTTGTGCTCCCACAGCAAACTCATATTTCAAATGCGAACTCGTTGTGAGTACACGAACCATTGATCACAGCGAAATTTTGTACTTTTAATTCATATTCATTACTAGTACAAAACATTAGTAATATAAAAAGCTTGGATATTAAAAATAGAAAGTTCCACGTTCGATGTAACATTACAGCTAGAATCGTTGTAATACCTCTCGAATTATAATTCAATTATAATGCTTCGTCTCACTTCATTTCACTTGATTTCGGAAAGGATAGTTAATATTCGGTTTGGCTCCGTCATAAGTTAATCTTCACATAAAGGAAAATAAGCTAACTTAATTCAAGGTGTACATAGCAAATCATACAACGGATAACACTTTATTTTATTACATCTGATGTAAATTTTATCACACTATTACAATGTAATAAAACATAACTAAAATATGACTCGAAGTCAATAATTTTCTTAGGTTGAAAGGGGAAAAAACCAAAGGAAGAATAAGAACACTTTTTTTCCCAGTAACTCGATTTGCTTGAGAAAATTATTGATATCTGTTAAAAGACGCTTTTATCTTTTTCATTTGAAGATGAGTAAAAATCCTAAGGTTTGTGTTCAGATAATCAAGTCTATATATAATAAGCAACAACTTCTGTACAGGGAAATTTACTGGAATAATGTTAAATAATTTTATTTATATAATTTAATTAATTGAATCTTCGATCTTGTGAAGGTAGAAATTATTCTCCATTAGCAAAAGTATCTTCAGAAGCTTCTTTAAATTACTTAAATTATGCATATTTTGTGAGTGTTTAGTTTAATTTTGAGCAAAAAGTATAAGGAAGGAACAAAAATATTTATCTCTTTTGTTACTTTTCTTTCGATTTGTTTCTCTGTTTTATTAAAGAAAATAATAAATAAAATTTATTCATTCTCAAGATCTCATATTTATTTATATATTTTGCATTAAATGCTCCTTCTGCAAAACTAGAAATTAGCAATCTGATATCTCATTTTATTAAAACTCAGGGTTGAGTTCCAAGTATTAGATGTAGTAGTATCAAAAGTAACTGAAAATAACAATTCTGTGTTTGTGAAAATTTCTGTGTAAAAAATTTAACACATTCAATAGAGAATACTAAGATATAATTCTTAATGAGTTCTTTAAAAATGTCTTGCGTTTTGTCCAATATTTAAAAACTGTACATAAAAGGGATTTCAAATAGAAGCTTATTAATGATTAACTCTCATTTTATTGAGAATCGATTAATATGTAAATAAATATTTTACTTCTGTTTTATGGCAGCAATAGTTGTATTTCTTTTCATATATACTTCTTAATATTTTATTGTTGATTAATTTTAATTCTTCAATCATAATCGTTTTATATTATAACTGACCACTTTGATTCTTTTTGTTAACAGTTGACATCAATTTTGAACTTTAAAAATTCATGTTTAAATTGTTACCATAAAATAGTTAAGGGAAAAATAAAGTTGCGATGCTGGGCTATTCACAATTTTCTCTTAGCTAACCTTGGTAACTTAGTATTAATAGAATTATGTAAAAGAAAACCACGATCAAACCAAATGAAACGAGATATATGCAAATTAGATGAACTAAAGAAATGAAATTAATTGAATAAAAAAAAAAACGCATATATAAGCGAACTCAAACTGAATTTTGGAGAGGTTTGGAGGTGTAAAAGTAAGAAATTGGAAGTTAGTAGTTTGAGAATAATGATTAGTAGTGAGTAGTCGTAGTTGACGTGTGTGAACTGACTTCGATAGCTTACTGACTGATCAGAAGAATCTTCTTGAGCAAGGATGACAAACTAATCCCCAACAACGAACCATTTTGTAACAAGCAGAAGCTACAAGGTCCGAACTATATGTAGTTACGCTGGTATTTTTTCTTTACTTAATTTACTTCTTGTATCAGGAGAACTGTTCTTTGTGGTTTGTATCGGCTTGTGTTTTTATAGTGATATCTTCTGTTACTCGTAAATAACTTATATACACTAATGGCGAAATTCCATATGAAACATTTCATTTTATTTCCTATATAACTGCAAAAATATTTTTTTTTTAAATACGTGGCCGGGGAAGCTTAGGTCTCATGGTCCCGAATATGGAACTGGCATTGTTTTCATTGAGTCGGGGAATCAAGCCCTGATGCCACTAAAGATTCATCATGCGCCGGGGCTGATGAATTGTAAATCTGGTCAATATTCTTTCCGTTCGTGTGGTGTGGAATTTTGGTTTGGGGAGGTGCCAGCTCAGGTATCGTCTTCGTCACTTGACTGAGGGTGAAAATTACGAGTATTGTTGCCAATAGCCCGAAAGACATCTAGAGCATAACTCCAATATTTTAATTAATCTTATTGCTGAGCATATAGCACTGCCAAGTTGAAGATTTCTAATGCGAAAATGGTATCTGTTGTGTTTAGATGCTCATGAATGTATAACAAGGAAGCTCATGGTAGCAGTGTTTTTAGTCTCGAAACACAATTTTCAAATTTAACAATTCCTACATTAAAATTAGTAAATCTTATAAATATTTAGGGACTGTGTATGTGACTGACTGCTAACTCTCTTGGAGTCTTCACATTAACTATCTTAAAGAAAAAAAATTATAATCTCTTATAATATTTTAATAAGGTTTTCTTTGATAATTTTAGTTCAAAAAATTATAAATTATGATACTTATTTGTTATTGAACCTATAACAGTCTATTGTGTGGAGCTCTAACCTTCTATCAAATTACTAAATTAAACTCCATTCAGATAATTTACCTTCTAAAAATTACCTAAGCCTATAAGACGTCTGGCGTACCCTGAAATCAATTTTGGGGTGTGGGGGGTTTGCATAACGTCATCGTCATGAAAGAAGTAATTTCTTTTGTTTAGAAATACCATTTAGTAAATTTTAAGAATACGTTATATCAATCTTGTTTATCCTATTTAAAACTATAAGGAGTTATATAGTTTTTAACACGTTACAAAACTAATGATCATTTAAAAAAATAAAAAAAAATACCATGAGAACAAAAATTCCTATTAACCAGAATCGATAGAATCCATCAAGTCAGAAAATTTGATAAAAATAATTGAATGATTGAAAAAACATTTTGAATAGGGTATGCACCTTCCTCTCTTCGTCTTTGACCACCGATCCAGAAGAACTTTTCGAAGACAACAAAATTTTTTCTATTGTTTTCTCATGAATTGGTTTAGATAAAAATATTTTTTTTCTTATCGTTGAAAACTTTAAGCATGAGGGGAAAAAAGTTTATTTTTTAAAGCTTAGAATATCTGCAACAATACATTAAAATAAAATTATTCTGAAATATATTTCAATTTCCAGAAAAATTCTTGGAGGGTGCATATGTCTCTTTCTGCCTATGATCTTATTAAAACGTTTTTCTGTATTTCACTTGGTGTGTGTGTAATCAAATTTTCGATCGTTAATTTAACATATTTCCCATTAAGCTAGAGCTCTGAAATTTTGGGAATCATTCTTATTCGCCTAACAATGCAATATTTAGACTTTTGCGACAGGTTTTAACTAATATTTCAATAATTTTTTTTAGAAACGTAATTTGTGTATTAACCTGGCACCATCTATGGAAGATATATTGAATTACGCAGAGAGAGTGATCTTAAAGACGAGAGAGATATGGGTTTTTTTTTTTACAAAGTTTTATCTAATATTTAAAGAATTTTTTTAATAAACCTTGTCACCATATAAAAACGTTGGTTTACTAAACTTTTTTTGAATTTCAATTTTAAAAGAAACTATCTAACCAGTATATCTTAATTACTTTTCTAAAATGTTACTTTGTTGCTATGGGGAATCATGACATCGAGATCTATGGGATATAATGTTAGAATTCTGAATCCTAGAATACTATAAATTACCATGTTAAGATCGCTTTTAGTTGTTACAGAACAAGACCCAGATTTGAAGCTCACATTCACGTAAAAACCGGCTGAATAATACTGTAAATTTATACAGAGGGTACAGGGAATACAAGTATCTGGAGAACTTGTGAGACATTATCATTTATACATTGTTATTTTAATCACTGCGGAGATGTGTGTTCAAAAATTTTAATGCATTGAACATTTAATCAAAGAGGTGTAGTTTATCCTTCTGATTTTTTAAAGAGAAATTTTAATTTTCCTTCTATACTGTACATTTAAAATAATTTTTATGTGTATCATAATGAATACATTTTGGTGATAAGTATGATATTTATCCAATTTGATATCTCTAAAAGTTGGCGACGACATATTTTTCTTAAGTTTACTCACTTAATTCTTAACTCTGAGCTTTACTTTATACTTGTTTGATTTTATAGCGCATAAAATCAATATACAGCGATATACCACCAATGGTGAACGGCGGTTACAAATAATACATGTCATATAGTTACATATCGTCACAAATGTGTTAATTTTGTGCATTTTTGTTGGAGGGTTCTCCTACGCTGTTCAAAGTAGTAATAATAATTTCAATTATAACAGTTAAAATTTATCAATACGATTCATAGCTATTTGAAGTTGTTTTTTAAATATCAATCAATGAAACTTAAGGACAAGAAAAAATTAACAAAGGATTTTTTAATGTCGATGTGACTGAAAATTAACAATACCTTACATGTTTCTTGTGAAAATATAAGTCTCGGATCCCGTTGGCGTGATGTTGAAGTTAAGAGAAGAGGTACCAGTTGAGGTGTCCCATTCGTCATTTGATAGAGATTCACAATTACGAGGTATGTCATCAATTTTTCTCGTGTTGCTTCTAGTGCGACGTTAATAAAGACAAACCAAACCAAATAAAGTCTTGGAATTCAAAACCCATAACAAGCTCATTAACTGCATTAGATTAATCTCTAAGCAAAAAAAGAAGCAAATTATTGTGCTTCATAATCATTCCATATCTCCAAGCAATATTAGTCACTAATTTCAATTTTATCCAGAAGCAAATCATCAAATTTTGCTGAGAGGCTTTTTCTCCATTTCATTAAAATACCCGGTAGCGTGAAATTTAATAATCAATTCATATAAATGTAGATGGTGGGTTGATGAGATTGTTCATCCCGAATCTATAATAATAATATAATAGTTCCATTACCGGATTCCAATGTGTTGTTTTTGTTGAAATTCAAGGATGAGGCTTGTAGTAGCTTTGCTTGTTTATTAGGAGAGATGATAAAGAGTGAAAAGTATTTACACTATGATATGACGCATCAGCCAGTTCGTCGGATAAAGATAGATGGCTGCCTCATTTAACCCATATTGGCGAAGGGCGCTGGAACGCGCTCAGGCGTTTGAAGTAACGCGAATGAGAAGAGAAGCGGAAAGGTGGGGGAAAAGAGAGAGAACGAGTGTCACTCAGTTTTTGTTCTGGAATAGGTGGCGCTGCATGAGCTTATCACATGGCTCTTATTTGTGATGCCATCTATTGAGTATCGGAGGAACTGGTTTTACAGTAAATTGGAAAAAAAATTAATAGTTTAATAATTAGCTGGAAAATCCTACATAAATAACATTCCGTTCCCAATTACAAATGTTCAATTTCGCTTACTTTAACTAATAATCCAATTTAATTTAGAAACAATCAAGTAAACATTAATTATCTTCTTTTTAAGAAATTAAATATTCTCAAGAACAAAAACTTAAAGATAAATATATTATTTTTTATCAACATACGTACATCATTTCTTAAAATATACTGGGAAATCATCAGGCTTTTCAGTATAAGAAATCCAATGCATCCTTCCCCCCCCTCCCATCTTGATTCTTTTCTTTTACTTACGCTAATAAAGAACACAGAATTTCAAGTTGTTTATTATTCCATTCTTACACACCATACATCCACTCAACACTAAGAGGACTAAAAGGTTTCTTTCCACCCTCGAACTATTTCGCAGCGTTCGATAATCGAGTAGAATTTAGCGATATGACAGAAAATCACGTTTTCCTTTCTTCTGTCACTTCCTCCTCAACCCATGAACTTTTTTACTTGTTTTATTTACAACATTTACCATTATTTTTTTTTCTTTCTTCTTACCTCTCGATTTTTTTTTTAACTTCTAAACGAAGGAAACTTATCGTTTTTTTTTTTATTTCGTTTTTGATCACTCTTTTCCTGACCCAAAACGGGAGCGAAAGAGGACGAAATAGTATCTTTCGTGGGTGCTCAACGGTGCGTAAAATTGAAAATCTTTTACCTCCTTCGTTAGCCAGCGAAGAGGGTTTTTATTTACTGAATCCTGAATTTTGCCGGAAAGAAGGAGTTTCGATTTTTTTTCTCGCGACATCGTTGTCTTCATCTGAAACGGTGCTTTTATGATACTTCTTCAATCCTTATATCACATCCTGTGCTTCAGAGAATGGATTTAGTTTAGGTAAATTGAGATTGGAAAAAAAGAGAGGAGTTTTAAGAATAAACCTGGAGTTGACTTTTAGAAAGAGAAATGGATACAATAAAATGGATTATTTATTTAAACAATTTTCTCGAGTTTAAAGTCATGACGCTGCGAAATGATACAACAGAGTATCTCTTGATGTCGTAAAGTGTATTCTCCTGGAAATGAACAGTAAAAAAATTAGATTCTTTTATTTATTGATTTTGTTCGTTTAGTTGTATATTTTATGAATGATTTTTAGCTGGTGCATTTACTTGTGTATCGAAGGTAACAAATTAAGTTTCTTGTAGAGAATATTTCCCCTTATTTCTGCTTAGACTTTTATTCATTAGATATTTATTAATGAATTGTTTTACGTCGTCCTTAGTGAGTTATACCATAATAGCGAAAATCTATGTTAGGTAAGAAACAGCCTTTGAAATACACGAATCTTTCAATTCTTTCTTCAACGGAAAGCATTTACGGTACTTCTCTAACGGAAAGGGAAGATATTTTTAGCTTTTCTTTTTATTGTTTATCATGCTTTGAAAGATAGTGAATAAATTGCAACTTTTGAACTCGCATCTTTTAATTTAAGTATCAAACTCATAAATGTTTCATTTAAAATATCAGAAACTTTCGGGATTATTTCAATACAAGAGAGAAACGTAATTACGTTACTTTCTTGGAATGAAATAGCCCCAAAATTCTATCATTTATGTATTGGATCTTGTTAATACTTTCTTTAATAGATACATTTTATGTTTTGAAATCACTTGCGGAATTAATGAGTTAAATTCTTTTTTAGTTAAGAAAAATTCCCGAAATGTACGTGTTTCTAAGTTTAAATTGATCATATTTCTGAATTTCTTAATAATTCTATTCTCCTAATAATTTAAAATTAAATCAAGACAAAACAATTATAAATAAATAAAATAAAATAAACTCTTTCTTGTAATCAAGAGGAAACATTGAAGTTTTTCATCGATGTCAAATTGCGTCACTGACACAAAATCAATTGTGTCGTCAACCCCCTCTTTTTTTTTTTCAAATGGAAGCAATTACATTTCGATAATGTCATATTTTTGTAACACAATCTACTTTACAGTGTTACATACATGTTTACATTTATAATTCAGAGGGATATAGTTATTTAATGTTGTTATCCTATTACTTGAAAGTATTTTGAATGTTTCGTGCATTTGCATAAATTTAATTGCCTTCTTTTCTTTCCTTCTTTATTTTTTTATTTTATTTATTTATTTGTGAAAAAATTATTATAGACCACGAGCAACATTTAAAGTAATGTTTTGAAGTTTTGAAAAAAAATCTATAACAGATCTTCCATCCTCACTGGATCGTCAATAACCTAGCTAAATTATTGTACGAGTCTTGCAGAGGGGAAAATTGTGATGATAACTCAATCTATCATCTTTCTTTTTATTCAATTTCTTAATACCAGGCCTTTTCTTCCACTTTTAAATATATTGATCTCCTCTTTCGATTAAGTAATATTTTTAGCCCCTTTTTAATTACCGAACCAACAAAATTATTTCGGGGAACTTCTTTTTTCCTCCCTGATATAAAAGCGTTCTGCAAGGTTTAATGTTCTCTCTTTTCTCTACTGATACTTACTGAGTGTGAGCCGTATACTTTCATCCGCTTTATTTCGTCATGGATTGGAATTATAAATGCATAAAATGCTCCGGAATCATTAAATAAAATCAAACTTTCATTACTATTAAAGATTGCCTTCTTTTACTGAATATAGAGATCAATAACATTCTAAAGGAAGGATAGAAAAGGTGATCGGAAGTAAGAAAAATTATTTTGCTGAAAAATATGTCTACAGCTGACTTTGAATGTGATCATAAGCTTCAGAGCAATTTTGAGTATTCTTTAAAGAACAAATAAAAAAAAAGCAACCAGAAACAAAAAAAAACCCAATTTAATTGAAATTATTTAAGGTTGGAATCTTAAAAAAGTAAATACATAATATGCAATCGCAAAAACATATAATAAAAATGTCAAACATGTGAAAAATTATTTTTCGTAATTTGATAAAAGTTAGCATTATATATATATCTAAGTAAGTTTTCTGATTATGATTTGTTTGTGCTATAAGCAAATTCAAACAATGTTTAAAAATATTTATCAACTAGTTGAGCACCTTTCTACACGAAAAATCAATTTTACACAGATAAATTTAGACAAAAAAGCACTGCAATATGATTGCCAATATTAAACTGAGCTTTGTAATAATTTTCTGGGGACTTAAGGTCATAATTTTAGTCACTTCGGTATTTAATAATTACGTAAGATGAAGAACTAAATGAAGAGAGAGTATTACATATTTTTTAAATACCCCAGTATAAAAACTTGTTAATTAGTCTCCATTCTCTTTTTTCGATGAAATCTCAGCGAATTTTTTTTTATAATCCTCATGCTTTTTTAAGACACTGTATAGTAATTTTGAACATTGTTATTCTTTCCTGAAATTCCAAAATGGTTTAAAAGTTCCGCAATCTTCAACCAATTTGTAACGTTCGATAATCGAGTCGAATTCAGCGATATAACTGAAAACTCTTTCTTCTCATTGCCCCTTCTTCAATTAATTATTTGCTAATTTATGAGTACTTCCATCTATTTTTACAGCGTAACAAATTTAGATTTTAAACTTGTCGTTTTTTGTTCTTCCCCTTTATTCCTGACTCGTTACAAGAACGAAAAGAGATCGAAAGACTATTGGTTTCAGTGATCGACGATGCGTAAAATCGAAAATCCTTTGCCTTCTCCTTCGTTAGCCAGCGAAGTGGGATTTTATTTACCGAACTTGGAGTTTTGCCGGAGAAAGGGGCTTCGATTTTTTTTGAGGACACAGTTGTAATCTGCTAAGCTGATGATTTTATGATATCTCTCCAATCCTTATCCCGAGCCTTGCGTTTCAAAATGTGGATTTAAAATGTCCAAATTGAGACAGAATAGAAAGAGACGTAAAAAATTGATTTTCCTTTTTAAGAGTCCGAATTTAAAAAAAAAAAAAAACGCGGGATAAAAGCATTATACTGATTTCGACCAGAGAGAACAGGATGTTAATGAAAACACACGACGTTAAAAAAGTTCGACGAGGCACAAAATATAAATACCAATGAAATAATAAAGAAGAAACTAACAGCCGCTGTTAATTATATAACATATATTTCCTAAAAATATCCATTGCACATCTAAAAGGTTATTAGATATCCACTATGTTCTATTCACAGCTTTCTGTGGAAGTTACTATTCTTCATAAATGGCATTTCCCATGCTACTGCAGTTTTAAATTTGTAAAGCAGAGTTCAAATGCTAACACAATAAAACTAATTTAGGAAGGCAAATGCAAGAAAGGAGGAGAGAGGATGAATTACTGATTGCAAAACCGGTTTTATAAGTTGTTAAAATATGTTACCAAAGTTTTAAAAAACTTTGGGTTTTTATCTCGAATTATTTTTGCTAAGTACCACAGCGCAATGTCTTTAAGCCCTATTTAATAAGATAATGGGACCCTGTAGTTTACAGGAACAGTATTAACACATCGATCAATAACTCCCGAGTCTAACATTGAAAACAACATTTTTTTTGCAAAATTTTTTTTTATTCATCAACATAACACCTTTTGTTAATCACCTTTTAGGGTGATACAATCGTTCCAACGCTTTTCCAATTTTTTTTTTTTTTTCGCAAGAAATCTTTTTTGTTGCGAGTTAATAGCGATAAACAGCTTTCTGAATCATCGACTCGTTGCTGTTTTTGTTCCATCGAAAGCAATCGCGGCACCCACTTGGAAATAACCTTTTTCACTTCACTTCAAAAAACCTTTTTCCTGGTCCAATCGACTTAAAATTTTGACACGTTTCAAGCAAAGGTTCGTACTCTAGAAAGACCTGGTAACTGGTTTACTACGAGCGCCATCTCTGGGTTAGTCTCGGGAGTTATTGATTGATGTGTTATGAGGTGAATATACAAATTGGTCTGTCCTGTAAGAATATGTAACTCTTCGTCGTAGAGAAATTTTTTTGAAGTTCTGAAGGAGATCCTCCAGTCATATATAATGCTGTAGCTATTTTTCGCATAACACTTGTGTTATTTGCTTCCTGTCTAAACTGTTGATGATTACGTATTGAATAGTGTCATTCAATAACATATTTTTCCACAAAAACTTCATTTATAACTTTTTCTAGATGGCCATCTAAATAGGATGAGGTGCGATTGTTTGTTAATGTTGCGTGAGAAGTAACATTAAGGTTACTGGCTTCGGGTCTCGTAACTTTGAACCTCGGTTTAGTGACGAGGACGACGCCTGAGTGTACACCTGCCTCTCCAAGCTTCTCTACTACGCCGACGTGTGGACTTTGGGCCAGGACAGATTTAACAGGCATCAGCCATGCTTCACGGCGGGTCTTAAGTGCACGAATTCTCGAGCCCACGACTCGATGAAAACCAATCCGCTGTGAGGCAGCCACCATAACTACCAGCCGCAAGTCCGCTACCATAACCAGTAGGCTACCAAGGGCACTATAATTGTAGTAAACGTTTATGATTTAAATTTTTCTGGGTTTATGAAACTTAATAGGAAATTGTGATGAAGTTTAGTTTTTTTTCACGTCGCGTTAGAAGCAACACGAGGGCTATTGGCGACGGACCTCGTAATTTTGAACCACGGTCAAGTGACGAGGACAACACCTGAGCTGGCACCCCCTCTCCTAACATCCACACCACGCCAACGGGAGGACTTTGGACCCCGAACAGATTTAACGTGCATCAGCCCCGGCTACACGGCGGGTCTTTGGCGGCCAAGGATCGAACCCACGACTGAACAAAAATCGCCGGTCGCTAGTCCACGACCTTGACACTAGGCTACCGCGGCCCCATCTAAATGGGCATGACTATTAGATGAATTGTCTATATGTGATTTTCCTGAGCTATTCGACTTCTTTTATTCCTTCACAATTTATTTCCATTGAAATACTAAATTTTTGAGGATCTGTTGATCCTGGTAACAGTGAATTATCAACGAATTTTTTACAAGAAGCTATTTTTTTAAGAGATACCTTTTCAGAATCTGAGAAAGAAGTATCCGAATCGGTGTTGCGATTTCCGTTCAATTTCGGAGACAAAGTATACAATCCTAAAATTTATCTTTGACCTTGTGAATACATTTTCATGGAATACGAGTATCATGGAGATTAATGAATTATTCTAGATTTTGGAAGGTATGTAGAAATGCTATAAGTTTAACACTATTTTCTCAACGAATGAAATAATGCAGAGAAAAACTTTATTAAAATAAAATTCAAGTAATTAAATCCATCATAAACTTTCTTCTCTTGCGCGCGTGATGATGAAACATGATCGTTTTAATTAATTTTAAAGAAGGGGTTACAAGAGTTTCGTATTATTTCTAAAGACTATGATTAAATTCGATTAACAAATGTCAAAAAAATATTAACCATATTGCTTATAAATTAAAGAAAAATGTTTCTTTTAAAAATCGCGACTTACATATTTCTTTAACAAAATCTTATAATACATTCTCAATTATTGTGGTATTTCAAGCTGGTGTGTTTATTACAGTATAAATTTCTGTGTTAAAGAGAAGTATCAATTTTTATTTGCTAAAACCTATACTTATTCACTTAACACATTGTGAAAAGTACAAAAAACAGAGTTTTTTTTTAATATTTATTGTTACTCGGCCGTTTTGGAAGATTCTGAATTTCTTCTTAGAGTTTTACAATTTTAAAATACTTATATAAAGAATCAAAATCATTCCTTTTACATAAATTAGATTTAAAAGTCAAATATCTTCAAGAGTTTTAGAAACAGCTTACTTTGACTTGTTACATTTCACTTTGTTCGTAGATGCTGAATTCATACCAAACTGCCCTTTGAAAACAATGTTTATGTAAACTACTTTAAGATGGCGTATCTTTGAATTTCTCCCCATAGAATGAAATACATCTTTGCGGTTTATTTCGGATGCAGAATTTTTTTATATATGAAAGAAGGAAGACATTTTTCCATGAACATGATGGCATCTCAATGTTATACGATTAGAAATAGAAACAGTAAATTTTTCAGAAGAGGATTCTTCTCTTCTCGAAATTCTACTACTGTATTTTTCTCCCCTTTTTTTTTCAAATGACCTTTGATTTCCAGGCAAAACCCTATGGTCTATCGTGAATAAGTATTTTACTTTCTTTGAAAGAATTGCATTCTTCACAAGCGCCTCTTGTGGAAAAAAATTAAATCAAACAAAAAAGATATCGAGAGAGAGAGAGAATCTCTACTAAGGTCACGACTTATACATCTATGACTCAATTCAAAATAGAAAACTTTATCGTATCATCAGTTAGTGGATATTTATTACTATTTTTATCTTTTTTGATTACTCATTGTAACGTGGTCATTCCAGTGGTTATTTTTGAGTTTATTGAATTATTCATGAAATTTTACCAGCCAAATATTACTATTGTTCAATTCATGACTTAAGATAGCGCCCGTGTTGGCGTGTCTCACGTAGCCAGAGAAAAGAGGAGTAGAGAGTGCTAAATATCACAGATCGTTTATACAAAAGAGATGGAAACGGGAAATGCCCCAAAAATTTCATTTATTCGGCAATAAAACGGCTTTGTGGTGTACCATACCACGCACTTCTAAATAAATTGATTTATTTTTTGTCATATCTTTCATTTTTTATGGCCGTTAGTTCAAATAAAAGGAACTATTTAGTTCACAGTATGTCTTGTAGAATTTGGTATTTGAATATTGTTCACTTTATTTCAAGAAACAGCCAAATATTACAATTTTCTATAAAAATCCACACTTAGAAAGTGCTTCTTGTACAAAATATGTAGATTTTCAGTACAGAATAAAAAAAAAAAAACTACCAAAATTATTAAATAAACCAAAACTTAAATCTAGTAAATTAAACTCCGATTTTAACGATAAGAACGTATTGCTGGTTTTTTTCCCCTCTTGAAGTTTAACATAATGCTGGAATAATTGAAAAATATAAGTAACCCCTCTTATAACATGGCAGTTATATAACACGATCCGAAAATTTCGAAAAACACTCCCACAATACTGCATACTTAAGCATAGTTTCAGTCCAAAAGAGTGTATGTTCGAACATTTTCACACCGAGAAGCTCGCATCGAATCTTATTGGTTTTTCGACGTGCACAAAGGGTATTGGATGTTTAGAAAAGCGACAGCATCGTTTCAACGAGCGGCTCGCGATTTACAAGTTAAAATGGAATTTTTCGCTTCCCTCTCTCCTTCGTCTAACCTTTTGGGCTACTTTATTACATCATTTGAAATGATATCTCACCTTGTGAAAATAATCATGACTTATGAAAATAATCTTTACTAAGTTATAAGTTCAAATTTGCTGTTTAATTAAGAGCAGAATAAAAAGAAGTGCAGAGAATAGAAAGTAATTGGATTGAGGTATTGCAGGATTGATTGTTTATTAACATCTCACAGAAAAGCAACATAGGGGCTATAGACGACAGATCTCGTGATTTTGAACCTCGGTTTAATGATGAGGACGATACTTAAGATGGCACTTCCTTCTCCAAATTCCACATCATGACAATGAGAGGACTTAGGTACTCAATAGATTTAACGTGCATCAGTTCTGCTAAGCGGCTGATATTTAAGGGCATCAGGAATCGAATCCACTACTTGACAAAACACCGCAAATTACTTCTAGACTACTATAACCCCGAGGGATTGGAAGAAACATATAGGGAGGAGATTAAGGCGATACTCGACTCCTAAACTCAGGTCTAGTTTACGATTGTTTATTCCTGATTCAAATCCAGTTTTGCTGTTTGATTTTCAATTATAATGTTTGGCTGCAGAGGTGATTTAGTTAACGCTCCACATTCGTATTAATAGTTGGACCATTCAAAGGTTTAACATAGATTCAGAGTCTCTTGACTAATTATTTTTTGACTGTTTATTTTCGTCTCCTCGGGGGTTCAGAACCTTATTAAAGAAGTGAGGGCTTTTCAAAGTCTGTAAGCCCTTTAACACAGTTATAGAATTAAATAAATCTCCGTAAAATGCTTCAAGTTTTTAAAATCGAAATTCGAAATTAGGGAAATTTCCTATAAAATAGAGCGAATTAAGAGCTTTTAAGTGACCAAAAAACTCATTCGGAATTTTTCAATCGAGTATATATATATTTCGATAATATACTGATAATATATATATATCGATAATATATATATATAGAGCATTGATATATATTCTCGATAATATATACTGATAATATATATATATTCAAATACTGAAAATTTATGAAAGAATAATTTAAAATATTTAAAAAGACAAAAATCCAGAAAGAAATGTAACAATGAAAGAAAAATAAATGAAAATATGGAACCCAGCAAGTCAAAAAGCAATATCGGGCTGAGGACCGATTAAGCGGGGTTAAACTAGTTTAATGGTACCAACCTTCCCCCTTTGCGACTTGGTAGGCTGAATTAGGAAATCCAAATTGCAAAAGAGTTCATGATTAAAATATGCAAAAAAATTCAGCGATAAAATCTACAAAAATAAAATCTATAATTCCTGGTAGACTGAATTGGGAAATCCTAATTACAAAAGAGTTCAATGATTAAAAAATGCAAAAAATTTCAACGATAAAATTTGCAAAAATAAAATCTATAATTCTAAAAATTATCAACAAATCAAAATATAAAAATTACTTACAAAATTCAAAGAAATGAAGATTCAAATATGTGAGTAGTAAGACGGAATTTTCTTTAAGCTTCAAGATGTATATCACATACTCAAAATGAAAAAAAAAAAAATAAATAAATAAATAAATATATATATATATATATATTAAATTTGCCTTCGGAGATTTTGAAATTTATTAGAAATACTAAAGCAGTTTCTAATATTAATTCATTTTAAACATTATTTTACAAAGAAAACATTCTATTAAATGCATATTAATATGAGGCATGTTTACAAATGAATATTCCAGCGTTGAAGATCTACTGTTGCAAAACTAAAGCATCTACAACATTTGGGGACAAATTAAATAAAAAATAACTCGTCATAACTTCAATATGACATCAAACCAGAAACAGAACAATATTTAGTCGGTATTAAATATTCATACTTACTTTTCCCAGAATGTTTGGGGGTACAGTTACTGCTTTTGAGTAGAAGCCTTAGTTGAACTCCCTGAAGTTTCTTTTTCTTTGGGAAGACGTGAAAGGTAAAATGCTTTTTCCTCTACTACAGGTGGATATTGACGATATGAAAACGCAAACAACTATGGTCATTGAAATCGTGAGATCAAACATGCTGGCAAAAGTATAGGATTAGTTCCACTATCAACTGCATATCGTTTTATAATGAGTATTAATAATTTTATAAATTTAAAAGAGTATCATTTCCTATTTAACTTATCCAAAATGATTGTGACTTACACAGTTTTATTACTGTAGTTCTTCAAAGCCTGGGATATCTTTTTTGAAAAGACGTGTTTCATAAAAATTGTTTTAATAAATATTTTACATTCGATTATAAAAATATAATAGTACGTTTGTCTAATTTTGGAACATAACTCCTTTTTTGCAGTAGTAACACAGAATTAGAATTCGCATAT
Source organism: Nephila pilipes (assembly GCA_019974015.1). Taxonomy (NCBI): domain Eukaryota; kingdom Metazoa; phylum Arthropoda; class Arachnida; order Araneae; family Nephilidae; genus Nephila; species Nephila pilipes. The sequence goes on from BMAW01056038.1 coordinate 72,058, forward strand.
CAAATCCATTTTAGGAGCTCAATTACAGATGTATTCTTTGATAACTTGTAGTATTGTCATTTGATTAAGAGTCGAATTTTCTGCATTCCATTTAATGCGTGTGTATAGTGTATAACAATTAACACTAATTGTTAATTAGTATGAAATGTTAATCACATTTTAGGTTATTTGTCTAAATTAGCTCAATCATTAAGAGTTGTGAAAAATGTGTATGAAATAGAAAAAATATGAATTTTTAGTAGAATCCTATTTTCATTCACACCTTGGCAACGGGAAAAATACGATGCCAACTCTCGTTAAAAGTAAGGTTGCATTAAAGTAGTGTCTGATAAAATTGCAATATAAAGTTTGCCAATTTGGCATGTCTATCGCGTTTTAGTACTATTTTGTTTTCTGTGGATATGGCGTGGGATAAAACAAGATTCAGCCGAATTTTTCATTTAGTGCACCTGATTCATTAGAAATCACTATAAATTCTGTAGACCTCAATTTTCTGTTCGGTAGTTTTGTTTATAATTAATTTTTATTTTTCCTAATTAATTATAACGATAAATTAGTTACTAACTTTTAGTAAAATACTTTTTTAAACGAACAAGTAAATATTTAACGCAGCCTCCGGCATTACGTTATCTTTACTTCTAATACATATTTCACCTCATTTTATTAAAAGAGCAAGTCTTGAAAGATTAGAAGATATCAGCAAACTTCCTAATTAAAAAAATAAACAAAAATATGGCATCAAAAGAAAAGAAGTATCCTCGTAAGTAATTCGCATTGATTTTCAGAAAATTAATGGCATCTGCTCTAACAATCTTTCATCTTTTCATTAAAGGTTACATTAAAAGCGCCAAGTTTTTACTCAGATAATCTAACCTTTATTAATTTTTTGCTCTTCTACCTGGAAATTTTCCGTAACAATGCTAAATAATTTTATTTATTAGATGAAGCGATTGGACCTTCGAAACTGTTGAGAGAGATTCCTTTTAATAAAAGGTACTTTTTACAGAATCCTTGAATCTTCAAAATGAGTAATCAAGCGTGTTCCGGTGAAGCTTAATTTAATTCGGAGAACAAAAAAAATATTCCTTAAGAACGAAAAGGGTCTTTCTGGTACTTTCTTTTCGGGCATTCTCTATTAGAGGGTAAAAAAGATGTAACAGCATAAGCGTATCTTTCTTTTTAAGGTCATTTTGCTCATTCATACATATATTGAATGTTCAGTTGTAACAAGTTCTAATTTATTTATTAAAAATACAATTATATTTTGATTTTTTTCTTGCATTGTAATAAATATTCTTTAAAAAGCAACAGTATGAATTCTATGAAGTGTTTTTTTTAAATGTGTAGTTTTTTTACACTTGAAAATTTCTGAAATTTTAAGCCTCATTTGATTAACACAATAATTTATAAAAGGATCTAATTAAAAAATAATGATTATTTTACGATTCATTACATGTATTTTAGCACAATTACGAGGGAGACCATTAAAGCTTAGTTATTATTAAAAATAACCGAATTACTTGAATAAAATAGTATTCTACGTATTAATTTATTCTTACGTATACGATGTTGTAAGTAGCTGTTATTCATGTTTATTTATTTGGTTTCCAGTGGTCGTAGATTGAAATATCCCCTCAGTATCGTAATATTTTAATTTACTCTGCGTGTTTGTAAATGTTTTAATTACTACTAAAAATAACCCAGATAAAAACTTCATTTTTATTTATCATTTTTAAGATTTATCTATACAGTCACCATCCAGATTTATGCATTTCTCTCTACGTTTCTTGACCTATCAAATGCCGTCATTGTAGAACTCGGCAAGTTGAACTCTATCTTCTCCATTCTGCGGTTTATTTCAATCAACGGTTTCCTATAACTAAACAAATCCTACTACATAAGTAAATGTAACTTACAGCATTATGTACATAAGGATGCATGATATAAATTTTATCTGGATATGCCTCGGTTATTTTTAGTAATAGTTAAGCAATTACGATTTCAGCAGATAAAATATTATCCGAATTCATAGTAAAAGCATTAATATTTGATTAAAAAGAGAGCAAATTATGAAAAATAAAATATGTTGCTATTATTGTTTCTTCTGTCCATTATGATATTTAATACATTATAATGATAAAAAAAATTTATATAAGCTTCAAAGATAAAATAATAGCTTTTTAAGCACTGTAATTATATTTTTAAAAACAGAATTGTTTCTGTTATTCTGGCTACTTAAAACAAAATATAATTTTTTGTATACATTGTATATATAGATCAGTGAGAAATTAATCTTAAGTAATCGAATACGGGAATCAAGAATAAAATTGTATTAACAGACATAATATAAGTTATGTACCTAAAAGTAAGTAGAACTACATTTTGCTTTATGATAAAAATGTATTTTTATTCAAAAATAAATTTGTAGAAAGCTTACATAAAATGAAATGCACGAAACTATCTTGTGAATTTTAACAATCTGTAAAACTATTTGGTCAAATATATTACCTTCGAAGTAACCTTAGAGAAAAATCTTTGTAAACAGAATTTTCAAATCTAGTACTTTCGCAGGAGTTTCCTATTTAGAAGTTTATGACACTCTTATAAATATCCTCCAATATCTTCCTATTTCAGAATTGTATATCCAGATTGCTGGTTTCTAAAATGAGCAATGATATTTTTTCGAGGAAGATTAAAAATAAAATAACATAGTAAAATATGTAAGAAGGAAAAGTTTGCAATATATAAAATGGAAATTTCAGAATTTTTACCAATGAAATCTATATTCTTATAACTAAAATTGATTCAAAATTTTCCTTATAAATGTTATTTTCTTTCCAAATAAATCTTTTTTATTTTTAGATTTAGAGAGAAAATTCATCATATAGAGTTTTAGAAGAAACTTACTTTTGAAGAAATTTTTTCAAAATATCTTAGAATTTATTTGTTTTTTAAATCCAGCTTTGTGAAAACTAAAGGAAAGAATGATACTTTCATAAAAAAAAGTCTAATGCGAAGTTTTGTAAGAACTGAAATGGACATTTTTTACTTCAAATTATATTCTTTGAAATTTAGCATGGACTCACTGAAAGCATGAGTTCAAGGAAAGGGAAATCGGGAGTTTGCTTACGTAATAATTAAGTTGTGTAATTATTTACTATTCAAACCATATTTATCATTCTTCATAAACAACACATTTCAATTATACATATCTCATTATTTTATATAGTAATTTTATATAGTATATAGTATTTATATTGTATAAATAATATATATAAGATATTATATATAATCAGATAATATATATCAGATAATAGATAATAATCATAATTTTTATCTTTTTTAAAACAAATGCATCACTAACAACTATATAAGAGTTGTTCAGAAAGAAGGAGCATTGAATCTATGGTGCTCAAAGAGAATTTTTGTAACAAATTTGGTCGCATTGCATTTGAGATGTAAATATTGGGAATAGAATGCGTGCTTATTTGTCTCAATCGGTTGAAAATTCTTGTTGTAACACCATATTGAAATGAGTGCCTTTATTTCAAATTCCACCAATTGCAAGTTAAGGAGCTTAATCCGATTTCTTCTCGCGAAGGGAAACGCACCGGTGCAGATTTTGGACGAAATTAAAACTGTTTACGGGGGATGATGTCATGCATCATACTAATGTATACAAGTGATGTCATGAGTACAAACTTGCAAAATACATTTTGAAAATTGTTGTTGGGCCTCAAAATCATAGCCTTTGTCTTTTCGGACTACAAAGAGATTCTCCTTATTGAATTTGTAACCTAGAAAAATGATTAAGGCCAAGCGAAGCAGAGAAACCCTAAAACATTATTGAGGGTATTACAAAAGAAAAAATATAGGAAATGACCGAAGATAGTGTGTTTATTGCATGACAATGCACGTCCTCACACAGACAACGACGAAAAACATCTCTCGGACTCATTGGTTGGGATATCATCCAATACCCGCTCTATTGTTTAATTTGGTACCCTCAGGTTTTCATCTTTTCACCTCTCTGAAGTTGGTTATAGATGGAAAAAGATTTTCGACCGCCGATGAGTTCCATATCAAACAATCCATATCTTTTCATCAAACAATGGACCAAATAAGCGAAAGAAGATTTTTTGAACAAAGGTATAAGCAAACTCATCTCTCGGCTCAAGAAGTGTATTGTGAAAAAAGGCAACTATGGCTAAAAACTGTATTTAATGTTCGTATATGAATTTGTAAATTTTTTAAAAATGTATTAGCTATTCGATTTTAAAGATATTGATCACTCTTTCTTTCTGGACAACCCTCGAACGTGGATTTTTATCAGCTGACTTATCGTACTGAAATCTGCAATTATCATCTTTTTAGTGAATTTTTACAAATAAAATTCGAATACTTACTTTCTCCCTTACCTTTATCTTCTTTATTCTAACTAATAGCGAGTGTTTTTAATCATTTTGATCCATCAACAAGAATTGATTTGAGTGTCATTAAAAACAATACTCAGGCACTGACCACATTGAAAATTCTTCCCGCCCCAACTAGATAAGGGAGAAGATGTTATCTAATTTAGGCAAAACCCGCGTGCATTGTGGTAAAATCACTAATGTAGGTTCGCTTCTTGGTGACAACGATAACACGTGATCCTTCTCGGTATAAGAATTTGCATAATGTTTGTGAGTGTATTAAGATTTAACTTGTTTAAAAGAACTTGAATATACTTTGTTAGTATTCAAAATATTAGATATTATGATATTTTGATTCTAGGTTATCATTTTTCTCGGTTTATATACTTTACTTTAATGTATTTTATTTTAGACTGTTATTAAATGTTATCGCTATAAGAAAATATTAAAAAGGACACAAAATAATACTTTTTTGTGAATTTCATTGCACTGAGACCTCTAAATTCTGGTTATTCATAAGGCAATTATTATTCTCTCCGTTTTTCTCTCTTCCAAACGATTAAAAAATTCCTATCCGCATTCTAATTATTTTGTAACGTTTGATAACCAAAAAGAACTCAGTGAAATAACTGAAGTGAATTAAACTCATCGAACTCAGTAAAATGACTTCAATTCCCTGAAATGAATGATTATCCCGCTTTCAGTGTCGCTTGCAGATCCCAAAAGCTCACAAGAAAGAATGAGCTCGCCAATAGAGCAAGGATCATACACAAAAGTGGTAGACATGGCTATAGTAATGTATTATCTTTTTTATATGTAATGTAAAGCAAGGACCAAGGTATACAGAAATATTCGATCACGTCGCGAAGATGACATATGAATGTAAAAATAATTTATAACTATATATAATTCCCTGCGAGCTGTATGTGGCCAACCAAATATCAACCTGCTGCCCTTGGAGTTGGGCCATCGGAATAAAGATTTAAATTTTTACTGTACATAAAAGTACCAAAGAACATTCCACCATAAGTGTTCGTATCATACCCTACCACCATATGGATATCTCACTACCTCTCTCAACTTTTATCACACTTTTTCTTCTCTATTCTTGTTCAGAAACAATTACAAAGCTTGTTTTAAAAAGCGCGCGAGCCATCTGATGCGATTGGGTGATACACAATGTATAGCTAACCAGCAAACGTACTGAAGAGCGTGGATGTGCATTACTAGACGTAGGGAGGGAATGCGACACGCGGAACATGCGAAATAGCAGCAGCCAATCAGTCTGCAGCAAGTCTAATATATTTGACGTAGAAGCGTATTTTTCTAGACAGACTGACTGCTCGGTGTCTTTTGATCGCTAATAATTTAGCGCCAGCGTTGTGTTGTAACTTCAGGACAATTTTTTAAATTGTATTTCGGGTAAATATATTTAATTCAATAAAATATAATTTCCCTTAATTTATAACAAAGTGTTCTTGATTTCTCTCATGAGGTTTGAGAGGATTAGTTGCTTCCCACGACTCGAAAAGGGAAACTTAAAATAGTTTTTAACTTGAGAATTTGAATCGGCATCGAATTCAACTCACTTTTGCTCCCTCTCTCTCTCTCTCTCTCTCACGATTAAATGTAACGTATTTACTTTAATGTTTGTACAATAGTAATGAATCATTCCATATATGGCCGAAATACTTTTAATTCCATATTGTAGCAGACTTTAGTTTGGCTTCGGCCACCAATGGCCGAAGCGAAATTACCATACAAATCTCAAACGATCAGAGAGAGAGAGAGCGGACGAGCGTAAGAGAACAGCAGTAAGGTAATGAGAGGAGTATAAGAGGAGCGCGTTTTTTGCTGTGTTTTGCTATTTATACGAGGGAAAATTCAATTAAACGTCAGAGTCCACACGGTCTCAATGGAGGGACTTTCAGGGAAGATAAGTATAGGCTTAAAGTCTGGTAGGGATCATCCCTACAGGTCTGTTCCATCGAAGAGAGCATTGTCAGCGAATTTTTTAGAACGCGTGATTGAATTAATTAAAAAGAATAAGGAATATATATATATATATATATAATATGGCTCGAATTAATAAAATGAGCTCCCAAAGCTTCCAGTAAAGTCTTTTGGGTTGGACTGGCCTGCGCCAGATATTAAGTTTTTTAGCATACTTGTCAAAATGTCTGTTCACGATTCGTCCATTATTGAGTAGTGTGATTGCAAGATCAAACCGCAGCCAACGCTGGTAGTGTCTCTCTTTTTAGTGGATTATATACAAACTAGGGATAATGTTGTGAAAATATATTCGACATTCAATACTGTAAGTCCTTCCACCCCTAATTCCACGAAAGATTTGGTACGTAGTTGTGCTGACGTTAAATCTGAAGTACCTTAAAGTCCTCACGTTGACCTGGTGGGAAAGTGTGGAGAATGGGGGTGCTGGGTCAGTATCGTTCTTGTTCACGATGTACGTTTGGAAGCCCTGTCTTCACTGCCATTTAGGGTTTGAATGATCAAAACTCAAAACTCAAAAAAAAAAAAAAAAAAAAAAAAAAAAAAAAAAAAAAAAAAAAAA